>CM031236.1:3005155-3378980 GCA_018340775.1 Taxus wallichiana var. yunnanensis | reverse complement strand
GTTACGTATTGCTCATACTCTTTGGATGGATGATGACCATGGCTTATTGAATGGAGGTGGTAATGGTGGTATTAATCATCTTCAAGAGAGAATGAGATGCAGCCCATGAGCTTCACAGAAGTACCCAATATACAAATGTATCATGGGAATGGTTTTGGAGCATCAAAAGGATCAGGATCAATGAATCAGCACCTGTCTGTGACTTCTTCAAATGATTATGATGGTGTGGCTTCGTCATCTATGGTAGGAGAAAGCCAACCCTTTTCATCCTACGAGATAGCAGACATGTATAAATGGATTTCTGGAGATAGACAGTTGGGATTTTGGCATCCCAACAGTGACATAGTTGGAACTTCTTCACTTCAACCTTCCTCTACTGTTCAAGGAGATAAGTATCACGAGCTCTAGGAGGACAACAAAAAAGCATGCAACCTGCAACTTTAATGGGGTAGATTATAGTAAATAAACTTAGTTTGCTGGTTAGAATAATGGTATTGTTCATGTATAGAACCATTGTAGAAGCTCTTTCTATTTGTAATGTTGGCCATTTATATGATCTAATAGACATTCATTACTTACTAAGTGAATTATGTAATGCAAACATTTGTAGTTTAGGATTTGGGTTAATTTTTATTTAGGCATGATATTGTGAAAAGTTTATCTCAATATAAATCTTCGATGGTCAGTAGGAGTGATTTGGCTTTGCTAGGTTTTCTCTCTCATGATTACTTTTTGTGTTAGTATTTTTTCCTTGGTCTTTTCAAGCATTTTCCTGTTATTATTACTCGATTTTCATAGTGCTTTTGGGCATTTATTCCGCTCTATTTTGAGTGGCGCCAACCTCTTTAAAATGGCCGCAAACCAATCCGTTGGAATATCAGTTTGCACATGGTGGGTGAATATGGCTCCCTAGTGTACAAGGAAATTGGCATCCCAAAAGTGTACTTGACGAGGTAATGTCTTTGAGTTCTCCTCGGATGTTACTTACCGAGATTTCTTTAATTGGTCCTATTATTGCGCTTTACCATAAAAATTGTTTATTTGCATATTTCTATAAAGTCATATTCCGTCTCGAGTCTTACCTTCAAAATGGATTGTCTCATTGGGAGGCCACTTGACATCCTGTGTTACCGGTGTCTTTAACCTCACCAAGGGGTTTTATTTTTTACTTTTCATGAGCCTTCGCAAGTTTAGCTTACTTTTGAAAGGCCTACTTGTTGGTAAATTGGAAACACTTTACTTGTTTTGTCACAATGGAGCCCTGATTTCAATCCAGCTAACAGGTCTCTCTGCGAGTTCCGGTTTAGGCTAAACTACTCTGTCTTCCATTACAGCTGTCCGGCTTTTTCTAAATGATATCAGTCCAACCACTTGGCCATGTGAGTTTTTCAAGTGATCTTGACCATTTATGTTATGCCTGCTCAGCATAACGAATGTTCAATGCCGAGATTGATTTAGCTTTTGATCTCGAAGGGGATCACATCGACATAAAAAAGTGCTGGGTCCACGCGCAGATCTCGCGAAGATCAGTCTATTTCAACCTTCCTTACACATGCTTTCAATGTCAAGCATCTCACCATCATATTCTGTTTCCCCACCACCCAATGTGCAAGCGTTCGCCGATGCACATACTCGCCTCTGCTTTTCATTAGATAGAAAATGTCAAGGTCGAGGAGCCGTGTACTTTAGCACAAGAAGGTGGTGGCAAAAGGAAGCTCACCTCGGCAGCTATTCCGCCTCCCTCCACAAGCATCCCTTGGGCTTCAACCTGCTCCATCTCTGCCTCATTCTTACTTCAGAGTCTATTCCAACTACCCCCGCTATGCAAAGCCAAATCACTCCAATTCACAGTAGAAAGTCTAGAATTCAAATCCTATTCTATCATCTTCACAACATCGCCTCCCAGAGCCCATCTCGAGACCAAATATCCTTATCTCACAACCTTTGCATAAACAAAGGTGCTAACTTTCCAAGCGTAATACTTCTATTTGTGAGAAGAATAAGGAAATCAACTCATTATTTTTATACATAGGTAACTTACAACACGAGTCAGCACTCAGTGGATCAATACCTCGATCATACTTACATAACATGTCGATCAATAAGTCCCAAAAAATAGATCACAAGTTTTACATTACTTTAGGTTGAAGAACACCTTATTAGGGCCAAGTCTAAGAGTTAGCTTTAACAAATTAATGTCAAAAATCACCATCAACACTACACGAAAGTTTCACAACTCCATCTTCATTAGAGCAATGGAGCTTCCAACGCAAGCATCCCAAACATGATATCTTCTATCGGGGATACATCAGGTCAACAAAGAGGATTCTAAATAAAATCATGTTTTCTAACAATTTAAAATATGGCCTTACCATCAATTTGGTCACAAATCATTGCTTCGTTAAATACAAGACTTGCATTATACGTGAAAGGTGACATCATGAGTTATCTACTAAATCAATATTTTCATGATGAAACATAAGGGACACGAACTCATCATCGTGAGGTTATATCGAAGCACGAAACCTGAGAGTAGAATTATTAGTTGGTAAAAGCAAGCACCCGTAATTGGGATGATCATGGTCAAAGTGGGGATCACTCCATATGAAGAAACCTCAAGTTTTTCTCAATTGTCTAGTTTCAAAGCTCACATACTAGTCGCGGCACTATCAAGGGAAGATGGAGGATTGGAATGGTCTGATCACAATTTCATTTTAATTTTATAAAGAGATACTCTTTTTTACCATATGAAATGTAGGTTTCACAACATAATACGATTGGGAATGAAACCAAGAAGATCATTAGTGAAATTGGCTAAAAACTCAATATCCAAGAACAATTACAATTTACTAAAGATTCATGCATAACAAGGACAATCTCTTTAGTTTCGAAAAAGAAAATAAGTAATAAAACTCTACTAAAAACGAAATACATGTTTTTCAATAACTGAAATATGAATTGCCATTCATACCACATATGTTAGTATGCAAAAGCCTAACCCTGTATCCTAAAATAAAGCTACAAACTGCCATCCGAGAAGTTATAGAGATCTTACAAATTATTCCAATTTTGAGGAGATATGGCAACCACAAACAAATCTATTAGATTAGTGGGTGTATCAATTTGAAACCTATCTTAATAGGTTAAAAGGGAAGTATGAAAGAGAAAAGGAATAACTCATCTTAAAGACCGGCAATAAATCATGGAGGAAAAGAAAAGGAAATTAAGGCAAAGGACAAATAAATTGGAAGGCTAAAGAAGAAGTAGGGAGAGATAGTTAAGGTGGCCATGAGATATTCAAACACGATCCTCCTTCTAATTTCTATGTTATTTTCTTAAATGAAAAGTATTCTTTGCAACTCAAACTTACATCTTCATGCTATTAACTCCAACATGTCATTGACATTAAGAGTTTATGTGAGCTAGAAAAATTTTAGGTTATATTTTCAACCGGTACTCATGAAATTCAGCTACTTTTGAACTCTACATGTATAATTATGCTCTTAAGTATGATATGATTCGAAAGGACTCAGCCTATATTGAAGATGTTCCAGCTTAAAACACTTTGTTCTTATTTTCTAAAATGATTTGGACAATGGAGAGACAGATGGAAGAGCACATGCACTGGAAAAGGTACATCCATTATGATTAGGCGTAAGTTGATAATATAGTAAGGGAATTATGAAGAATATGGAAAGTATATGAAGAACAAGGAAATCATAAAAAGTACACTAATAAGATGTCAAGGAAGCTCATGAGGAAGTCAAGGACAAGATTTAAAGTATAATGCAAGAGAGAGAAGTATACTTCATAGGATGCGCTAGAATGAGATGTCCTTTGGGAGATGCAAAAGAAATAAATGCACAATTATCACAATATCATTCCAAATTTAAGAAGATTGAATGCATACATTGATATTTCTATTGCATGTGCAAAACTTGGTTTCCCAATCGCTATCACCCATGATTATTCCAATTTCCATACCACATCGGGACCGGGTGATTAGCCATTAATGAAGTAATACAAGAAAAGTCATGAACAAGGACATGATGAATAGAGGTTACTTTTTTATTCATAGATCCTAAGGGGACAACTACTCCATTAGATTTCATACACTTACGTATCACCATTAAGAGGAACCTAAGAAACTTTTTTTTAAGAACCTAAGGAATGCATCTTCAATGAGGAAATTCAAGATGTTAAGTCGAGGGGCATGATTATTTGTTTAATTCCCTTTCTAAACAACTCATCTTTTTTAATTTGTTGAACCATTTGAATCCTTGTACTTGTATTCCCTTGTTATACTGCTAAGATATTTCATTATAACCCAAACTTATAGCATATATGTTAATTAATATAGATTACTAGCTAACTTTATATTTTTATATGTGAGTAGGAATTTATTCTCTTTATTACAATAAGATGTTTGAATTATTCATTTATGATGTCAACCTTATGCTTTGCAAGAAACTTTTTATATGCATAAACTCATATGTAGCTAAAGCATTCAGTATAGAAGAACCCATCCAAAACCAAAAGGATCATCCATGACTTAAGTGATCTTTCTACATAAACTTGGAGGATACTTGGAGAGGCTAGGAACCTTAAAAAGACTTATCTCGTGAAAAGAGTCCGCATCCAAAAGAAGTTGACACCCACATTATCATAAGTTGTGATCCCGAGAAGCATTATGGAACGCTGACATTGGTACAAACTCAATTTTACATGTTCAATGGAAGAAGTAATTACAATTAAAACATGAGAACTAGGAGATGACTCAATTCAAACATCTCATTATGCGCAAATTAATAAGGAACTAAATGATTAAATTCATTATTTGGGAACTGATTGATTGAAATGATTAGTTACTTAAGTTATGTGATTGATATTTAAAAGTATGTTTGTTAATCATATCGATGCATCAGGTCTCCGGGATTATTTGGTTGAATATTTTACTTGATCTATTCGAACTCCTAGTCAAACTTTGTTTCACATTTTCCTATAATGAGATGTATAAAAAGTAAAAATGTTTAATGTTTAATGGGATCATCAAGAGAGAGAAATAGATATATCTAGAACAAGTTTAGAGAGTAGATAATGCGTGGATACGTAAGTTATTGATTCCCATTTTAATCTTCATGCCAATATAATAAAAAATTATGAATTTTGTTCAAGAGTCAGCAATCCACGAGCCTAGAAGGATTAACACCCAATGAAGGGTCTCAACATGGTTTGTTATCCCCCTCCATGGTTTGTTGATTTGATTCATTACATGAGTAGATTAGCAACAACTCCTTTCTTTGTCAAGCATCTCGAAGTTTACATGTTTTACCTAGTCTTAGTATTTACTTCTAGTCTTAATTTAGTTTCTTTTCAAGCATTCATATTTATAAAATCAGTAAGTGATAATAATTCATTTCTTTACCTCCTAAATACATGTAACTGTGTGTTGGTTGGAAAATTTGTATCATAATGCAAGCAACAGTTTTAGATGAAAGCGAATTTCCTCCTCTTTATGGGAGAGGTTCCCTTATTTGCCAAATAAAATAAAATCTAATTATTTACAAATATACAATCTACCAATATTCAAATGAGTATTTTGATGTATTAAATGTTTCCATATTCAATCATTCTCACCACATAAGATAAAGAGGTGGAAGAATTAATAGTTTGAGAAATGTAAATGAAGCACTTAAGATATTAAGATTACAGAGTGGTATCTTACTTATGCATACATGAAATCTCAAGAGCACATGAATTTACATATATTTAAATGACTCACAAGACATATATGTAGCAAACACAAATTTCTCGGCACTACATCAAATGATTTGAACACAAAGTTTCATATTCAATTATATCAAATCCACATTTATAGGTTAAGGAGCAGAAACAAAAAGAACGCAAGAAATGAGAGGGAAGAACTTCTTTTGTATTGATTCTTTATAGTTATATATATTTACATTCAAAACATCAAAATCCAACAACCCCTTTATAATGAAAGAAAATTATTATATAGGCATAGTGGTGGTTGTAACCAACTTTTGTAGTTCCATTATCTCTTAATTAAGTGTTTCCACTCAATTAATGAATTACATTTTAGTTAGTTTTATTTACAGCTTCACATCTTTTAAAATAATAAATGATTTCAACTAAAACAACTAGAAAGAAGGACTTAGGAACTAGGGGAAGGAAACACTTGTATATGGTGTTGTTGGAGTCTTAACTTTGAGTATTTGGTAAATTTGAATTTAACAAGAGCTCCAACAATCTCCATACCTTTCTAGGGGATGGTTGATGTGGGAGCATAACTGTAGATACACCATAACTTTTGATCCGACTGGATCGTCCCGAAATTTTACAAGGTGGTAGATATACATTAGTACTATGTTGGGGCCAATTTTCCTGCAAGATTGAGCCCATTTTGGCACATTTTTTGGGCCCAAATTCCTTCATCTAGTGGTCTAAAATTGGCTTTGTAATGTTTTTTCGCTTTGTCTAGGTCTTAGAACTTTAATAACTTTTGTTGTGCTTGTTACTTCTATGACCACATTATGTAATTCACTGATCTCTTCCATTTTCTCTTTAGTCATAGTTTTAGGCTTGAACAAGTCTTCTTTGATGAGTGCCCTAAACTTTCATCTTCCATTCTACACTGAACACCCATTTTTTGAAAGATTACTCTTTGAATCATCAAAGATCTTATGTGCAAGGAGGATTTTCTCATCTGTATCATTCATGAGTCTAAGATCTTGAATACATTCGACCAAAGTTTAAGTTCCTTCTCAGAGCCAATGATTATTGGGTCAAATTGAATTTGAACCAAAGAAATGTTGTCATACACTTTGTGTGCTTCATCAATGAAATTCAAGCCAGACATCAACATTCCTTCAACCATTGCTTCAATTTCCTTTCCATAAGCAACATGCTTATGAATGTCCTTGATAGCTTGAACTTCTTCATCAGAGATAGAAAATGGGAGGGGCATTGAAGTCAGAGGGGAAAGATCAAGCACTTTATCACTTGCAAGGAAGGATTTGATGAAACCAGAGAGGACTTGTACCTACTCTTCAAGTTGTTCCTATGTTTGTTTTCCCTTTTCCACCCTTTCAATGACCTTTGGAAACTATCTCTTTTAAGTTATGAACCTCCCCTCAAGAGTAGATTCACCTAGTGGAATTCTTGTTAGTTCCAAGTCAGCAATAGTTAGATCCTTTTCATCTTTCTCCACTCTTGGCTTTGTTATCTCCAAGTATTGTTGGCCTTTTGAATCAAATACTAATCTTGAAGCAGTCTTGGATTTTTTTGGTAGGAGTGGGAGTTGTACCCAAGAGGGAAAGCTACAACATCAAACTTAGGAGAAATGATTTGGGAGGATGCCTTCCTTTTCCTGTTATCAATTAAGGGTTGACCCATGTGAAAGGAGTCACTAGAAGGTGGAGAAACAAGAGGGCATAGAAAAAGTGTGTTGAGGGAACCAAGGGTTTGAGAGGAAATACTTTCAAGAGTGGGTGTTTCAATACTAGAAGAAGATATTTCCTTAGTTGGTGACTTGAGCTTGGGAATGCTCAATGCCTCAGAATTTGGCTTTGCACCTTCAATTTATCTCCTTCATCTTCTTCCTTTCTTAGTACTTCCTCCTTCATAGTTACTTTCTTCATGCTCCTTTATCCCCTTTTCTTCTTCCTTTGAAAGTCAATAATTTTTTCAACCCTTTGAACCTTTTCTGTTAGCCTTGGAGAGAGAGATTGTTTATCTTCTTTCTCAATTGTTTCTTTTGTCTTCTCAGTTCTTTTAGTCTTCTCTTGCCTTGAATATACCTTGATTGAAGATTCTACATGCAGAGGAGAAAGAGTTGGCTGATTTGGTACCTCTGTGTGTGTGGTAAAAACTTCCTTATGAGATGTTGATGCTCCTTGAGAAGAAGATTGAGTCACTCCTACTTTATATGCTTTCATCTTTCTATCAAACTAGACTTTGGTCCTCACCATGACTGGGTTTATTATCTCTTGAAGATCATCCTTTTCCTTCTGAAACCAATTGATGGTGAGAAGGGGTGTATGCCGAATAGTTTATTGTATTCAAGAGAATACAAGTCTTCATCATCATCTGAAAGTCTCTCTGGACACTTTGTAAATTCCAAAATATTTAATCTGTTGCAAGAAAGCTGACCAAAGTATCTTCTTCTCACCTCATAATCATCTTGAACAATCTTCCCAATAATCTTCTAGGGTAGGAAAGTGATAGAAATTCCATTCTAAGGTTATTAGAATAAAGCCTTTGATGTCAAAACATGACCTTTTGTGAAAAGTATAAAAATTGAATGCAAAAATGGTCCTTTCTACATTATGAGCATCTAATGTTGTCCTATAAGTATAATTTCCCAAAGTGATTGGGAATTGAATACCATGATATTTTTTTATCCTGCATGTTCTATGCAACATATCAAGTTGCCTACAGACTTCCACTAAAACTAGTTTATCATTGTAATACATGGGAAGCTTTTTAGGTGCACCTTCAAAACCAGCCAATCTGATATATGAGAACCTTTTAACTAGATGAAAAACTCCATAGGTTGAGATTAATTTTTTTCTTCAACAGATACCCTCTTAGTTGTATTGCCTTCCAAAATTTGACAATGTACATTGTGAAGGCATCATTGACTCTTTTGAAATGATGCTTTTTTTTTCAAGAGTTAGTTGTGGGTAGTAATCATACATTGGTTCATTCTTCTTTTCATCCACTAGAGTAAGACCTAGCCAGACCCTGTATGTTGTAATGGTGTACATCAAATATGAGGTCATATAGAAAGATTTTCTTCTGTTGTACATTGACTAATTGTTCACTGAGGTTTTCACAAATTATCTCTCCCTAGTTCAGGATTTGCTTCCCTTCACAAATAATGTTTATATAAGGACACATCCAAAACTGAAAATCATTGGTTGAGGGAAGGCCCATGATTCTAGACAACAGAGTGATTATATAAAAAACTCTTCTTTGAAATCAGACCTATACATAACCTTAGGAAACCTGGATGCTCCTTTCTTTGGAACCTTGAACCAAGATTTAGCTATCATTGTTTTATATTTCTCCTTATCTTGTTCAAAAAGGCCTTGAGCATATGCCCTAGTGAGAGTATTGGAATTTTCAACAATAGGGATTCTAAAGGCAACATTTATGCAATTGACATCCAAGTTTAGCAATCACTTGGCCCTGAGGATCTTGATTTCTTTTGAATCTAGATCAAAACAAGAAGCACAAGCTAAAATGGTATCTACACATTGTAATGAGATAGGAAACCACCAACATGAGAAATCCCACTATCTTTGATACATTGAGCCATGGGAGTGGGTTTGCATCAAAATATGGGCCCAAAAGTCATTGAAATCAATATGTCAAACATCACTATCCCCAATATTGGGTACTGATGTTTTGAGGGATGAAATGTGTTCATAACCCCATAATGGTACTTCATGATGGCAAGGTTAGGAAACAACACTTAGAGGAATGGGAACTCAACAACAATTTTTCAAGAAGAATGGTATGATAGGGCACAAAACTAATTTGATATCAAAACCTCTCAAAGGAAGCTTCAAAATCACTCACCTTGGCTACAGAAGAAAGGCACTCCTCTCAAGGATCACAGTGCAATTTGAATTTTTGAAAATGGATGGAGAATGCTCAAGATACAACTAGAAATGGATTTGAGGGCATGGGAATGGAAAATGCATGGACTCACTGTAATTCTTGACTTGTGATGGTAAAAATGTCTTACTTTACCATTTTATACTTTTCCGTTTGAAAAGGAGTGAATAAATGCTTAATTAGGAAATGTAGATGTATTGTGGGAAACAGAGGGTTCATGGAACATTTTACCAATTTTACCCTATATTTGGTTATGATGGAAATGAGGAAAAAGGCACAAGGAACTAGGGACACAAGGGTCTAGATCTCCAAAATCTCCGCAACATAAAGGAATGGCTTTAGCATGTAAAAAAGTGGCTTGTGGGGAACAATAATCTGGGATGCACATGGGACACAAGTTATTTGAAAATCCAAAAATCCCATAATACAAAGAAACCCAAAAAGTGTGGGAGAATCGGTCCAGTGGAGAACACAAGGTCCATGGGACACGGGACGTGAGTTCTCTGAAAACCTGTAAAGTTTGCAATACAAAGAAACATTTACCAAATTTGGATGAAAATTTTACAGATTGGAAATGAGTGCAGAGAACATAGGATGGGGGAAATGAAGTCGGGAAGCACAAGGCCATGAGTTCTTTGAAAATCCAAAAAGTCTGCAATACAAAGGATGAGTGTAAAGTTTGTGGAAGTAAGGAAATGCAAGGGAAATAAGGATGTGGGGAACCAAGACTCAGAAATAATAATTCACCAATGAACACCAAAACCACAACAAAAATACTTAATGAAGTGTGGAAAAGGTGGGGATGTGGAGAACTTGAGGCCCAAAGGAACTAGGGACATGAGTTCTCAAAAACCTGATATTTGCAATGCAAAGGAAAAGACCCAAATACTCAAAGTACTCAAAAATGACTAACTGTTGGGATCATTTCTCTTCCACAAGACTTCACAAAGGACAAACAAATTTGTCACAGAAGTCACTTTACCAAAAAAAAAAAAAAAATTTGAAAAATATCACACATTTTTGGGTAAGTGACAACAAGTTGGCTCTTTCTAGGGATTGGGTTGACTTGACACATAGTGAAAACAAGACAGATAAAAGGACCCCAAAATCTCTTGGTTACATGACAAGTTCTTTATCCATTGGGAAAGATATAGAAAATGGAAATACAGAAGACACAAGAACAAAAGACACAAGACAAACCAAAAACAAAGACTATACAAGACATATTTACAAGACTATTTACAAAGGATTGTTGTTATCTTCAAGATTGAAACAATTTCAAGTATTGACCACTATATGGTAATGGAAGTGAAGTTCCATCCATATAGCTCAAGTAATATGAATTTTCACTAGAAAAATGTCTGATTTTGAAAGGACCAAGCTAGAGAGAATCAAACTTACCATGAATTCCTCGAGGTTCTCTTCTTTTGTCCCAGAGTAAGACAATGTCTCCAACTGGAAGTCTCTAGGTATGGATTTTTTTCAAACAATTGTTTCACCTTTCTTGGTGTGCAAAAATTCTATCAACCACCTGCAACTTGTCCTCATCCAATTTCTATAGGTACATCACTCTTTTCTCCATGGCACTGGTGAACTCCTCATCTTCAATAGCTTTTACCTAAATGTAATGCAAGAAATTCCACTATTACTAGAAACTGAGATTTTGTTCCATATACCAATTGGAAAGGAGACATTCCAATAGCTCTCTTTGGTGTAATCCTATCTCCCATAGAGAGCATCATAGAGTTTTTTATGCCAGTTTCTTTGTGATTCATCAACAAGTTTTCTAATAATTGTCACCATATTTTTATTAGTTGATTCATCCTACCCATTCCCTTGTGGATAGTAATCAAAAGAGTGTGCAAGGGAGATTCCATATCCATAAAAAATCAATCAACTCATGTGAAGAAAAATTTGGGGCATTATCTGTGACAATTTTGTTTGGAATTCCAAACCTGACCAAGATGTTTTCTTTGATGAAATCACATACTACTTCAGAAGTGGTTCTTTTAATTGAATGCTTCCACCCACTTTGTGAAATAGTCAGTGGCTATCAAAACATGTGTGTGTCCTACACTTGAAGTAGGATTAAGGGTTCCTATAAAATAGCCCCATTGTTGAAAGGGCTCTTCAATCACCATTGGTTTGAGAGGAAATGTGGCCAACTTGGGTCTTCCCACAAAATTTTGACAAGCTTCACACTTTGAGACCCACTTCGTTGCATCCTTGAAAAGTGTTGGCCAATAGTATCCTACATGGAGAATTTTATGAGTTATTACTGAAGATGAAAAGTGGCCTCCACATGCCTGATCATGGAAAGCCTTAACAATATTTTTGTTTCTCCCTATCTACACATTTGAGAAATATTTCCATCAATCCCTCTCTTGAACAATGAATTGTCCCAGAGTACATATATGTGTAGATCACAACTTAATAGATCTTTTTTCTTTGGCACTTAGATGTGCTAGACATTCTCCATAAGTAAGAAAATGAGTGATGTTTGCATACCACTCATCTGTTGAACTGAGGAAAAGAACAATTGGGACACTATCAACTTCTTCTTTAAGATGATTCATACCTGGAACCATTGGCAAGTAATTCACAGAGGCCTTTACCTCAAACAAGCTTGGTTGGCTTGATATCAAGGTCATACTCTGAATTTTTCTACCCAGTTTCCTCATTTTGACCCAAATTCTTGTTGCATGAGAGATTGATTTTATTATTGTATCAGGCACAAACACAATAGAATGGGAATTTAGGATGTAGAAGTAGAACTAATTTTTACTACCTTTACCACAACAAAAGCATGTTTCTCCATTTGAGTATATTTCAGTTCATGAGCCTTCAAGACATAACTCATGAAAGCTATAGGTAGGTAGTTCACATCCTCTAGAACTCTTTGCACTAGGATAGCTGCCAAGGTGTGCTCGAGGCATAACAATAGATTATGAAATCTTTATCAAAATTAGGACAAACAAGAATGGAGTATTGGCAATAGCTTTCTTGATGTTTTCAAAAGCACCCTTCCCTTAGTAGTCCAACAAAAATATTTCTTCTCTTTCATCATTTGGGCTATGCTCCTAGTTAATTCTACAAAATTAGGGATAAATCTTCTTAGAAAATTAATTTTTCCAAAGAAAGAATGCACACCTTTCTTCTTGTTGGAAGAGGAATCTTTTGAATGGCCTGAACCCATTCTGGATCAATCTTGATTCCATCCTTAGAAACAATGTGCCCAAGCAATTTACCCTTATGTGACCGAAGATGGATTTCTTTGGATTCAAATAAATTCCATGGTCTCTACACTTTTGAAGCACAACTCCAGGTGTTGAAAATGATCTTCTCTCTTCTTAGAGAAAATAGTAGATCATCAAGATAGATCACTATGCATTTTCCTTTCAAATCACCAAAGGCCAAATCCATTACCTCTGGAAATTTGCACCTGCATTGATGAGACCAAATGACATTCTTCTATAGGAAAAGGTTCCCCAAGGAGTTGTGAAGGAAGTTTTTGTGTTGGTCTGGACATCCACCTCGATTTGGTTGTAGCTTGAGAATCCATCGAGCATGGATAGCATTTTGAACCAATGACAACTTTTAAGATTTGGTCCATCATAGGGAGAGGATAATTATCCTTAAGAGAGGCTTGGTTTAAATTCCTGAAGTCTACATAGATTCAGATTTCACCACTCTTCTTTCTTATAGGAACAATGTTAGCTACCCAAGTTGAATGGTGAATGGGAAAAATTATTCGAGCATTCAACAATTTTTGAATCTCTTGGTAAATTGTACCTACAATTTTGGGATTATATTGTCTCTTGCTTTTTTGATGAAATGGTTTGATTCTTGGACTTTAAGGGAATATAATTGCATTTCCTTGGTTTAAAGGTTTTCAAATCATCATATGAATAAGCCAGTACATATGCATACTTCTTTAGTAATTCAACCATTTTCTTCCTTCTTCCTTAGTACAACATTTTCCAATGTTGACAAACTTGGGCTTCTCTTTGCTCCCTATGTTGAATTTCTCATATTCAGCTGATTGATGGGCTCATGTGATACCTTGGCTTTGATATACCTATCATGTTTATCAAATAGATCTTCTAAACTTACTAGACCCTTAGGTATCTTATTTCTTTTAGTTTTATGTAGCCATCTTTATCAGATTCTTCTTCAACTCCTTCTTTCAGACACAGAAGATGAAACAAATCATGATAACCAACTTCACTTCCTTCAAAATACAATTGATTGAAATTATCTTTGAGTTCTAGGAAGGAAATTAGGTGTTGATCATCATTGAATACTTGCCAATTATTTACATTATCTGGGACACTTGGTCTATGTATCATCTCAATCATGAATTTTTTCTTGAGTGAAGTCCGGATGAGGAATGAGTAATGACCCAGAAACTACTAGAGTGTCTATGATCTTGTTATTTTTCTCTAGGTACAATGTTGATAGAAAACACATCCAATAATTCAATAGAATCCCAGACCAAGTTCCTATAGTGCTTTAACCTTTGGTTCTTCACTTGAAAAACTCCTCTGACTTGTTTAACAATAAGTTCAACATCTCCATGAGCACAAAGGTTCTTGATTCCCATTTCTCTTGCTACTACTAAGCCTAAGAAGAAGGGCCTCGTACTCAACAATATTTTCATGTTTTCAAATTGAATCTTATAAGAAAATGGGTGGGGTTTACCTTCAGGAGAAATCAAAACAACACCAGCTCTAGAACCAGCCGTAGAACAACTGCCATCAAACTCAAGGATCCAAACACCATTAGGATCATCAACCACCACCTTAGGAACCTTAGCCTCATCTTTTGACATGACCATATAGTTTTCATGACCAATATCTTCATAAAGGATATATGCCTTGGGATCATCATTCTTTTGCACAATGTATTCAACTTGTCTTTTCGAAAGCAACTTCTTCATTTTTCCATTAAAGGAATGAGAGCATGAGACCAATCCATTTGAATTTCTCCTCCAAACTTCCCTACAAAAATTCCTACTTAAAATCATGCCATAAGATGGAGGGATATCTGCAAACTAGGATTGTGGCCTTGACTCTTTTTTAGGGAATGCAACAAAGGCTACTTGTGCATCTTTAATCCTTCCAACCAAAGGCACCTCTTTAGTTTCCATGGAATAAAAATAACCAAAGGTTTGGGTTAAGGTAAGGCCAAGGGCATGGGAGAAACTTTGGTGGGCATTACATTATCTGATGCACCTGAGTCAATCACACAATTACTAAGCCTATGACCAACTATGAGCAATGTGACATAGAAGGGCTCAATTTTCTCAGATGTGGAGGTGTAGAGGCCATCAAATTTTGGGGAAGGGGAGTTAGGAGTAGGAAAAATACCTTTAGAAGTGGTGGATGATTGGCTAGGCTTGGACTTGACAAATTTGACCACTTGAGCAAAGGCCTTAGGATGGGTTTGGTAAAATTTAGCCTCAAAATCTGAATTTTGGTCTTTTTAATATGATCAATGATATCAAAAGACCCTGAGGTGGATGGGGTTTCTTGACTTGAAACAACAAGAAGTCTTGGGCTTGTCATATTTTATGGTTGAAGGTGCTTTAGACATGGGAGTGGAAGGTGCATTATCTTTTGGCACAGAAGAGGAAGTAGAAGGAATATTAGATGAAGTATTAGTACTTACTTTTTTTTTGCAGAATAGTAGGAATAGGTGCTCCTCTCCTCGCAACCACTGGGATGGTGACTGGAACTTCTTTAGACTTCTCTTTCTTTGAAGGTTGTACCACCTCTTCTTCTTATTTAGTTTTTCTCTTTTCATGACAACATATGATTCATTGTTCATATCTACAACCACTTCATCATAGTCATCATCATCATCATCATCAACTCCTTCAGTGGTAAGAAAGTTGACTTGGGAATCATCTACATCTTCTTGAACTTCTTCAAGTTCCTCTTCAGGTTCTTCCATCTCCTCTCTTCCACTTCATCTTCAGGCTCTTGGACTTCATAAGTAGCATTGACTAGAACCTTAACAGGAGGAGCTTCAATTGCTAGCTTAGGTTGGGTGGGAGGTAAGATGATTTTGAGGCTGAAAATTCTTCTTGGTATATCTTTGTAAGGTGCATTTTGAGCCAATTGCTTTTTAATGGAAATCAAATCATTGTTGGCCAAATTTTGAACTAATTGTTCTAAATTAGCTTCTCCAAAAGTAGAAGCTTTAGCTTTGGGTGGTTCTTTCCTCAACTTCCTCTGATATTATCAAGTCATCTTCTACACTGATGGCTAAATGTTGATCAACATCTAGAGTAGCAAGATTATCTCTCCTTAGTGCATAGCTCACTTCGGAAATTGAGCATTCAAGGAAGAAACACTTTTGAATTTGGTCAATAGGGTGAGTAGCTACTAGAATTTTATTTACCAATTTTTTGAACCTCAAAAACTCACACAGGCTCATATGGTTCCTTATTGATTTGAGAGATTGTGCTAAGAGCATGCACATCCTTCAAGCTTGAACTGATTTTCAAATTGAGTTTTCATAGTATCCCAATTGGTAATGACACCAACCAGGGAGATGGTAAAACCAGTCTGCAACATTGTCCTGTAATGTCTCAACAAATAACCTGATAGAGACATCTTCATGCTCAACTCCAAGCACTCCATAAGAAACAATAAAGAAACAATATGCTCATCCGGATGTACCTTTCCATCACCTTTGAATTTGGGAAAATTATTTCTATTTCCTTTTGGAAAATCATGTAATGGTTGAGGAAGAGCCAAAGGCCCAACCCATGACCCCAAGGCAAAGGCGCAACAACCATTCTAGAAAAGAGTTTGTAATGGGACTACAACTCCTACTAATACCAAATCTTGAGCACTAGGACTTGCTTATGGCTGGGTATCAACGTCCACTTGAGAAGATGAACCAGCTTCTATCCTTTGTAGGAGGAGTTCTTGTAGATTTTTTCCTCTACCTCTTCTTTCTAGAGTTAGTTGAAATCCTTGTTGTTCCAACAACTGAAAATCAAGATCCTCAATACCTATGGGCTCTTTTTCCTCATGCATATATCTTCTCTCCACCAGTTTCTATGAATTATGGTTCACTTGAAGATTGTTTCAGTGGGAAGCACATACGTGCCCCATGGTGGGCGCCAAAAAATTGTTGGTTGGAAAATTTGTATCACAATACAAGTAATAGTTCAAGGGACAACAATCCCTCCTCTTTATGGGAGAGGTTCCCTTATTCACCAAATAAAAGAAAAACCTACTTATTTACAAATATACAATCTATCAATATTCAAATGAGGATTTTGATGCATCAAATGTTTCCATATTCAATCATTCTCAATAAAAGAAAAGAGGTGGAAGAATCAATGATTTGAGGAATGGAAATGGTAACACTTTCAGATATATAGATTACAGAATAATATCTTACTTATGCATACATGAAATATCAAGGCACATGAAATATATATATTTAAATGAATACATGACATATATGTAGTAGACACAAAGTTCTCAAGCATTACATCAATGAATTGAACACAAAGTTTCATATCCAAATATATCAAATCCACATTTATAGGTTAAGAACAAAAATAGAAAGAATGCAAGAAAAGAGAGGGAAGAAATTCTTCTGTATTGATTTTTGGTAGTTCTGTATCTTTTACATTCAAAACATCAAAATCCAACAACCTTTTTACAATGAAATGAAAAACCTATATAGGCATAAGGGCGGTTGTAACTAATTTTCCTAGTTCCATTATCTTTAATTAAGTGTTTCCACTTAATTAATGAATTACACTTTAGTTAGCTTTATTTACAATTTCACATCTTTTAAAATAATAAAGCTAACTTTGAATTACAATGACTAGAAAGAAGGACCTAGGAACTAGGGAAGGAACACTTGTAGAAGGTGTTCTATTGGAGTCTTCACTTTGAGTATTTGATTTCTGAATTTAACAAGAGCTCCAACAATCTCCATGCCTTTGGGGATGGTGGTGTTTTCCATAGCATTTCATCCATCTTCCCAAGGAATCCTCCATTTCCTTTCCCATATATCTACATTTTGCAATAAGCCTTTGGTTTTTCTATGACCACATTATGCATATTTATTGCATTTTATTGCATTGTTTTTTATTTAATAATGTGCAACATGTGCACTCTAGTCTAGTGACTTGTATTCAATATTGTTATGTTCAATAACATTCAATATTGGTATTAGTAGTAATTACATGTGCATGTGAGATGGGTCTTATCATTTCATAGTTGGTTCCCGATAGGGTGTCATGTCTATCCATATGAGGCTATCTAATATCTATAAATATTACATGCCACTCTTGATTGTTATGTAATCCGATTTCATGATCAATAATATTTGTGGAGGCTTCTATCCCTCTTTTGGTCATTGCAATCTTATTCTATTCTATCATTTGGTATCAAAGCTATACCATTATTATCATTTGGTATCATAGCAAGTTCTATCCAAGCAAGGTCAAGAGGAGCACTATTGGAGAGGATCCATTGAGAAGAAGATCTCGCATCAAAGGAGATCCATCAAGCATCCCGTAGCCTCCATTCCTTCCAAGCATCCTCAACTAAAATTTGACCTATCCACTTATTTGGAAGGTAAATTTTTTTTTTATTAGTCATTGGCATAGCCAATTGATCTAACATATTGGCGGAATATTTCATATTTGGAAATCTTTAAAAAAATATAAAAGATCTTGAAAAAAAAAAAAAAAATTTGTGAAAAAAAAAAAGATTTTTAAAAAAGGAGAAAGATCTTGAAAAAAATTACAGATCTAAAAAAAAAAAAAGTGAGAAAAAAATATCAGATCTAAAAAAAAAATCAAATATGAAAGTAGAGGTGTGAAGAATTTGGGAGCAAAGGTTCAAGATCCAATCACAACAAAATTCCAAAGAGATAGCTCTTAGAAAAAAGGACGTAAATTTTTCATACAATGTCGGATTGATGTGTCACTTTTTTTTCTAGAAATATAAGAAGGAGATGCACAAATTTACAGTTTACATCATCTTAAGATTCGGCTTCTACATCGACGAAAATTCTCAGACAAGTCGATCATTTTTTTCCGAAAAAATCAGATCTAGCTGGTAAATTGATAAGATCTCAAAAATAAGATTCGAATTCCTCTAAAATTTTGTGGGTTTCAAGAAAATATTGTATGATGGTTTTTTCAAAATTTTAGAAAAACCCAGATCACGGTTTGTGAGAAAAGGTGAAAACAATATTCAGATTGTTTGTTTGGATCTTAAGGAACAAACAAGTACAATGGTTCAATTCAAACTCTCTCCATATTTTTATTAAATTATTTTTTTTTGAAAAATTTGGAGAAATTACTAAATTTTAGGAGATTTTCAAATTTAGAAGCTCACCAAACACATTTAGAGCTTGGCCGCTAAATTTAGCGGAAATACACCCTTTGGGGGACAAAAATATTTTTGGCCTAAATTGTGTATTTTGTGATTCTAGACCCTTTTTTCTAAAGAGGGGGACACAAAAACTTCATTTTGATGTACTTTTGGAGCATTTTGTACTAATCTTGGTGCATAAAGGTAAAAAAAAAAGTGCAAATTTTTTATTTTATGTTTGGTTCTATCACACGAGATCTTTGATCTCATAGCAGCGTTCGGTATATACGGTGCCTCTGGGAAGCACTTACGGGTGATGCCGTCGCGACTACTACTGCACTTAACGCCTAACACAGCTGCCTAAACATCTTCTGGGCATCGACCCTATAAAATTGATGAGGAGTAATAAGGACACAATACACACACATTTAAGCCCTCCCATCCGTTTGTGCTTCAGACAAACCCCTCTCCGTCATCGTCTACATACCACGTACTAAATTATTTCACGTGCGTTAACACCTATTTCCGTATTAACAGAATATTGAAAGGGTGATCTTCTTCCACGTATCGATGGGTATATCGGAAGGGAGCATATATAGAAAGGTTTGGTATATCGGCTGACGACGGTATATTGAGAGGGAGACCATAAACATGGAGTGATAAGAGCCTTACCTTTTGTCGAAATTCAGATTGCAGTAATGGGTGCACAAGCACCAAAGTTCTTCTTGTCAGATTCACAACTGCTTAGAGGAAACAACTATGTTGCATGGAAACTGAAGATCAAGATGTTACTTGAGTTTGAAGACCTATGGAAAATTGTAGATGGACACAACAAGATCACTTGATGATGGAAGTGTCCAACAAGTTCAATTTGATAGAGCCAATCAAAAGGCCAAGTTGATCATCTTGTTTAGCGTAATGATGATGTGCAACCCCACATTAGAGATGCCACATCGGCCAAGGATGCATGGGATAAGTTGAGCACAGTCTATGAGGTAAAGAACAAGAATGTCATCCTCAACCTACTATCACAACTGCATACTCTCAAGTTCAAGCACAATGAGAAGGTTGAAGTTTTTTTGAGACAAGTTGCTACTTTGAGGGCATCTCTATTGGCATTGGGAAAATAGATAAGTGATGAAGACCTCGTACCAATTGTGTTATGAGCACTTCCTCCTTCCTACAGAATCTTTGTGACAACTATCAATATGAGTGAACACACAGTCACCTTTGAGAAGTTGGTCAATCTACTCCAACAAGAAGAGGCAATGAACAACAAAGATCATGAAGATGAGAAAGCACTATCTTCCAATCATAAAGGAAAGGGGAAATTTCAGTCCAATCACAAGAAGTCCCAACAAAATCAAAGTCAACAAAGGGACCAAAGTCAATGAGACAACACCAAGAAGTGTCCCATTTGTAATAGAGGGGGACATGACATCAAAGATTGTTGGTATAATTCCTACAAAAAGGGTTCATCAAGCAATTCAAAACCCAACAACCAACAGGGTAACAACAATTCAAATAAAGGGAAGTCCAACAACAACAACAATCAAGGGAAAAAAATGGTAATTGGCAAAGAAAATCTAAACAACAAGGGTACATTGCCAAACATGAGGATGATTCAGATGAAGGACACCACATGTATTCTGCTTCAATTTGATGAAGAAACCAAGTCCACACAAGATATCTAGTATGTTGACTCGGGTGCACTCGACACATGGTGAACGCAAGGATTGGTTCTACACACTACGTGACTCACCTAACAAGAACCATGTGTCATTAGGTGATGACTCATCATACAATGTTAAGGGATTGAAATATTTCACTACCTCTTGGAAAACATAAGCTGCAAAATCACGATGTATTGTATGTGCACAGGTTGACCAAGAATTTTCTATCAGTTAGTCAACTCCTTGATCACAACTTGAAGTTAGATTTTGACAGTAATAATGGAGAAAAAGTGTGCTTGATACGAGATAAGTCAATAGGTTCCAAGATTGTAGCAAGAGCCTCCAATGTGGGACGTATGTTCCAACTTGATTTTGTCCACAAGGATGATCAAGCTCTAGTGGCCAAAGACACACAATCTGCATGAGAACTATGGCATCGCGAGATATGGACACATTAGTTTTGGTTATCTCAAACACTTCAAAAGGGCAACATGGTGAAAGGATTGCCTACACTCAAAGCACAACACTCGACAAGTGTCACAATTGCCTAGCTTGGAAAGCAACACACGAGTACCCTTCGAGAAGAACACATATAAAGCTAAGGGAAAGCTTGATTTGGTGCACACCGATCTTTGCGGGGCCATGCAACCAAGTCATTCGGATGTCAATACTTCATTCTTTGTGTTGATGACTACTCAAGAAAGATGTGGATATATTGTCTAAGAAACAAGAGTCAATCCTTTGAGACATTTGAAGTTCAAAGCACTTGTTGAGAATGAAGTTGGTCACAAGATCAAAACTCTCCGCTCGGATCGAGGGGGAATTCACAAGTAATGAGTTAAAGACTTACCTAGAAGCTCATGGGATTAAGTCGACAAATGCCTCCTACTCACACACCACAGCAAAATGGTATAGTTGAGAGAAGGAATCGATACTATCATGGAAATAGTGCGATGTATGATTGACAACTCAGGTTTAATAAAGACATTTTGGGTAGAAGCTACAAGAAGCTGCCGGCATCTATTTGTTGAACAGAGTGCCCACAGTAGCTCTTGAAGGAGTGACACCTCAAGAAGCATGGTCAAATTGGAAACCATCAATTGCACACCTAAGAGTATTTGGGTGTAAAGCTAGCATGCACATACCCAAGAAGAACATGAACAAGTTGGATATGAAAGTTTGAGAAAGCAGATATTCATTGGATACAGTGAAGAAGCACTTGGGTACAGATTATGGGATCCGAAAGCAAAGAAAGTATACACAAGTAGGGATGTTGAGTTCTTTGAGAAGAAACAAGTAGATGCTCCACTCAACGACTCAACAAACATGTAGAATACACCTCTTATGAAGACAGAATTTGATGTTCCCACTGAAGATGACAGTGATGAATTGGATGATGGTGAAAACTTGGATCCACCACAAGCTAATGGAACATCTAAGAAGTTACCTAAATGGTATACTCAATTAATAAGAGATGTAAATTTGGATGAAGCACCTAGCACATCATCCAATCCGGACCTAGAACTCACGGTCAAGCTCATGAAGAGGTCAATTATGCCCTAATGAGCAGAGTTGTTGAAACTGATTGATCCATCTACAGATTCAGGAAGCCCTACAATCAAAAGCTTGGAAATATGCCATGGATTGAGTATCGATCGGTGATGAAGAACAACACATGGCAACTTGTCGACCTTCCACCTGTAAGAAACCCATTGGATATAGATGGATATTCAAGACTAAGTACAAATCATATGGGACTATTGACAAGTATAAAGCAAGGCTTGTAGCAAAGGGGTATGCACAACAAGAAGGCATTGATTATGAGGAGACATTTTCTCCCACAACCAAGATCAAGACAATCAGGATGATCTTTTCTCTAGCTGCACAATTTGGTTGGAAAGTCCACCAAATGGATGTGAAAAGTGCCTTTCTTAATGGAGATTTGCAAGAAGAAGTCTATATGACTCAAATGCCAGAGGGTTATATAATACCGGGAAAAGAGATGATGGTATGCAGACTCATAAAATCTCTATATGGCCTAAAACAAGCACCCCGGGCATGGTACATCAAAATTGATGAGCATCTCATAAGTCATGGATTCGAAAGGAATCCTTATGACCCCAATCTCTACCTCAAAAAGCAAGGGGGGGAGATTGTCATTGTGGTTGTTTATGTTGACGATCTAGTCATTACAGGTAGTTATGTGAAGATGATCGATGCAACAAAGAAGGATTTTAATCGATCATTCGACATGACAGATCGCTCATGCACTATTGTCTTGGGTTGGAAGTATGGAAAAAAGAGAATCATATCTTTGTGTCACAGTTGAAATACACCAAGACAACACTCGAGAAATTTAGGATGATGGACTGCACTCCTATTGCTACACCTATGGAAGTGAGACTTCAGTTATCTTGTTCCGATCCATCATCACCGGTGAATGTAACTCTCTATCGACAGTTGATCGGGAGTCTCATTTACCTGACATATACTAGACCAGATATTAGCTTTGCAGTTAGCTATTTATCACGCTTCATGTAAGAACTGAAAATATGTCATTGGAAAGCAGCAAAGAGAATACTTGAGATATCTAAAGGGTATAGTTGACCTTGGTCTAGAGTACAAGAAGAACGAAAACTTCTTCTTGACAGGATATTCAGATTCAGATCATGCAGGAAACATGGATGATAGGAAGTCAACATCAGGCTTCATCTTCTTTATGGGATGCGGAGGTGATATCATGGGGAAGAAAGAAAGCGAACTTTGTTTATCACTCTTCTACAGAAGCAGTATCGAGCTGCAGGTGAAGCTATTTGTGAAGCAATATGGCTACGCCGAATACTAGAAGGAATTGGTCTACCACAACGAAATCTACTCCAGTATATGTTGATAATGAAGGATTTCTGAAGCTTGTTCACAATCCAAGTATTTCATGAGAGAACCAAGCATATTGAAGTACAGGTTCATTTCATATGTAAGCATGTCTTGAAGCACAACATACAGCTCCAGTTCTGTCCTACAATGAAAGAAGGCAAATGTTTTCACTAAGTCACTTGCACATGACAAATTCACACTGTTCAGAGAGTTCCTCTCCACTTCATTGGAAACTATGCAAAATTAAGGGGGGGAATGTTAGCATAATTTAGCATAGGCATATTTATTGCATTTTATTACATTGTCTTTTATTTAATAATGTGCAACATGTGCACTCTAGTCTAGTGACTTGCATTCAATATTGTTATGTTGGATAACATTCAATATTGGTATTAGTAGTAATTACATGTGCATGTGAGATGGGTCTTATCATCTCGTAGTTGGTTCCTGATAGGGTGTCATGTCTATCCATATGAGGTTGTCTAATATCTATAAATATTACAGCTCTTGCATTGTTATGTAATCTGATTTCATGATCAATAATATTTGTGAGGCTTTCGTCCCTCTTTGGTCATTGTAATCTTATTCTATTCTATCATTTGGTATCAAAGCTATACCATTATTATCATTTAAATCATCAAAGATCTTATTTGCAAGGAGGATTTTCTCATTTGTATAATTCATGAGTCTAAGATCTTAACTACACTCGATCAAAGTTTAAGTTCCTTCTTAGAGCAATGAATATTGGGTCAAAGTGACTTTGAACCGAAGAAATTTTGTCATACACTTTGTGTGCTTCCTAATTGAAATTCAATCGAGACACCAACATTTCTTAAACCATTACTTCAATTCCCTTTCCATAAGCATCATGTTTATGAATTTCCTTGGTATCTTGAACTTTTCAGTGAGAAAGGGCGGTGGGAAGGGGCATTGAAGTTAGAGGCGGGATCAAGCACTTTATCACTTGCAAAGAAGGATTTGATGAAACAAGAGAGGTCTTGTACATTCTCTTCAAGTTTTTTGTGTTTGTTTACCCTTTTCCACCCTTTAAATGACCTTGGAGAGTGTCTCTTTTATGGTATGAACCTCCCCTCAAGAGTAGATTCCCTAGTGGAATTATTTTCATCTCCAAAATAGAAATAGTTAGATTATTTTCATCTTTCTCCACTCTCGGCTTTGTTATCTCCAAGTATTGTTGTATTTTTAATCAAATAATAATAATCTATAAGAATCATTTCCTTCTTAATGACAGGAGTAGGATTTGTACCCGTAAGGGAAGCTACATCATCAAACTTAGGAGCAATGATTTGGGAGGATGCCTTTATTTTCCTGTTATCAATTAGGGTTTGGTCCCATGTGAGTAACTCACAAGAAGGTGGAGCAACAAGAGGGCCCAAAGTAAGTGTGTTGATGGAACCAAGGGTCGAGAAGAAGATACCTCAAGATCAGGTCTTTCAATACTAGAAGAAGATATTTCCTTAGTTAGTGACTTGGGCTTGGATATAATCAATGCCTTAAAATATGACTTTACACCCTTCAATTTGTCTTCTTGATCTTCTTCCTTCTCAGTACTTCCTCCTTCATAGATACTTTTTCATGCTCCTTTGTCCCCTTTTCTTCTTCCTCTGAAATTTCAATGATTTATTCAACCTTTTTTATCCTTTTCTATTAGCCTTGGAGATAGAGATTTTTTTTCTTCTTTCTCAATTGTTTCTTTAGTCTTCTTAGTTCTTTCAGTCTTCTCTTTCTTAGAATATACCTTGATTGAATATTCTTCATGTAGAGGAGAAATAGTTGGTTGATTTAACACCTCCATGTGTGTGGCAGAAACTTCCTTATGAGATGTTGATTCTCCTTGAGAAGAATATTGAGTCACACCTGCCTTATATGCTTTCATCTTTCTATCAAACCATATTTTGGTCCTCACCATGATTGGGTTTATTATCTCCTGAAGATCATCCTTTTCCTTCTGAAACCAATTGATGGTGAGAAGGGGTGTATGCTAAATAGTTTTATTGTATTCAAGAGAATACGAGTCTTCATTATCATCTACCAAGCCTTTTGAAGTTTGTAAATCTTGAAATATTTAATCTTCTGTAAATAAATTCAACCAAAGTATCTTCTTCTCACCTCATACTCATCTGAATAATCTTCCCAATAATCTTCTAGAGCAGATAAGTGATAGTAGTTAATTCTAAGGTGATTAGAGATAAAACCTTTAATATCAAAATAGGACCTCTTGTGAAAAGTATAAAAATTGAATGTAGAAATGGTCCTTTCTACATTTTAGGCATCCAGTGTTGTCCTGCAAGTGTAATTCCCTAAAGAGATTGGGAATTGAATGCTTGATATCATTTTTCCCTATAGGTCCTATGTAACATGTCTAGTTGCCTACAAACTTCCACAAGAACTAGCTTGTCATTACAGTACATGGGGAGTTTTTTTGGGGCACCTTCAAATCCAACTAGTCTAATATATGTAAACCTTCTGAACTGAATGAACCAGCTACCATAAGTTGCAATCAGTTGTTTGGCCTCAATAGATATCCTCTCAGTTGCATTCCCTTCCAGAATTATGAAAATATACATTGTGAAGGCATCATTTACCCTTCTGAAATGATGTTTGTTGTTTTCAAAAGTCAGTTGTGGGTAGTAATTTTACAATGGTTCATTCTTCTTGTTATACACTAGAGAAAGACCTAACGTAAAACGTATGTTGTAATTGTGTACATCAAATATGAGGTCATGTAGAAAGATATATTATGTTGTACATTGACTAATTATTCACCAAGGTTTTTGTTATGGCAAAATAAAAGCACCCTTGAATCTTGAAAGTGAATGGTTAAGGAAGTTAGTGTTATTTTTCAAACATGGAGTTATCCCAAAGTGTGGCACTTCGAAATCAGGATAACCCTGCGGAGAAAGGTCGACTTCCTGTCCTATCCTAGTGCCAAATACTCCAAAGTGTAGAGACTTACAAATTTTAACCCTGATCCTATATTTCCAAGGAGAAAGAGATAGAGGAAATGTATTAAAATTAAAACCTACTCTAAGGGAAGGTGATGCACTAAGAAGGATTGTTGAAAAACCTACACAATAAACACATCACTACCAAAACCTTGTAATGAAAACAATAACAATACACAATAACCTTGCATACAATGAAATATAAAAAAATTGCAAGAGAGCATAGAAGAGGGTTTGAAACATCCACATATCTGATTTTATTACTCTCAAAGTTGATATAATACATCACATTTAGGGCCAAAGGCATAGATTTTGCATTACAATGTTCAATAGGGAGGTTTTGAGCTCCACTTAATCTCTTATAGATAATAATAAGGGAGGGCATATACAAGGTCTCAAACCTTTTTAAACAAGACACTCACTTACAATATATAGGAAGAATGAGAGAAAGGAGAGAGAATGAATTTGAAATCTTGCTTCAACCACCAAAAATGCATTAAAATCACCCGCAACAATGATAGGTGACACTCCAAAACCCATACTTCCATGTACCTTCCTTATTATAGAAGATAAGATGACTATAATTCATCAATGTTGGTGGTTAAACCACTGCAACTACTTCTCGAATGGTGGATTGTATTTTTAATTTTTAAAGTCCTATTTTGTGAAAATACGAGCTCCGAGTCAAAATTTATGGCCATCTGAAGATGAGGGTGTCATACTACGATAAATGTGAGTGGTTGATCTGAATTTTTGGTACTTGACCTTGCTCGCACCTCCAAAATCTAAAATTTTAGGATTATACTTGAACCTTCGAGGTATTTATACTTCGGAGGTCATTGTCACTATTCATCGGCAAGCTAGTTAGCTCAAGAGTCCCGAAATATCGAATCTCTCGAAGTTTGTATTTGAATTTGGAGTTCGAGACTTCAAAATCATATTGTGTGGCACTTGTTATTCATCGACCAAGAGTGAAAAATTTTCCAAAATCCAAACCCCAAGTCTGAAATTTGGACTTCGGGTTTCAGATCTTTGTGTCTTGGGCTCGTGGCATTGTTCACTGCCACGAGCTCTCGGTAAAATTTATGGCCATCGAAGATGAGGGTTCCATTTGCGATAAATACAAGTGGTTGATCCGCCTTTTCGGGACATCAACCCTGCTTAAACCCTTCGAAATCCAAATTTTTGGAATTTCAGGATTATACTTTGAAGCTTGGTGTATTTATACTTGAGGTCGTTGTCACTATTAATCTAACGAGATGGCTTGAGAGTCCCAAAATGTTGAATCTCCAAAGTCTCAGATTTTGGAATTCGTAGTTTGGACTCTAAAAGCATATTATGCGGCACTATTCATCCAACTAAGAGCCAAAATGTTCCGAAATGTCGAAACCCCGAAGTTTGAAATTCGGACTTCGGGCTTTGGACCTTTGTGTCTTCGGGCTCATGGAACTGCTCATTCCCGCCTAAGCTCCCAGTCAAAATTTATGGTCATCTCGAAGATGAGGGTTTCATATTATAATAAATGAGAGGGGTTTGATCTACCTTTTCGGGATGTCGACCCTACTCGATCCCTCTAAAATCCAAAATTTTGGAATTTTGGGATTATACTCAAGCTTCGGTATTTATACTTGAAGGTCATTGTCACTATTCATCCGACGAGATGGCTTGAGAGTCCTAAAATTTCAAATCTCTCCGAATTCGAATTTCAAACTTGAGTTCGACTACGAAATCATATTGTGCAAAGCATTGTTCATTTGACTAAGAGCCTAAAATGTTCCTAAATGTCAAAACCTCAAAGTCCAAAATTTGGACTTCGGGTTTCAGAACTTTTTGTCTTCGAGGCTCGTGCCACTGTTCACCTACCTGAGCTCATGAAACCTTTGAATCTTTGAAATCCCAAACTCTAAAATTCGAGTTCGTGTTTCATAATTTCTTCTCCCTTTTTGAGGATTCTTTCCACCGAGTCCCTCAAATTCACCTTGGCCTACCTCCGAATAGCCTTACCTCAAGTCTAGACTTTGGATCTCCTTCATTCCCCAAACTAGCTCAAACTCCCAAACTCCCTTTCAATGCACTCGGCCCACTTCACCGACCTATTCACTAAATCGAGCCTTCCTTCACTACTCGCCTCGCAATCTCTCGTTTCTTAAACTCCTAATCATGCCAAAAACCTTAGATCTACTTGTGAAGGTATGATTCAGCTAAGGTCTACTCCTTTCTGTTTTCCATTTTACTGGGGAAAAATGGATAACAATTTTCACAAATTATCTCTCCCCAGTTCAAGTTTTTCTTCCCTTCACAAATAATGTTTATATAAGGACACATCCAAAACTAAAATTCATTAGTTGAGGTAAGGCCCATGATTCTAGACAATGAGTGACTATATCAGGACAACTCATCTTTGAAATCAGACTTGTACATAACCTTAGGAAACTTGGATGCTCCTTTCTTTGGAACCTTGAACCAAGACTTAGCTATCATTGTTTTATACTTCTCCATGTCTTGTTCAAAAATGTATTGATCTTGTGACTTGTGTCCTAGTGAGATTATTGGTATCTTCAACAAAAGTGATTCCAAAGGAAACATTTATGCAATTTTTATCTAGTTTAGCAATCACTTGGCCCTGAGGATCTTTGATTTCTTTTAAATCTGGGTCAAAATAGGAAACACAAGCTAGAATGGTATCTGCACATTGTATTGAGATAGGGAAACCACCGACATGAGAAATCCCACTATATTTAATGCATTAAGCCATGGGAGTGGGGGTTGTATTAGAAATATGGGCCTAGAAGTCATTGAAATCAACATGTCAAACATCACTATCCCTAATATTGGGCATTGATGTTTCGAGGGATGAAATGTGCTCATAACCACTGTATTGATACTTCATGATGGAAAGGTTAGGAAATAAAAACTCAGAGGAATGGGAACTCAACAATAGTTTTCAAGAAGAATAGTATGATAGGGGAAAAAACCAATTTGATATCAAAACCCTTGCAGGGGGCTTCAGAAGCATTCACCTCGTCTGCAAGAAGAGTGGCGCTCTTCTCAGGATCACAGTACAATTTGGATTTTTGACAATGGATTGAGAATGCTCAATATACATCTAGAAATGGCTTTAAGGGCACGAGAGTAGAAATACGCTAGACTCGGATGTAATTATTGACATGTGATGGTAAAAATGGCCTACTTTATCTCTTTTATACTTTTTCGTTTGAAAAAGGATGAGAATAATGCTTAATTAGGAAATTGTAGTGTACTTGTAGGAAATGGGAGGATTCATGAAACATTTTATCAATTTTACCTTCGTATTGTGGTTATGATGGAAATGCAGGGAAATGAAAGTACAAAATAAATAAGGACACGAGGGGCTCATATCTCTAAAATCTCCACAACACATAGGAAAGGCTTTAGTGTGTTGAAAAGGTGGGCTTGCAGGGAACAGTAAGTCATGATGCACGTGAGACACAAATTCTTTAAACACCCGAAAAATCACACAATACAAAGAAACCCAAGTAAGTGTGGGCGAATCGGGTCGGCGGAGAACACAAGGCCCATGAGACATGGGAACGCGAGTTCTCCAAACACTGCAAAGTTCGCAATATAAATGATGAACACAAAGCTTGCAGAAGAAAGGCACTGTAGGGAACAAAAAGATGCAAGGAACCGAGACTCGAATAGAATAGTTCACCGATAAACACCAAAACCCACAACAAAAAGACTTAATGAAGTGTGGAAAAGATAGGGATGCAGAGAACCTGAGGCCTAAAATAATTAGGGACATGAGTTCTCGAAAACTTGAGATTGCTGCAATTCAAAGGAAAACACCCAAACACTCAAAGTACTCAATCAGTAGGACCATTTCTCTTCCACAAAACTTCTCGAAGGAAAAAAAAATTGTCACACAGTAGTCCCTTTACCAAAAGTTTTAATTTTTTTGAAAAATGTCACACCTTTTCTAGGCATGTAACAACACTTTGCATACAACATTGGAACTATTGAAATTATAGCTCCTTCATTTGATAATTAAATGAATGTAGATTAATGAACAACATATTAATTGCTACAAGTTAATTTGCACCACCAAACCCCACATTTAACACTACCTTCCACTTAGGGATATTTTTCTCTTCTCTATTATGGCTCAATCATCTTATCCCTCTTTCACACCCACTAAAGTTTTTGGTATAACCACTACTATTGTTGATTTCATGTGAGTGTGTACTCAACATCCTCCTCATTTTGTTATGCCTTGGGTTGACCCATCTATCAACACAATAACTACTTGTCCTAATCCTCCTACAGCTCCACCCATTACTTCGGTGGCTCCCCTACAACTTATAAGGGTTATGATATCATTGAACAACTTAAAAATACACCTACTAAGATTTCTCTTTATGACTTATTATGTAATGTGCTTGACTACCGCTAAACACTTGAAGCATCCCTTCGTGTCATTCACATAGAAAGTGACAACTCAGCAATAGCCTTTACACACCTCATATAGTCTCTTCGTAATTTACCACATGCCATATCTTTCACTAACGAGGATATGTCACCTTTTGCTAAAAGTAATCTATGTGCACCTTTTCTCATTATTGTTGTTGTTAGCACCACTTGTATTAAATGAGTGCTTATTGATAATGGATCAGCCATCAACTTATGTGTTTATTCCCTTTTAAAGCAACTAGGTATTAGTGATAATCTCATTTCTAAGAATTCTACTATCATCTGAGGCTATGACTCTACCACTCGTACATGTTTAGGGACTATTTCATTACACATCTAGGTTGGGCCTAAAACTGTTCTTGCCAACTTTATGTTATAGATGCCTCATTTCAATTCAATATCTTGTTAGGTAGACCTTGGATTCACATAATGCAAGCAGTTCCATCTACTATTCACCAATGTGTCAAATTTTTGCATGATGGCTATGAACATACTATAACTGTATATCTAGAGCCATTCAAATATTGTTACATAGACCCTATTACTGCTATGCCCATCCCACCTTCATAATGTATTCCATATAGTAGCCTTGACACATATGACATTGGTCAGTCTAGCGCTTCACAACCTTCTTCTACCACTACAAATACTCCAGTTATTTCTACTCACACTACGGCTATTATATCACCTACAATATCAACACCTATCAACATTGCTTCTCCACCTATCAAGGCACCTTCCATTCCTCTACCTAGTGCACCACCTACTAACATACTCGATAATGCCACACAACATAATGATGTTAACACCGATAATTTGAGGATTTTGATGATGAATTTGATGCAGTCAAACTTACTAACGAAGCATTAGGCCAACTTAACTTTACTCCTATAGATGTTGACGAATCTTATTTTGAGGAAACCTTTATGGCCGATGGCTTGGGTGAATATAGGTTCAAGACCCCTCCTTCTACCAATGTTATGATACTTTACCAAGGATTGGTTAACACCATTGAGACTGTTTCATCTTCTACTACGCAAACTGCATCTTCGCCACCCCCTTTCACATGCACACTACTCATCAAAAACTCCTTTTGTCATAATATCCGATCGATCATACTTGTTTAGATATTATTTGCACACATGAGGGATTAGCTATACTTGGTTTAACACTTAATGACATCTTACCCCCACTTCACTCATCTCATCTTTATCATGGCTATTGTCACATTATGGCCACCTGTGGCCTTTGTGTGTGTTATTTTATGGTCTTTGTTACATGTTCCCTCGTGATTCCCATTGACTCTTGGGAAATCTTGGCTTGACTATATTAGTGGTACCATAGATACTAATCACACTTCACTTACATTTCCTATGCCATTCGGTAATGTTTCCATAGCTAATGACTCATCTCCTACTTACTCTCTAAATCTCTCTCGATGGTATGCACATGACTATCCACCAGTCCCCTTCATTGATGAAGAGTATGTCATGACTATCTACACATTATGTCGTCATGGTTCTTTATATGATCCGCCTCACTCTATTGCTTATCATGTCTCCAATGTTACTTCGGTAGGATTTGATCTCGATAGTGATGATCTGCTCGATAGTGTCACATGACTATATTCACCACCACATACTTAGGGGGAATCACATCCAACACATCCCCCTCCTATCTTAGCATTAGCGCATCTCCCATACTTACGGCATTATACATCCTACTCTTAGCATAGGTGTATTCCTCTACACTTTAGCATCGTCATTTACCCGATGGCACACTCTTGTGCTTTGGTTCACACTTGAATGTTGAGGGCATACTACACATGAACCCCACACACTTCCCAATAGGTATTACACATCTCACACTACATACATACTACGCATTTTACACATCACATGGTAGTCTTTCATCACATATATCATACACATCTACTTGTACACACTACACTCACTACCCTATGATGTACTTTATTTTCTCTCGTCCATACTCAACTACTAAGGGTTTATCAATTGAATAGACCTTATCATACATGCACATTCATCACTTGACCTTCTATCATGTGACATTACTAGGTTAGTGACATACATTATAGGTTGGTCACCTATCCCTTCATCTTGTAGTGGTATACGCTTTAGGCTACATCACCACTCCCTCTATTCATCTCATCGTGACATACGCTTCGACTATGGGGTCACACACACATCATTTTTAGGTTGCATATTATCATTACTATGCATATGCATTCACCACATCGTGCTACACAAAACACACACTTTAACCATTTCCCAATGTTGCACTCTTGTTTCTAGTTCATTCTTGATTGCTAATGAGGAAAACTAAATGAATCTCACTACATACAGTTCCATTCACTTGGGGGGAATGTGGCTCATATCATCCATCTTGCATTCCATTCCATCCATCCACAGAATATTGCATATCTTGGTCACAATTACTTTTTGTTACATTTGCTTGTTCATGTTTGTTTATTACACATGTTATATAGGTTTCTTTATATGTCGTTATCTTTACTATATACACATGCACATTCACATCCTTTTCTAGTTGTGATCGCAGAAACAATTCTTCTACATGCAACATGGATACTCACCTCTTACTATTCCCGTAACGGTTGTTGGGGGCATCTATATTTGTCTCTTACATGTGCTATTGTTTCATTTTGTACTTAGCACTCTACATTACTTACTTATACATGCTTTTGACATATGGGTTATCTATCTAGCATGCTAATGGGTGCTTCATGTGCAACATTTATTTGCAGGATTACTTGTTACCATGACTATATGTCTTCTTGTTTGCTATTGTTTGTTTCTTATTTGCTATTGTATGTGGGCCTTGCCCTATGATTTAGTGTTCACACTTGTTTTTGTATGTGGCCTTTGCATTCTTGAGTGTCTTACGACATCATGAGTGATGTCCCATGTTTTTAACCTACTTTGGCGGTCTATGATTGTCTTCTTGCGTGTTTACTAACTTTCTAGCTTCTAAATTGTTTGCTAGCTTACACTTGTCTTTTACATACATGCTTGTTCGTACTAACACTTGTTTTAGCCACTTGTTTACATGCACTTTGGTTTCTACCAAGCACATTCCTTTCCTCTGTAGGGCACAATTTACATGGTCGGTCCTCTTTTGGGAATGCATCCTCCTATCCGTGACGTTGCATACACCCACAAAGAGGGGGCATCATTTGGGGTTTTACACACTACACAACGCTCTCTACCGGTACAGTTCAGTTCAGTTTTACGTCCTTGACATTATGGGTTATACAGTGAGTGGGTTAAGACCAATCTACAAACCCTATACATAACATCTTTTACAAGACATGTTGTCCTCAACATTATGGGAAGCGATTACAGGTCGGAGGATACAGACGTTCCTCCATACACTACTTCGGCCGCGCGTCGAATCACCCAAAAAACCAAGAAATACAAATATCTCTGCATACATTCTCAAGGAAGCATGTATAGGATGGAGAATAATGCATCTTTCTCCCTACACTTCTTTGGCCACGGTGGCATGAGATTGCCCAAAAAAATTTCACTTCATCGCGATTCACAGGTATCCTCTCTACACCCTTTCTCTCACCATGGATCAGGTGCACATGTTCCTTTTACTTTTCCATGCTTCCATTTATAGTATTTTTACTATATACATGTGCTTTTACATATAAATGCATATTTGACTACTTGATCATCTTCTCCTTTGCGAGGTTTTATGCGTATGATGAGAAGCAAGTAGTCAACAACTACAAGAAACTACAACCAAGGCATTAAGAAACAACAACAACAACATCATTAGATAGTTTGTACTTCATACTAACATACTGGTACCTCACGCACATTGACATCTACACGTGTGCTTCCACCCTAGGTTCTTTCTCATCACTTTTTACTTTTTGCATATTTAGTTTCCAAGATATATGTTTTTCACTCCACGCTTTGTCTAGTCCATTGGCATGCTTTCTACATCACTCTATATGGACATCAGGTATGCATATCTATCTACTTTATGTTACTGATAATTCCTCTCACCAACATAAAGTGGGAGAAAATGCACACACAAAATCATGCACTTTGGGAATTATTTAGTCACGGTATCATACTACTATTCATATGGTTTTTGAGTGAAGAAAATACTAATTAACCCATGTTATTTGGCCATTTTACTTTAATTTCTAACATCACTTTCAGCCTCCCGCATGTACTCACCCAGTCAATTTTTCCATTTGGCATTATTTTATCTCTTCTTTGGGCACCCAACCCAGGTTATGGGGCGCCCCAAGAACCCTGGTCCCATTTAGGAAACCATGATCCCTTTTACACTTTCCTGTAACTCTTTGGGCACTTTCTAGCCATTTGAGATTTCTATATTTTTGGTGGTCGACCTCTTCGGGGTTAATTATGAAATTAGAACAAGAGGACCATATAAATATAAAGTTACGAGACCATAATAAGAGACCAGAGAATTAAGCACTACTATCATCTACCTAAGGTTGCATCCATCTAAGGCATCTAGAGCTCTATTTGCGTTCATCTAAGGCATCTAGAGCTTTATTTACATCCATCTAGCTCCATCACAAGGGATAATGTTGGTTCATCTGCATCACATTGCATAGGAGGGAATTTTATTCTATTACATCCACCATCTATTTACATTTCTACATCTAGTTATTGCTCACTACTTCACAAAGTGTGGTGACACAAGAGCACATAGGGCATTCACACACACACACACACACACACACACACACACACACACACACACACACACACACACACCTACCTAGAACTACATTTAGGTTTGAAATGTAGTACAACACTCAATTAGTAAGTCTGCCATTATGGTTGTTGAGGACAATCGGCCCCTTCATATGCATCTTTATTTTTTTAGGTTTGATGCTTGACTTGGGGTTTGAAAGGTCTTTTCTTCATCTCGATTATCGGTGACATCCAATGCATTCTAGCAACAACAACACAATAGAAGATGAAAAATGGTGAACATCTAGCGACCTAGTGGAGGAGGTTTGCAGAGATTTTTCATAGACCAGGGCACCCAAATCTCATACCAGAGCACCCCAGGCGCCCTAGTCCTTCTTCAAGTGCCCCATTCCATCCTATTGTTCCACATCTATGCTTTCAGAGCTCTTGTGTGATCATTCCTACATTTTTTTTTATCGGTCTTCTCTACGACACAGTCACGACATATCTGCCAAATCAACTAAGCTCTTCTTAACTCTATTTACACATTAGGGTTTCACATTTTCACTTGCTTAGTTGCTTGGGGTGTTTTTTCTACTTAGCTATTATTTATTGTTGTGTATAATATTATATTAACTAGAATATCCATATTTCAGTTAATCACTTTCCCTTCACTATCATTGGATAACCTTCTACCCTTTTCACACTTGGAGGCATCACACTTTCTTCCCCTCCTCCTAGCATCATATGTTGTCTATAGTATCTAGTATCATGCTTTGTGCTTCACACTTAATCTTTCTCAGTACTCTTACACATCTTGATACACACCTTATATTGTCATTACCCTATGACGCACTCTAGTTCCAATTCTCATTGTTGAGGGTCTATATCTGAAATGAACCTCGTCACATTCACTTTTCATGCTCTATGCTTCATGATATATCTTTCTAGCACACATTCTCAAACCATTACCTTATGACGTACTATAGTTCCACAATTCATACTCGACTGACTCGAGGGTCTAAATACAAAATGAACCTCACCACATTCACTTTTTCACTCTCATGTTTCGTGATCTATATCTCTAGCGCACATTCTCAAACAATTTCTTGATAATGCACTCTTGTTCTATTGTTCATTTTTTATTGTCGAGGGGTATTTTATAAATGAACCTCATTTCATACACATTCTCTAGGGGAACGCTACTCCTTCCATCTTCACACACATTGCATACCATTCCATCACACTCATACACTATATTTTCATATCTTAGTTTCACTTACTCTTGCTTACTTTTACTATTTGCATGATGCATGTTTCTTACAATGCTAGTAGGATACTTTGTATGTCACTATCTTTCTATATACCCACACATGATTTCACTTGGTCTTTTGGAGTGAATGTAAATCTCTTACATATTTTCACATGCTGTAATGATGCTCGACATTGTATCTTTTTCCAACCCGTCAAGACTCACGGGGGCATCTACCTTTACTACTCTCACACATTACAGGTGTTATGTTTCATCGTTTACTACTTCCTATTCTTACTAGCACATTACTTTCAATTGATATATACATGCCTTGATATACTTTTTTATCTTTCTAACATGCTAATGGGTGCTTCATGTGTAGTATTTTCTTTATATGATTATATGCCACCACGGTTGTCGATAAATTTTGGTTTTCATTGTTTATTATTGTATGTCATTGTTTGCAGGCTATGCCCTATTTCTTGTTTGATCACTATTTGTATGTTTTTGGTCGCTTAATTTGTGATTGTCTTATGACATTGTGAACAATGTCCCATGTTTTAAACCCACTTTTCACGATATATATTGTCTGCATACTTTCTTGATTACATTTTCTTCTAATGCATGCTCGTTAATTTTTCTCTTGACACATATTTTTAGTTGTCTTGTTTGTATGTGTCTAGTTTTCTACCATGCACATCCCCTACCTCTATAGGTATCCACTTGAGAAAAACATTGGGTCCTCTCTTTTGGGTCGTATTCTCCTATAGACGTCGCATGCACCCCAAATTAGGGGGGCATAGATTGGGTGAAAACATCATCCGTACAACAAATCGAGCTACAATATAGATCTACACGAGACATGAACATCACATGCACACGGTAAAAAAATGTCCCAAAATCGGACTTGGGTTAAAAGTACAAAAAGACACCAAGACCCAATATCAAACAATAGTTTCGGTGGTGCTGTGTCCTCCCATGGGTGATAATTTCCTAGGGGCACACACACGGTCATATTTTCAAACTAACATGGTTCACGAGAATCCTTGAGAGAAGTTCTCTGATTACATACACACTCCTTGGTTATAGAATGCATTTTATCTCCTTCAATCGGTACAACTTGGAACTAATTCAGAAAAAATAGGGACAGTATGAAAAAATCATGGGTGTACCATCTACAGTGGTTCTTATTGGGTAGATTCATGGAAGGAATGTAAAACTAGAACTTTCTCCCCAAAACTTGCTCTTGTGGCGTGAGATCGCCCAAAAACTCACATCTAGCATGAGATCTCCCAAAAAACTCACACTTGGCATGAGATCTCCCAAAAAAACTATCACTTGCCATGTGATCACCCAAAAACTCGCTCTACATAGCATTTGAACATTTTTTCTATCCCTTACACTCTTATACATCAGGTGCACACTTTTCTTTACACGCTTTTACATACTTGTGCACATTTTCTACGATTTATCATATACGTGCTTTGACTACATTTTTTTCTTTTACTGAATACGCCTTACAAGGATCAGAAAATATAAGCCCAACAACATGTATAACACAATGCACACACTTCACCCCTAGGGTCACTTTCCATTCTAGTCTTCATGCTTCACTTGTCCACTTGTTACGCATTTCACGCACTCTCTTCAGGATCATAAGGTGCACATATCTTATCTACTATATTTTCTCAAGTTTTCACTCAAAAATATAAAGTGGAGGAAAATAGAGACACAAAAGCACGCACTTGGTACATTTCTAGGTCCTAAAAGCATGCTATCATTTATATGATTCCTAAGTAAGACAACTAGTAATTGACAATTGTCTTTGGCCCCTTTTATTTGTCTCTTGTTTTCTATTTGGTCTTATAAGCCCTATAACTCATTCGAACTTGACTTATTTATCTTTCATTTCCTCGGACACTAGCGCCCATCCATGATAGAAGTGCTCGAGCACCCTGTCCCCTCTGGGTGCCTTTGACCCTTTCTCACCTTACTCACTTATTTTGGGTATCTTTTATCTTTTGGGCATCTTTTTCACTTATGGGTCGGCCTTCTAGTTTTCAATTATGAAATTTAAACAAGGAATCATATAAATACATAGTTATGTGTTCAAAATTAGGAACAAAACACTAAGCATTACTATCATCACATAATCTTGCATTCAAAAGGAACCTAAATCACTCCAAGACATTCATCTAGCATCCATTTAAGGGACAAGGGACCGTATACTCTCCATACATAGCATAGGAATAGGAAATTCATTACACCGATAGGTGTTCCATTCTACCGTTTGAAGCTTTGTTAGTAGTGACAGCGGTTAGATAATGAATGCATCGAGATATTTTAGTGAGGACATGCAATGAAGCATGGATGAAAGAGATTTTTGTTTTTTTCTTAAAAGTATTGGGAAAGTGAAATTATAGACGGTAATATATTCCATTACGTGCTACATAAGAGTGGAGAAATTAAACTCTATACTTTGGATTATGGTGATAAATGGAGCTTGGCCTAGTCTCAACTACCGAGATCCATGCACCGTCAATCATCTCTGCAGTGCTTATGGAACATGCAATCCCACCAATCTCTAGTTTTGTAGTTGTTTGGAAGGTTTAAATCGCAGAGACAATTGTGCGTGGGATTTGCAAGATTGGTGGTCTAGTGGTTGTTTCCTAGACAACCCATTTGCTTGTGATGCCAAAATGGCAGCACTCACATATTCAATGATTTAGGTGTTTCGTTGCTCAAATATCAGCTTCCTCGTACCTGCGTAGAGAAATAAATACTACGGGAATATTTGTCTTTCTTGCAATGCTTGTGCACAACGTTTAATTACAAGCAACCTTTAGGTCCTATCAATTCTAGTTCGGGATTTTTAAAATATGTGAAATTCTCCATCAAAAATTAATTGGAGAAGAATTTATTTGAGTAGCTACCTTTGCATTTGATCTTCACATATCGTCCTCCTTCAAACCGAGAAAAATGTAGAAAATCTACGAGTCTTATACTAAACAAACAACATAAAAGAAATAAAGCAGAACAATTAAATAACTTACATAAGCATGAGATGAATATTCAAACCAGCAGCATTGTGCGTAATCTCCATTAATAAAAATTTCATCATACTCGAGCTTAAGCTCTTTACAATCAAGTTGTGCGTCTGTTGTGTGCTTTCAATGCACATCCTTACTTGCTTGTAAAACAATAACAAACTACTGCTAATAAATAAGCTTCTATAGCTCTAAAAATAGAGCATTCTAAAATTAAACTCTTGCTTTAAAACAGTTGCATGTTGTGCAATAAAGCAGATTTATTATTTGAATTAAATCTAATCCTAAAAATAGGAATTTAACTAAAGCAAGACTCATGCTAAACTAAAGCAAATTAAATCTATTTTTAATCCTTCTAAAATAGCTACAGTTGGAATTAGCAATGCATGGTGCATGCATATTTCCAACACTCCCCCTTAATTTCAAACTGTAGCTTTCACTCTTTTGGAGCTTCATTTGCTTTTTCAGATTTTCCATGCGCGGGATCACAAACTCCCAAACAGTCTCTCAAATATTCAAAAACTTCTTTTGCCAAAGCCTTTGTAAAAATGTCTGCAAACTGATCTTTGGATCTGCAAAATTCAAGATGAATTTCCTTGTTGTTTACCAACTCCCTGATGAAATGATACCTTGTATCAATATGCTTTCTCCTCTTATGAAAAACATGATTTTTGGACAATGCTATGGTTGAGTTGTCACAAAAAATCTGCGTAGCTTCCTCTTGTTTCTGTTGTAAATCTATCAACACTCTTCTCATCCAAACAACTTGACATGCTGCTTTACATACTCTCTATTGTTGAACATAACGTGACAATGGGCTGCTTCTTTGATGCCCATGAAACCACTCTTGTTCTAAAGTGAAAATTATAGCCGGATGTGCTTTTCGATCATCTATACTTCCAGCATTGTCACTATCTATATAACCAATGAGTTTGAACTCATCTGAACTTGAATAAAGAATTCCATGATTCCTTGTTCCACGTACATACCTAAAAAAAAATTCCAGCTTGCCAATGTGAATCTTTGGAGATTCCATGAACCTTGATATGAGGCTCACACCATACATAATATCAGGCCTTGTGGCCATCAAATACATAAGACTTCCAACCAACTTTTTAAACAATTTTGGATCCACAAAGCGATCCTTCATCGTCTTTGTTCAACTTCGAACCTACTACTGATTGGTGTTGGTGTTGGCTTACAATTCAACATGTTAAACCTTTTCAAAACATCATTTGCATACTTTTCTTGTGAGATAAAAACTTCACCTTCTGATTGTTGAACTTCAATGCCCAAAAAATAATGCATAAGACCAAGATTTGTCATCTCAAACTCCTTCTTCATGGCTGATTTGAATGACTCTGTAGATATATTTCAGTAATGATCAAATCATCTACGTATAAACAAAGATAATTAAAATTTTACCTTACTCATTTATCTTGGTGTATAAGGTAGGCTCACTGCTGCTCCTACTGAAACCATTCTCAATCAAATAAGAATCTATTCTGTTGTACCAAGCTCTAGGTGCTTGCTTGAGACCATAGAGCGCTTTCTTCAATCTATATACTTTTCCTTCATGACCTTCTATCTCATAACCTTCTGGCTGATTCACATAAACTTCTTCTTCAAGGAATCTATTTAAGAATGTTGATTTAACATCCATCTGATAAATAGGCCATTTTTTTAGATGCGATTGCTAAAACTATTCTTACCATGTCCAAACGTCTTTCTTGGTGCAAATGTTTCATTGTAATCAACTCCATATTGCTGCGTAAAACCTCTTGCAACCAGCCTTATTTTGTGCTTTTGTACTTTTCCATTAGAATTTTATTTTGTCTTGTAGACCCACTTGAATCCTATCACGTCCTTTCCTTTTGGAAGATCCATCAACTCCCATGTTTGATTCTTCTCTATAGCATCAATCTCATCATCCATGGATTTTTCCCAAACTTTATTCTTTATAGCCTCTTCAAAATATATTGGATCTGCAGCTTGAGAAAATAATGCAAAAACTAAAAATGAATTATTTGTATCAACATTATAAATCTCACTTAGACTTCTTATTTTCCGTTGCGCAGGACTATTTGATGCAGGACTGCTTTGTGGTGATGGATTAGCTTATGGTGTTCCTTACAGGTGTCTCTTGCATGGCTGAAGATGGCTAAAATCTTGGAGACCTCATTGTAGATGGAGGTGTAGCTTGTGCTACAACTTGTGGTGCATGTCCAAGATTTGTAGATACAATACCTTGCTGCTCTAAAGTTTCATCTGTCATATCATCATGCAAAATAGTTGTTGTTATACTCACTGTTTTCTCTATACTTCCATCCCATGCTTCATTCTCAATAAATTGTACATCCCTGCTGATCACAACCTTTCCAGTGACTGGATTGTACAACTTGTATGCTTTTGTATTCTCTGAATACCCAACAAAAATACACTTTTCTCCTTTGTTGTCTAACTTCTTCCTTAGCTCATCAGGTACATGTGCATACGCTACACAACCAAAAACTCTAAAATGTGAAACATTGTGTTTCTTGTTAGTCCATGCTTGTTGAGGAACCATGTTCCTAACAAGTTTTGTTGGACACCTATTCAAAATATAAACAGAAGTTGCTACTGCTTCTGCCCAATAATCATTTGGAAGATGTTTTTCCTTCAACATGCTTCTCGCCATCTCCATGATGGTTCTATTTTTCCTCTCTGCCACACCGTTCTATTGTGGTGTATACCTAGTAGTAAATTGCTTGTGTATACCATGATATCTGTAAAAATTCATAAAATATTTAGAAACATACTCACCTCCTTTATTCGTTCTGAGAACTTTGATGTAGTATCCACTTTGTGCTTCTCCACTAATGCCTTGAACTGTTGAAATGTATCAAAGGCATCTGATTTATTTCTCAGAAAATAAACCCATGTCTTCCTTGTGTAATCATCAATGAATGTCATAAAATAAATACAACCTCCAATAGAAGTTGTCTGCATAGGTCCACATAAATCTGAGTGTACAATCTCAAGTGGTGTGCTTGCTCTTGATATTTTTCCAACTGGGAATGAATCTCTGTGTTGCTTCCCAAAATACAACCTTCACATACCCTTTCCAATTTCTGAATCAATGGAAAACCTTTAACCATATTCTTTCTATGTAATAAATTCAAACCTCTAAAATTAAAATTTCCATACCTTAGATGCCAAAGCCATGATTCATCCTTCATGACTGAATGAAAAGTTGATTGTGTTCCTTCAGGGCAAGACTCAACTATTTTTACGCAAGAATCGGCGCAAGACTCAAGCTTCTTTGTAGTGCGAGAACTAATTTGCATTGGCATAGGACTCATATCTTTGAGTACAAGACTCAACAAAAAGACTGATTTGGCTTAGCGTAGGACTTTGCTGCAAACTAAGCTCTTTTGCTTTTCTGCTATGCAAACAGATATGATTTCTTCTTTTTTCCAAGTTTTAAAATCAATGGAAACATGCTATGTGCTGCTTATCTTCACTTTTGTAATCAATCGAGTCTTAGGAGCTTTGTCAAAATCACGCACTCATTGTCTTCCATATAGACTCGGTATCCTTTCTGTACCAGTTGTCCAATACTCATAAGGTTATGTTTCAAACTGCTACATAGTAAACATCTTGCATACTTGTTTTCTCCCCTTGTCTTGTTACATTACTAACCACACCTTTTCCTTTTATAGACATAATGTTGTTATTTCCAAGAGTTACATCACTCTTAACTGAATCATCCAAACTAGAAAACAAATCTAGATTACCTGTCATGTGATTACTGCAACCTAAATCCAAATACCATACATCACATGGACTCTCTTTTGACAAATTACATTCAATATGGGATAAAGAAGGTATTTCTTTGGTAATCCTTGTGCATGCTAATAAACATAGGTTTAGAAATAGAACTTCCAACCTGATTTTGATTTTGCCTCTCCTGATCATATTGCTTTTTCTTGCAATCATAAGCATAGTGCCCATACTTTTTGCAATAATGGCATTGAACATGAGACTTATCTTGTCTCTAACCATAACTATGTTCTTGATATTGTCCTCTTCCACCTGAGCTTGATGAACCGTTGCCACGTCCTCTAGATGGACTTCTTCCTCTGCCTCTTGGGCTGAAACTACCTCTTATTTTGCCATGAGTCCACGATGTCTAAGATGCAAAACTCGATCTACACTTGCATGTGATCTATTCATCCTTTGTTCATGATTGATTAGTGATGCATGTAACTCATCAATAGAATATTGACTCAAATCCTTAGTTTCTTTAATAGCAATAACTAAAGGATCAAATTTCATAGGAAAACTCCTAAGCAATTTTTCAATAACCCTTATGTCTTGAGAGTCTCACCATGGGATTTGATTTGATTGACTAAGTCAACTACATAAGTAAAAAATGATTCTACAGAATCTGAATCTTTCATTGATAAATTCTCAAAATCTCTATGAAGTAACTATAGCTTGGCGGTTTTTACTTTTTCTTTACCTTGATATGCAACTTGTAAAGTATCCCATGCAGTCTTTGCTTGACTAGCTGCTGCCACTCTTAGAAGAATGCTTTCATGCATTTCTTGATGAATATAGAAAAGAGATTTGGCGTCCTTCTTTCGTAACTCCTTCAAAGTATCTTTCTGCTTGAGAAAGTGCAATATACGTTGCTACATTTGTGGGCTCTATGTACCCATCCTCAACGATCTCCCACACGTCTTGAGATCTGAATAGCACCTTCATGGTCAACGACCGGTATTCATAATTATTTCCATTAAATTACGTGTGATTATGCATTCTAGATGTAGAATCCATAGCTTGCTACCAATGTAATAAGTTTCTTTGGAATAACTGCTTTCTCGATACCAATTTGTAAAAAATCTGTAGTCTTATATAGCAAACAACATAAAAGAAATAAATAGAACAATTAAATAACTTACATAAACAGATGAATATTCAAACCAGCACTGTTGTGTGTAATCTCCATTAATAAAAGCTTCATCATACTCAGAGCTTCAGCTCTTTACAATCAAGTTGTGCGTGCAGTTGTGTGCTTTCAATGCACATCCTTACTTTCTTGTAAAACAATAACAAACTGCTGCTAATAAATAAGCTTCTACAGCTCTAAAAATAGAGCATTCTAAAATTAAACTCTTGCTTTAAAATAATTGCATGTTGTGCAATAAAGCAGATTTATTATTTGAATTAAATCTAATCCTAAAAATAGGAATTTAACTAAAGCAAGACTCATGCTAAACTAAAGCAAATTAAATCTATTTTTAATCCTTCTGGAATTAGCAATGCATGGTGCATGCATATTTCCAACAAAAACATCCTTCGTAGCGGGAGTGCTTGGTGCGGTTGTTGTTATGGTCATTGTTTTAGTTATAATATATATACTTTTGATGTGCCACATGCCTTAGCTACCATCGACCAAAATCTTTACGGACTCCTCTAACTCTTGGCTCAAGACCTTCATGTACAAAGAGTTGAAAATTGCAACCAAGAATTTCAAGTATAAGTTGGGTGGTGGAGGATTAGGTTCAGTGTTCAAAGGAACTCAAATCTTAATCTCTGGACAATATGGCCTTAGCTAGCAACCTCCCTAAGCCCTCGACTCTTCTAGATCTTAAGGCCACGATTCTACTTGACAACTTATTTTTCAATTTTCTGCTTTCATTATTCTTGCTCAAGTTCTTATTCATGTTCTTGGATTTTTAGCTTTTAATGATATTTTGTAGTGTGCGGGATAAGCAGGAGGGCATGTCGGACTATGACATTTGCATCATTCATAGTGGCTTCATAATGGTACAGCTTTAGTTTTGCATGTTTATTAATATCTTTAATGCGTCGATAAAACAATATTTCAGTGTGTAATCCCAGTAACCTCAGTAGATTTATTGTTTTGGCTCTTCCATCTAAGACCTTTTTCGTAGTTGTAGGTACCAATATAGACTTTAATTTTTGGTTTTATGAATATGGAAAAGCAGCTACATTAGTAGTAATGGCTTATGTTGTTGGGTTAAGTTGCATGTATAGTAGGCTTCTTTTTTGGGCCCCTTAATAAGGCCAACGTTTTCTTTTCCAGTGGGAAATTATTCCTTATTTTGTAGTTTGCTTACAATTTCTCTATGGAGACCTCAGCCACTATTATTTTTTCACCTTTTTTGATTTGATAGATTTCATCAGCTTGAAAACTTAAGGTTAATGATTTTGGAAAATGAATTAAATATATAATTTTATTTTAGTTAAATTCTTAACACCTTGTTAAGATCTATCTTGATATATGTCGGTTTTGTTGGATGCTACCATATCTGATCTGGTTTGTTAAAGAAAGAGAAATTTTTATTTGTAAGAAGGTGAATCTTGTAGGTGGTTCCCTGATGCTTGTACGCTTCAGATGGGGATTTGTCATTTTGACTTAAAGATATTAACAACCCACACTTCATAAAAGAAGCTCCAAAAATAACATCATAGGATCAAAGAATAAGACGGTTAAAAATTAATATCTAAGAATGACCAAAACAACTAAAATGCTCATCAACTTGAAGACTAATGGTTATTGATTTTGGAAGAGGATATAAATTTATAGCATTATTTTGGTTGAATACTTAACTCCTTGTTAAGATATATCTTCATATATGTTGATTTTGTTGGATACATTACAATATCATATCTGTTTTTATAGAGAAATAGAATTTTTGTTTTCACGAAGGTGAATCTTGTAGAGTAGTTTTATTGAGGCTTCTACATTTCAAATGGAGATTTGTCCTTTTTCTTAAAGATATTAATAACCCGCACTTCTTAAAAGAAGTTCTAGATTTGAATTCCACATCTATAAATGCAAATATAAGAATACTTACATAGAAGATAATAAAAATGATATGTGGTGAGAGGAAGGATTCCAAAAGTCTTGAGAAAAATGAGGATTTTCCTAATAACTATCTCTTTCATACAAATTCCAACATGGCATATGGCTATTATAAACATGGATGTTGATGAACTGAACATTTAATCTTATGTTGTGTTCATTCAAGCCTTTAAACATATGAAGCATACATTAATCTTATGTTATGTTCATTGAATCGTTTAAACAGATGAAGCTTACTACCCCCATTAAAAAACTAACCAAAAACTACCACATAACCCTATAAACATATGATGATTTTTACTCCCACTACAAAACTACCCACAAACTACCTCATAACCCTTTAAATATATAAATCTTATAATTCTCATTACAAAACCAATGCATGGCCCTTTACAACTGAAGCTGAAATATGTTTTTGCATCTATAAAGAGAACATATATGCCACATATATTTATTTCTTTTAAGTATTCCTATTCGTATAAAAATATTTTCAACACTTTCTACGATATGCTATGATCTTCATTCTTTTACAATGTTTCGAGTAGGAACTTATGTGGTTATTAGCATTTTCATTCATTCTATTTTCAATTAAATGACAAGGGCTTACTTTTAAAGTTATATCTAAAGTTTGGCTTATAATTAGAGATTTCTTAGAACAATTGTCATTTTAGTTTCTAGCACACCATGTGGTTGTAGGGATGTAGTAAGGAGGAGCCTCGTTTGATATATGGTGATGTTTGTTGCGAGGAAGTTATTTTGGTTGGTTATTGGATCTTTGAGAAAATTCCTTTTGTTCACTAAATGAGTTTCAATTTGGTATGCGACATACGAGCAACAAATTGTCTAATTAAGTAGGTTGTTTTAATTGTCGACAACATGAAATGTGTGGTTTTCATTCAGGTGACAACTTTTTGTTTTTGTATTGCTTTACATACGTTGAGCTTATTCATGTCACTATGCCCTCGGTATCTCATTGGCATTGAAGGCATCTCCCTTTGAAAATGTCTTGGGCACTTCCAATACATAAATCTCAAGTGGTCACTTTGAACATGACAATTATTGACGTTGGAGATAAGGAATTCCATGGTCTAACTTTCACAACTATTTCTAGAGTTCAAAGCCTCTATTGACTTTATATTTCATCTCCTTTTACCTGCTAACAATACTCTAACTTATCTCCAAAGTTTACGTCCCGTTAGAATAATGAAGAAGAATGAATTCTTACACTTCATCATCTACTACCCTCTTCCACTCAAAATGTATTCACAAAATTCAAACATCATTCCACTTTACAATTATATATTTTCTCTTCCATTATTTCCTTTAACAATCTATTTTGTGATTCATATTCGTTCTTATTCTTGATCCATTGTTTTGTTGTCATTTCATTAACACCTCATGTCGGTGTCTCCATTGCACCCATCGGTGTGATTATTAGTTCTATTCCATCCCACTTTATATTGCATTGCTTCATTCTAGCTCTGACCCACTATCAAGTGCAACTTGCGTAAGGGCATCGTATGGCACAATTACTACACACACTCTCAAGAACTACATGGAGTGCGAGATTAGTGCAGCACTCGGTCGTAAGTTCACTCTCAGGGTGACCGTTGGGGTCAATCCGACTCCCATTTTGCATTTTCATTTTAGGTTTGATGTGGTTTGTGGGCTTATGCAAGTGAACATCTCTTTTGGAGGTTACATGTACCTTCGAAGATCATAGTGCGAACAACAGGCGATATACAGAGAGCAATTGTAACACTCTTGCGACACAACAAAAACTAGATCTAGAGCTTATGTAATGTCACGGGTGCCTGAGATCTAGTCACCAGCGCCCAAACGCCCTTGTCCTACTATGGGCGCCCCCACTAACCTTGTTCTTGAGTTGCAAAATTTACGAGAGATTAATTACGGCGTTGTTTGCATCATATTCATCACTTTTCCCTTCCCAAATCAGTTCTAGATTGCGTGGATATCAACTACGTCTTCTCATGTGAGAACATCGTTTCAAATGAGATGGTCGAGAAATTGGGTCTACATTGTGAGAAGAATCCTAACCCTTACCATATTGCATGGTTTAAAAAGGGTAATGAAGTTACTTATTGATAAGAGATGTTTAATAAGTTTTCTATTGGGAAAAGTTACAAGGATGAGATTTGGTGTGATGTTGTTCTTATGGATGCATGTCATATCTTTCTTAGGAAGACCATGGCAATTTGATAGGAAAGTTATTCGTTATGGGGAAAGAATACTTATACTTTACGGAAGGATGCCACAAAACTAGTTTTACTACCTCTCAAGGAAGAGGGGAAGGCTGAAAATATGCTTTCTACAAAGGAATTTGTGAAGGAGGCAAAGGCAAGCCGGTTTTTGTTATGCACTAGTAGTCGCCATGAGGATGAACCTACAAGTGCACAAATACCAATAGAAACACGTGAGAATTAATAAAAAAAAAAAATTATGATGTTATTCCGATGAGCTACTGAGACGGATTACCACCCAAAAGAGATATTCAACACCATATTGATTTGATTCCATGGTCTTCACTCCCAAATCAAGCAGCTTATAGGATGAGCCCGACATTGCATCTTTGAGTTGAATAGGCAAGTGGCGAGCTCGTGAGAAAGGGTGTCGTGGGAGAGCATGAGTCGTGTGCAACCCCATCTTTATTAACACCAAAGAAGCATGGAACATGGAGAATGTGCAGCGATAGAAAAGCAATCAATAAAATTACAATCAAGTATAGGTTCCCAATACCTCATCATGATGATATGATGGATGTGCTTGCGGATCTAGGTATTTCACCAAGATTGATCTTGAAGTGGTTCTGATCAGATTGAGATCATAGAAGGAGATGAGTTGAAAACAACATTCAAGCAGGAAATGGATTATATGAGTGGTTGGTGATGTCATTCGGGTTATCCAATGCACCTAGTACTTTTATGAGACTAATGAACATCGTCTTTGTGGGAGTATAATGGTAAGTTTGTTGTGGTTTATTTTGATGATATCTTGATCTTTAGTAGAACTAAGGAAGAACATTTGAGGCATCTAAGGGTGATATTCGAAGTGTTAAGGAAAGAGAAACTATATGCAATTATGAAGAAGTGCACATTTATGCAAGAGAGTTTGGTATTCTTGGGTTTTATTATTTCAATGAGATGGGGTGCGAGATGGACTGGAAAAAATAAAGGTAATTATTGAATGGCCTACTCCACAGTATAATAGAGGTAAGAAGCTTTCATGGTCTAGCAACATTTTACAAAAAGTTTATTAAAAATTTCAGCAGTATTGTAGCACCTATAATAGATTGCACAAAAGGAAGGGAGTTTTGTGGACAAAGGCAACTGAGGATAGTTTTCAGTTCTTAAAGAAGCGACAGAGGCACCCATTTTGGCACTACTGATTTTGATAAAGTGTTTGAGGTTGATTGTGACGCCTCACATGTGGGTATTGGTGTTGTTCTAAGTCAAGGTGGAAAGCCAATAGCTTTCTTTAGTGAGAAACTAAATGAGGTAAGAAAGAACTACTCTACTTATGATGTGGAATTTTATGCAATTGTACAAGCATTAAGGCATTGGAGGCATTACTTAGTGCCTAAGGAGTTTGTGCTATTTACAAACCACATAGCCCTAAGTATGTGAATACACAAAAGAAATTGAATAGTAGGCATGCAAAGTGGGTATCATTTTTGCAGGGTTATACTTTTTCTCTAAAACATAAATCAAGAAAACAGAATCAAGTTGCAGATGCATTAAGGAGGCGTGTAACTTTGTTTACCACTATGGAAAATGAGGTGGTGGGTTTTGAAGTAATAAGCGGTTCGTATTCTTCGGATATTGATTTCAAGGATATTGTTGAAAGGTTAAATCGTCAATTGTCAAACAATGCAGGAGATGTCCTGGATGAGTACATTTTATAGGATGGCTATCTATTCAAGGGACGCCAACTATGTATTTCAGTTGGGTCTATGAGAGAGAACATAGTAAAAGAGTTGCATAGTGGAGGATTGGCTGGGCATTTTGGTAAAGATAAGACAATAGCCTTGGTAGCAAAGAAATACTATTGGCCAAAGCTGAAAAGAGATGTGGTAAGATATGTGGAGAGGTGTCGAATTTGTCAAGTCTCGAAAGGCCATGCACATAATACAAGGGTTTTATATGTCGTTGCTGTTCCTAAAGGGTCGTGGAAATATTTGAGTATGGATTTTGTTTTGGGATTACCAAAAACACAACGAGGTAATGACTCAATTTTTTTGGTTGTTGATAGGTTTTCTAAGATGGTTCATTTATGCTGCAAGAAAGCAAGTGATGCGGACAGGCGTAGCAGATTTATTTTTTAGAGGCGTTGTTCATTTTGCATGGTGTTCCAAAAACCATTACTTCAGATAGGGACACAAGGTTCTTAAGTCACTTCTGGCAGACTTTATGGAAGAAATTGGGAACTCAATTACTGGTTCAGCGGTGCCTATCATCCTCGGTGATGGGCAAAGCAGAGGTGGTAAATTGGAGTTTGGGAAACTGTTAAGGTGCATCGTTGGGAAAAGCCAAAACAATGGGACTTAGCATTACCACAAGTGACTTTACATATAAAAGTTCCATAAATAGATCCATAGGAAAGTCTCCATTTTCAATTGTGTATGGGAGTAATCCAAATCGGGTGTTAGATTTGACTGACTACCAATTGATGGCGAAGAGTCGTGATGATGCGAAGCATTTACCGAACATATACAACAATTGCGGGAAGAAGTGCGGAAGAAGGCTGAGAATAGTAATGATAAGTATAAGGAAATAGCATATGTGCACAAACGGAGAAAGGTATTTACAATTTGTGAGTTAGTTATGACATATCTGTGGAAGGAAAATTTTTAAAAGGCACCTATAACAAAGTGAAGCACAAGAAGATTGGTCCCTACAAAATCGTGAAAAAAATAAATGATAATGCTTATGAGGTAGAATTGCCGAGGAATTTTGATATTTCTCGAGTGTTTAATGTTTCAAATTTGTATTTTTTCATGGCGATAGTGCGAGAAGGGGATGTTATTGATGAAGTAGTAGATTGGAAGCAACAGGTTCCGAGTAAAGAAGAAAGAAGAAGTGGATCAGATTCTAGATAAGAAACAATGGATACGCAACATGGGAAATACAACAAATATTTGGTCCATTGGAAAGGACTAGAGCAAGAGGACAATACTTGGGTCACGGGGTGGGAGATTAAGAAGTTAGATGACTTCTTGGTTGGGGCAAGTTTTGAGCACATTTTAGGCCCCCTAATCCGCCATCTTGAGGCCGAAAATTAGGATATAAATTATAGTTCAATTTTTTTATATTTTTGGGCATTAGTTAATTTTAGTCTATTAGTTGCATTATGAGTTAGAATTTTGACAATTTCTCTAATTTACGGATGTAGAAGATACATGGCAATTTCTCTACTCGCACGAATAAGTCTGTGAACTTACTAAAAATAACAAATTCTAATAAAATGCTAAAAATAGTAATTTCCGCCATCTAGAGTAGATTTAGTTAGAGTTAATTAGAGTTTAAGTGACAACTCGAGTTGGGAGTTGTTTTCCTATTTAAGAAACATTGTAATTCATTATTCAATAATGAAGAAGGAGATCTATTTTCTTTGGAGTTCACATTATTTGTGGTAAATCAAGTTTGGTTAAAATCGGCCACTTTTTCATGTCATATCTTGCTTACAGGTTTCATATTTTAAATCTTAGCTTGTTTGTGTCATTTCTATATTTCAATATTTATACATCATTTGTTTCAATAATGACTCTACAATATGAGATTTAATTCAAATTAAATTAAATCAAAAACAACCTAGTCATGGTCATTAGAGTGAAACATGCAAAAAAATGTATCTCTCCTAAGCATTTGATGGCTTCAATCAGCTAGCCTTTAAGTTTTGCCTATTTGTAAAATTGTTTCTTGGAATGGACTCTAAAGAATAATAGAGTAATTGTTCTATTATGGTGTTTAGTTATAACATAAGCTTCATTAGATAGAAGATATTCAAACTTTACCTTCTCTAGTTTTTATTGGCTGCCACATGAACCATTTTATATCATTCTATCATACAATTCAAATGGCCTAAAGAGTATAACTTTTTGTTTACAAATCACAACTTATTATTGAAACATTTGGGAAAAAAGAGGAAGAGAAATCATCTTCATTTTAAGAGCACCACACCATATGAAAATTGCAATTGAAACTTAGCTCTAATTATGTGTCATGATTAGCATAATTTAATAACTTAAATATATGAGTAGATTGAATAACATATATTAACATATACCACATTGATTACTTTCTCTACCTTTCCAAAGAAAAACTCAATAATAATAAATGGTAGCAGGTTAGTTACTCTCCATGTATAGTCATCACAACGGGATGGTTACATCTGAGTGACTATTTACCCATACCGTCCTCGCACAAACAAAAGTATACCAGAAAATTTGAGTACATTAATTTTTTTCTTACAAGTACGGCATTATTATAACCTTTGAACATTAGAGCCCATTCATTGTCAGTGTCATACAATATAAATGTTAGTTGACTGTACATTAATAGAAACATAAATGATAAGATAGAGCGGGTACCAGCAACTACTGAACACTCTACCCACCAGTTAACAAGCAAAGAACTGCCATGGATTACCAAAAACAAAACAAAAAACATTCCTTACAATAATCAAGGCTTGTCATATGCAGCCTGATCTGAAGATGAATGTGAAAATTTACAGTTGATAAATGTTGCAGATGTTTGGACACTACCAATGTCAGCCAAATAGCCCACATGGTACCTGAATGTCACTTTTTAACCTTGAAGGAATAGACTTGTCATTCTTTACTCTAACCTTCTCAACAATGGGATCCCAAATCCCTGGGGCCAGCATTGTGAGATTGAGATGAACATTGTGGGCATCACACATTCCACAACTGTTTTTCACTTGTATTTTAAATGTCTGATAATCTGGCGGGCCGACACCCATCTTCCAGCTCACTTTAATGGCTTTTCCTGCTCTGCATTTCGCATCTAACAAATAATACAATAAATCAGAACTGCAAGAAAATTTTAAAAACAAAAACGAAAACACAAATTAGGCGTTCCCAGAAGAGATTATAGGTTAAAACCTGTACCATCTGTAACAAAAAGAATGATAGTATTGAATCTCGCCTGCCTAGAACATGCTAACTGTATGCAAATGAGCCAGAATGACGAGGATGAAGGGAAAAAACCAGACGCTAATTCTTTCCATCTTGTTGATGTTGATCGAGGAAATTTTCGAATGAAAAAATGGTCTACCTAATATTTATTGAGATGGGTTAATAACGCCATTTCCATTTCCGCGTCTTACTGCACATGTTACGATGATTTTCCCTCCCATATTTGGTGGTCTCTGCTGTCATTAGGTAGATTTGATTTACTGTCCCAAAGAAGATTAATGTTCAATGTCACCTACCCATTTTAAATATTTTGAATAGAGCTATTCCAGTTGGCAGAATATGTGGTGAAGCAGCTCTTATACGCTGATGACCTTATCTTAATATCAACAACAGCTTAAGGTTTGAGAGAGCATCTAAAAGCTTTAGAACTCTTTTCCCAGGAAGTCGGAATGCAAATGAACATCGACAAAACAAAAATCATGATTTTTTCTCTAAAAGGAGAGGGACGCACACTAACTTTCTTTTTGAAGGGAGGCCATTGGAAATTGTTCTGAGAATATAAAGATACGGGATTGATTTTCACCACAAAATGGCTGGGAAACATGCAGAGCAAAAAGAATTCAAGGAGGTTGGAAAGCATCATACTTGCTCCAAAATAGATGTAGGAAAGCTTGAGCTTTGGGGACTGGGATACTAAGAAAACCCTCTTTGGTTTGTTGGTCACTCCGGTGGCCCTTTATGGGTGTGAAGTGCGGGAAGTAATATGTCAAAGCATGGATGGAGACAGAGTAGAAAGAATCCAAAAACATTTAATCACAAGCACTCTCAAGGTTAAATCAACGGTTCCTTATGAGATTTTCTTGGTAAGCACGGGTATCTTACCAATGGAAGCTTCGGCAATCACTCGGCTAATAAGCTATTTGAAAAAAGTGGAAAGCATGGACAATCATCGTTGGCCCAAAATGGTTATAGAGGATAACCTAGAGCGCAGAAAGAAAACTTGGATGAAGCAGAACACCAAATGGATGGAGAAGTGGGGCATCCACTTCCAGGAGTGCCCTAACAACAATAGGGAAATAAAAAATTATGTGGCGGAGAAGTTTAGGAACATCATGTGGACAAAAAATATTGGTCGTAAGAAAGCGCACTATATCAAATATTTCAACCCCACTTGGGCTCACGATAACAAAGCTTATTTAAGGGCGGATATCAAAGGTAAGGCTAGGATTATTTTGGCTCAGTTGAGGACCGGGTCACATCATCTTCGTTGTGAAACGGGCAGATGGACTATTCCCAAAGTAGAGTGGGAAAGGAGAACTTGTCTTTTACGCGATGCGAGGGGGTTGTTGAAACAGAATGGCACTTCATCATGGAATGCTCAACGTATGATGACATCTGCTTCCAGTATGAAAATGACTTACAAGTGGACAACCTAGATGAGTTATTTGAGGAAGCAAAGCTTAAAAGGATTGTTGGTTTTGTGCTCAAGATTCACAGTAGGCGAGAGGATTTGGAAAAGAACTTGGTTTCAGCTTAATGTTTCTACTTTTTTGGTCCCTTTGACTCTTTAGTGATGTGGACGTCATTAAAATCTTTCATTTCATTTCATTTCATATTTACCCAACTTTTGTACACACTTCTTGTCCACACGTAGCAATTTAAACAGTTTACATTTTAGGTATGAGGATTTGTAGAGTCTAGAGCAATTCTAATTGCATTGAAATGGCAAATTATAGCCTCATGTGATTTGTAATTTCCAATACTTACTAGCAATCTTACGCGAAATGTACGATGGAAACGTCGAAAGGGATTTATTGAAAAAGTATGAGGGAGAGAAATAATGGGAAAGGAAGAGAGGCGAAAAAGAAGTGTTATGACTGTGGAGAAGTGCAAGGGCGTGGAAATTGGAATGGGGAGGTAATCCGAAACTCCACCCTCAAATAACCACATGAAATTTCTTTGAATCATTTGAAGTAGAAAAGGCGGGTTGTGTAAGACGTCAATGTAACCATTTGTGGAGATATCTCATAACATAAGGAGTGGTTGAACAATAATGATGAAGTAAAAAATTGTTTACAATTTCAGCTCTTGCATTTATTGGGTAGTCAACACAGACGTAAATTTAAGGGGTATTCGAACAAGCGTTACATGAGGCCTTGATAGAGACAAGAAGATATGGAATAGACCTAACATTGAAAGGTAGTGAATGCACACGCATACTAGACTAAGGTTTCTTTTTTGCTATGAGGACAGACAAAAAAATTTATTCCTTAGCGATCGTGATGGTATCTTCCAAAAATGATTTTAAAAGTATGACAACATTCCCCATGAACCGAATACAACATATGTCATTCCTTATTTGCAACTTGGAAAGAAATGGTGGCCATCTCCTTTGTGAAAGTTAAAAGGGTAGGGGTGGAGGAATGTAGCATGGAGGAAAAAGGAAAGAAAAAAATTTGTTATTGCGTAAATTTGACCAAGGTTTTTCTCATCAATAACTATGATGGTGTCGTCATTGATGATCATCGACAAAAAAAAAAAAAAAGGGTATTCAAAGTATAACTATGTTCATAAAAAATTGAGTTTGAAAATTTATAAATCGATATTTAGAATTTAATAAGTTTTTAATTTAAATAAAAGGACGATAATATGGTTTATTTTTATTTTTTCAAACATTTGTAATTTATTTAAAGATAAAAATATGTTTCAAATATAAAAATTATTTAAAAATATGTATTTAATCAAAACAATATTTCTTTATTTGAATTAAAAAATAAAATTGAAATTAAAACAACTTTCCAATAACAAAAACCAATGGGAAAAACCAATGATAAAATTGAAGCTTCCAAAAATTATAAAAAAAAACACACTACAAATCAAACAATGCTACTACTTCATCCATAGCCCATTTGATTCCTTTTACCGCATTTCCATCCATTGACCTCCTATTTCTCTTCATCCATCCACATCATCTCATGTCACTCTTCTTGACAAGGGTCCCCCTTTTTTATAAATATTGTTTTCCTTGATATACCGCCTCATGATCTATTATTATCGACATCAAATCCATCCATTGTTGGGGAGCATCTTCCCCTAGTTATTGATATTTTAGCATCCTTCTTCGTATCTTCATCAATTTATCCTCCTGCACTAGGGGGACTTATTTCTAGGATCTATTTGTTCAGATTAGTTCCTCTCCATACTTGATGCTGAGGTAACTTGTTGACAATTTCATTGTGCCTAAATTGTTTAAGGTAATGATAATTAAGATTCCCAAAACCCTCATGCCATAGCTTTCTAACCTCATCTGCATGAGTGAGCTAGGCAGTGGGCGTTGAATCATATGTAAAGTTGGAAAATGTATATAATCGTGAACAGTGATCCACCTTTCCCTCAACCATGGTGCGATCGAGTTAAGCTTATGAATAATCACCAGAGTTAGGACCAAATTCCACTCGCATTCCTTCACCAATATGAGTTATTTGGTAAACCGATAGGAGATTGGTAATGAGATTGGGAACACTCAACACTTGGTTAAATGTTCCACCTTCCATTTCTCTTGATCCACTCTTGGAAACGAGATATTATAATGTCATTTTAGACACCTAAATTTTATATCTATACCCCTTGTTTGCTCGCGTGTGCAAACTTAATTTTAATTTAACCAATCCTCTTCTATTTAATTTAAAATTCCTTTTTATCCCAACCCTATTAATATTTGTTAATTTAATTAATTAATTCTCATTAATTAATTAATATCTACTTACTAACAAACCTTATATTTAGGATGTTTTTATCCTCAATCCATCCCCTTACTTTTCTAAGCTTTTATCCTATCTATTTTTATGACCTAACTACCCATGATTTATCCCCAAGCAATCTAATCCCACCCACATGCTTTAAATCACTATTCCAACTCTTAAAAACATGAAATCACACCAAAAGCACAAAAATCTAGCCCATTGGGGAAACTTTCCCGTGGTTGGCAAGGACCACCGGTTGTCGTCACCCTATAAAACTAAATCCTTCCTTTCTATTCTTAATTAGATGCATGTGAATTGAGAGATTTCTTGTGACTGTGATTTATTCCTCGTGCCTAAGAATTCTTGAAACATTTAGAGACCTTATGGACATCCTTTCAACGTGCTAACATCGCTCACGGTCATCATGTCGTGATATTTATCCTTTGTATTTGTGTTGTTTTGCTTCATATTTATCATATTATCGTGTATTTCTTCGTCCCTAACATTTTGCAGGTGTAGATCAGTCTCAACAACACTCAAAGATTCTTCAGCAACCTTCTTTACCAACTTATTTTCTTACAAGTTACCTTTTCCATCCTTTTATCCTCGGCCATATCTAACTCTCACATACTAGTCATTGCCGACTCGCCCAGTGGTAAATCGACCCAAGTCTTATTTTCCGAACATCTATCCAAATCATTATTCCTACAATCTTATCTATGTATATTCGCCTCATAATTTATTCTATAGGTCATCTCCCGGTTGCCACACACCTATGTTATACTCTAGTTTGAACTCAAGCTTTTGTAGGCTTGTATATTCATCTTATTTTCTAGATCTTCCCTCCCATGTAAATCGTTGACACTGCCTCTACACGGTTTGGGTCTGATCGACCCAAACCGGAGTAACAATCCATATGCATTTATTTCCATCAAATCATCATTTAGATCAATCTTAATCATTTATCGGATTTAATAGTATTTTTGTTTTTGCGTGCCTACAATTTCATCTTTTACATCGCTTTTGTTTAACAAATGGGGTTAGCATCTACAAGGAAGTTCATGCTTCTTGGGTCCACATTGTTGGGAAGCCCCGAATATCATATCTAATCCTTTTTCTTTCAATGATTCCTATTTGTAATTTATCGACTTATAGCAGTAGGGATCCATCATTCACTTTGCGCCCTCCTTCATCCACATTACATATGAGGTAACATAAACCCTCTAGCATTTCTGAGTTGCTTAGTTGCTTTCTTAGCTATTTCATCCATTTGATCGGTGAGAAAGTTTTTGTCCAACATTTATGGCACGTCGGGTGGGACCACCCTTTAGGGGTTCTTTGCATTTCTTTCTATATTCTACTTCTTCTCGTTTTTTACTAACACTATGACTTGAGGCCTTGATTTTTGTTTTCTCATGTTTGGTTCACTGTTTGGATTGCTCGTTGCTCAAAGTGCGGATAAAAGGAAAAGTTTTATCCAGGTATTCTCCATTTTTCTTTTACGCATCGTAATTTCCTTTCTTGCATGTGTCCTCATAGAAATATCACACTTTAATTTGGTTTAAAACAAACCTTTTCTTTTCTACATCATGTTTGGTCACATAGCTTAAATAGGGGTTCAAACTTCTGCATCACACACTCTATCACACACAACCAAACCTCATGCATCTAAATCACACATCAAAAATCCCCCTACCTAGTTGACTGATTGGGATTTCATCACCCAACAGGAAGTCATCTCGGACTTCCCTAGCCATAACAAACCTGAAACTAAACATAGATTGCCTTCTCCTAGGTACCTCGTTATCCATCCCCTTTTCTTTTTCACACATTCATAATAGAAACATAAAATGAATTATTTTCTTGAATTTCCTGATTTAAAATGGAACAAACCTTTCCTCGAATAGTTCTACATAAAAATCCACCATGACCCATATCCCATCCAAACCAGTTACTTCAAAGTCTTCTTCTAGCCCTATCTATAATTTCTTACATCATAAGCCTACCACCTCTTGATCACGTCGAACAGTGGACCCTGTTCCATCCCCACCATCTTCTAATATCCCTTTTCATTAGACATCATCATGCCTATCCAACCTCTTGACATTCCCATCCCTCAGGTATCAGATCTTCCCATTCAATCCCAATCACCTCATCATATTCTTACTTCCCAACAACCAATCCAATCTTCACCACCTAAAATCTTTAGACAACCTTTTCCTAATCCATCACCAGAAAATTCATCTTCACCCCCTACACCATATCAATTCAACCCATTTTCAATCAACACTATGCACCAAACACCTCCCTCCACATCTTTTTTATCTACCTTATCATCTACTCCCATCCTAGATATTTTGCCTATGCTTTCTTCAAGGGCTATCCCCACATCACCATACCCATAATTACCCTACCTACCACCTTAACCTCCACCGCTTCTCTTTCATCTACATCTAGTCCTACTCTTACCACATTCACATTATCTTTGACCACCCCACCTCTTTATCTGTACCTATCATATCTAGACCATTACCCACATCTCTCCCACACACACCCATCACTACACTTATATAACCCACAACTAAAAATCCACCCATGTATACCTTGAAATCATTATCACATATTTATTTACCAATACCCACATCATTTGTTTCATCCCATCCTTCCACACCTAATCCTCCAACATCTACCATTACTACATCTACATCCCCCATTGCATATTCTTAATCTACATCCACATCCACAATGCCTCTTGAAACACCTAAGACAAACACAAAAGGCATTCATACCTCTTCCACAGATCCTCTCATTTCTACATCCACCCATCCACAATCTACATCATCTCCAGGATAATTTTAGTGGTGAATATTCATAATATGGCGAATATTCCATTTTTGAAAAATTGGAAAAGGTGAATTTTCTAGCAAGTCGGTGACCTATTCACCTAAAAATTACAGTTTAATTTTTTTTAGGGGTCGGCTTTGCCTACCCATTTAAACTATCCCCTATATAATCCTAGATTATTCACCAGGTAGAACACTACTAGATCACTCATACCACCTGGGGTATATGTATTATCAAGTATAGTAAATGCGCAAAGGAGGGTAGAGGCTACAAACGCGTGTGATAGGAGAGAGAGGCTGCTACAAATGCGTGATAGATATTTTGTTAGCGCACGATAGGGAGAGTTTTTGACGCGTGACATGGAGAGTTTGTTAACGTGTGACATGGAGAGTTTTTGACACGCAACATGAGTGCGGAGGAAGTAGACGTGTGTAGACAAAGTTTTTATGCACGACACGGAGATTTTGTTGTCACACGAGTAGAGGCGGAGGCTGAGGCTGACACGACATGCAGCAAGGTGGTTGACGTGCATCAACTAACCTCATGGATGCATGTCAACAAGGTTGTTGATGCACATCAGTGAGGTTCATTGACGTGCGTTAACCACCTTGTTGACGCGCCACAACAAATCTCATGTCGCACGTTTGCAGCCTTCTGTCACACCACTTAAAAATCAGGTGAACATTTTTTTGTCAATTTGGACCCCAAAAACTCACCTTTCGCAAAACCGTTCCGAGGATATTCACCAGGTATTTTCCACCTCCGATTTCTAAGAGGTCTCTTAAAATGAACCCCGATCATCTCCCTCTCATATAGACCTTATCAATCACATCATCCAGACACCCCTTTCTATTTCTATAGCCACACCTACTCCTTTCATTGATTCCACATTTGTACCTACTCCATCTACCTCATTAGATTCTCCCCATCCACATCTATTCCACCTTTTCCCATCGTACCATCCTTAGAATCCATATCGGTTCCTCTTTCCATGATATTTCCTACACCAATCCCATCAAACATCATCACTACACCTCCATTATCTCCCTCTTCTTCAATGCCACATTCATAATTAGAGGAAAATTGGAGAACACTTCAACTTGTAGCATCTATAGGTGACCCTCCCATCTCATCCAGGACCATCGGACCCTCTGCACTAAGCCAATCGTTACCTTCTTTGGAACAAATCATGAAAACATTACTTACCCCACAGACACAACACCGACTTCAATGCTAGTTAAAATCATTGTCATCCCTGCTAAGGGCACTCCTAAAAAATCTAAATCCAAAACCCTTGGCACCCTTCCACAAAAATATCTTATCGTCCTCATAGAAAGAGTGACATTCCTACAACTATGACCAAATCTACATCCTCTATCTTGGGGCCACATCTATCTATCCTAGGGCCGCCTCCATCATGATCAATCAACCAATCCAAATCCAAAAATATGATTCCCTCTTAGGACAAGCTCCTTCATCAAGAACACCTCCACCTCCACCTCCACCTACCAATCGATCTAAGCCTAAATCATCCAACCCTTCTTCTTTGAGCACATATCACAACGAAATCACCAAGACCTTGATACAATCCACCTTCATCCTCTACATCTACACCATCTCATAGGACCTCTCCCTGACACATATATTGAGTCATATGTGGAATTCCTCTAACATTTACTCTTAACTTCCGCCATCATGCTTCCACCCATCTGCATGTTTGATCCAATCTGTCCAAAGCCGTCGTGGTTTAATTATCATCATATATGTGCCTATCATCATACTCTGGTCGTGACACTAAGCATTGTAATGCCCTTCATAGTATCGTCCATAATCTTATTGAGTGAGAGAACCACCTTAACAAGTATCCTTCTCCATCTCTTGCTTCATCCATGGCCCATCCAACTCCTTTTGTCGTATCTCCATCCATTTAGCCTCTTAGGTCTCTTTATCTTTCCATATCATCTCATGTTGCTCCTCGACAAAGGTTCACCCATGTTTATCAATATTGTTTGCCATGATATACCACCTCTATGATCTATTTATTATTGGTATCCTATCCATCCATCACTTTGGGAACATCTTCCCCTTGTTATTGATATTTTAACATCCTTCTTCGTATCTTCATTGGTTTATCCTCCTACACTAGGGGACTTATTTCTAGGATTTGTTTGTTCGAGATAAGTTCCTCTCCATACTTGACATCTTCTCATCTCATCTAGCCTATCTTCATCTGATCTTATCCAACTGATTTTTCTATCATCTTCTCCTCTCGTGACCACCTATATCACAATATTTGTGCTTCCCCGAGGAACATCACATCTTTACCTAAAAACCACCATTGTGGCCATATTCATTCCTATCCTAAAGGCACCATATTCTCACTCTAAGTCCACTTTTGTGGCCATTATTCTCAACTCCTCACTTCTAAGGTGTTGTGCATATTTTACAATTTTTATCCAATTCATCTCATTAAATCCTATCTAAACTTATCTTCTCCATACTTGTCCCTCTCTTGGGGGACCATTTACTCTCATCCTAATTCCACTTTTGCAGCCATATTTGTACTTTTTTTTGGGCGCCATACTTTTGTTTTAAGTAACCATCTCTTCGTCTCATTAAGGATGCATATCATCGCGTTCTCAAGCACATAGTTTATTCATCTGTCTCTCATTTTCCTCCTTTTCCTTTGCAATCCATTATCCTATCCTAACACGACTTTAATGGTGGTGACCTCACCATCAAAATGTCACCACTCTAGAACAAAGCCACCGTAGAAAGTTTTCCCCAAACTAGATTGGACCATACATTATCACACATAAGTATCGATCGGGAGCCAATCAATTGGCCTCCCTTGATGGTAAACTAGAAATGGAACCACTCAATGCATTGCACTTCTGACCATTCTATTGGTAGTATGTCTACCAGTGCTCTTAGTCATATATTTAGATCATTTCTCCATCTTAGCCCCTTCCATCTTCCATTGCGATGATCTGGGATTATGTGTTCTTCTATCACTTCATAGATGTGACCTTAAATATGGCATCACGACTTTGCCCATAGAATTTTCCTTATGGATAGGTTCTCCCCTCTTGGTGATAACTTCATGATCATTACATCCATCACCCTCTTATTCACCTATTGGAACCATGCAAAGGGTCTAAGGGTGTCTCTTGTACATTCATTATCCCCTCTTAAGTGGTCTACTTAGCTAGTCCCAACTCTCCCCATGTAAAATTCAAAATTCATGGATGCTCAAATCAAAATAAAAGTTATTAAAAAAACTGATCCCTCGAAGGATATTTGCTCATGTAAAAATAAAATAGAAGAAAAGCATGCAAAATCAAAGTCAAAAGCAAATAAAAAATAAATAGATTGATCCCTTGAAGGACGACTATCATATATTACTCTTGCCATCTATATTATGTATAAAATTTGACCATGCTCTTGAAGGATGGATACTATTTTATGGTATTTAAAGGCTTTCCACATTGATCGGTTTGTTCTTTCCCCTTCCTAGAGTTGGGGCATAGTTTTAGGGAACACCACTTTTGGAGAACCATCTTCCCTTGTACAAGTTTAATCTCAAACCCTTTTCCGTGTCAACACTTGGGTGTATGATTTCATTCCATCCATTATATCCTTATGATCTTTGGTATGACCAACTGCCATTGGTTATATGCTAACATTTGTTTTGGTCGCATGTGCCTTACATCACCTAGATCCCCATCTTGTTTACCTCCAATGTGGTTAGAGGCATATTTTCCTTGTGCATTCCTTGATATGATGTAGTGTCGTTCATACCTATAGGTCACCATTGTTAAATCACATCTTATCCTCCACCTCATTCGACCTTATCCAATCTCTCTCATCTCAAATTCCTCCTTTGAAACCATATTTATTCCCCCTTGGAGCATTCTATGTTGCTTTATCTATCACATCTCAAAATCCACATTTAGGACCATACTCATTATTCATCATTCGGGCATATGTACTTTCTAAGTCCACATTTGTGGCCATATCTATTTTCCCTCTAGGCATTTTTAATCCAACATTCAAATTATTCCTCATTTGGGCATTCATACTTTCTAAATCCACATTTTTAGCCATATTTACTTTTTCCCTCTAGGCATTTTTATCAGACATTAAATCCTATCCAATCTACTCTCAAATTCACATTTGTGGCCATATTTATTTTCCCTCTGGGCATTTTAATTCTACGTTCAAATCATTCATTTATACTCTCAAAGTCCACCTTGTGGCCATATTTACTCCTCCTTTGAGCATTTTATTTCACAATCCTATCTAATTTTTACAAAACTCCATCTCATGGCCATACTTATTCCCCCTTCGGGTCATTTTTACTTAATCATCAGCCTTGATGACCATACTTACTCCCCCTCGAGGCATATTATTCCACTTTATTTTTCACTTTGCCTTCCCAGCCATTTTTCCTATCCCGTCGGACACCATACCTTTCATCCTTGTCCTTTGTGGACGCATACCTATTCGCTCGATTCCTCTTGTGTATGAAGGATTTTGCATACCTTTCACATTTAGTTGTGCATATTTTGATAACTTGCGTATGACCGTTGGTCATCCGTATTGCATCCATACTACAGTGATCTTCACCCACTCACTGGCCCATAGAATATTATAGCCCGTCTTTGTTGAGACCATAATTTTCCTCTACCAATGTGATATTGGAGTCATTACCATAGTTTTTATTATTATTACGATCCTTTTTTTGGGGCATCTTGCCTTGGTAATCCTTTTACCCATTTTTCCTTTACCCCTTCGCCCTTTTTCATTTATCTTTTTCAAATGTCATCGATTCCCCATTTGAGGGGGAGCTTATTATCTACCTTTCAGTCAATCCTCATCCAACCCTCATTATTTTTGTCTCATTTTTCTAGTCCAAATCACTCAACAAAAAGGGCAAATGTACAAACCTATATTAAATTATCTATACCCCTTGTTGATTGCGTGTGCATACTTAATTTTAGTTTAACCCATCCTCTTATATTTAATTTAAAATTCCCTTTTATCCCATCGTTATTAATACTTTTTAAAATTTAATTAATTATTTCCCATTAATTAATTAATATCTACTTTCCTAACAAACCTTATATTTATGATACTTTTATCCTAAATACATCCCTTTTCTTTTCTAAGCTTTTATCCTATCTATTTTTATGCCCTAACTACCCATGATTTATCCCCAAAACCTAATCTTGCCCACATGATTTAAAGCACTATTCCAACTCTTAACAACATGAGATCACACAAAAAGCACAAAAGCTAGCCCATTGGGAAACTTTCCCGTGGTCGATGGCAGGTGTCCAAGCCATCCCGATCATCGTTGTCCTTATAAAACTTAATCCTTCCTTTCTATTCTTCTATCATATGCATACAAATTTAGGACCTTTTTTGCGACTGTGATTTCTTCCTTGTGCTGAGCATTCTTAAAACATTCAGACCTTATGGACATCCTTTCAACGTGATTTCATTGCTCACGATCATCCATCGTGATATTTATCTTTGTATTTGTGTTTTTACTTCATCTTTATCATATTATCATGCATTTATTGTGTCTAACATTTTGTAGGTATATATCCATCTCAAAAACACTCAAAGATTATTTAGCAACCTTCTTTTCCAACTTATTTTCTTGCAGGTTACCTTTTCCATCCACTCATCCTCGGCCATATCTAACTCTACTACGGTAATGACGACTCACCGGTGGCCATCGACCAAGTCCGATTTCTAAACATCTTATCCAGATCATTGTTCTTATCATCTTCTCTACATATTCTACTTGGACTTCATTCTCTAAGTCATATCCATGTTGCCACATACCTCTACTACACTCTAGTTTGCACTCATGATTTTTGCAAGCCAACATATTCATCTTATTTTCCAAATCTTCCCTCCCATGTCACCATCGACCTGCCTCTACACAATCTAGATCGCCATCAACCCAGACTAGGTAACAATCAATTTATAGTTATTTCCATCAAATCATCTTTTACATCAATCTTAATCATTTCTCATATTTAGTAGTATTTCTATTTCTGCATGCTTCTGCAATTTCATCTTTTACATCGCTTTTGTTTTTAAAATGGGGGTTGACATCCACCAAGGAAGTTCGCTTCTTGGGTCCGCATTAGGAAGCCCCACATATCCTATCTAATCCTTTTAGTGATTCTTATTTGTAGGTTATCAACTTATAGCAGCGAGGATCCATCATTCACTTTGCACCCACCTTCATCTACATTACATTTGAGGTAACATAAACCCTCCAACATTTTTGAGTTAGTTTCTTTCTTGGCTAGTTCTTCCATTTGATCGAGTGAGGAATTTTCTTGTCAGCAGTCATCACCTAATGTGGTATGAGACTTGCCACATTGTTTGATGTTAGAGAACTCAACATTTAAAGAATCCATGTAGTGTGAGGCACAGAATCAATAATCCACATCGATGAAGGATTGATATAGCTACAAGGGCTTTACTTTCTTCTTCTTAGATTTAGACTCCTTTACTTTGGAAGACTCACCCTTATGAGCATTTTGTTTAACAAATTTAGGGACACTTATTTTATTCTTCTCAAGTAAATGAGTTAAGTGATCAATTTTTTTTTTTTTTCTCATACATGGCTTCTCTTTATGGCCAATCTTCTCACAAGAGGAGCACTTATAATTTTCCTTCTTCACTTTAGGATCAAAAGTCGAAGCGTTCATGTTAGGCTTGGTTTGGGCTTGGTTGGTCTTGGTTTCCTTCTTGGGTTGGTCCTTTTTATCTTTCTTATTTTCAGTTTTCTTACCCTTATTTGGCACAAGGGCATGTGACTTGGATTTTAGAGTCCCCATTTGAATGAGTTTTTATTCTTAAATGAGTTAGGATGAAAAATTGTCAAATAAGGGCATTTTCCAAGCACTACCCAAGATGGCTTTCATGCCGTGAAAGTTTGAAATGAAGATGGATTATTCAAGACCTAAATTAGAGAGAATTGAAAGATCAATTGAGAGTAAACTTTCTTCTCAACTTTATATTCCTTTAGAAGCAATCTAGTGTTTAAAAAGTTTGAGAAGAAGGCCTACATGTTTTCAAAGTCACTAGGTTTCAACCCTAGTAGTTTTTCCTCCAACTCATTTTCTCTCATGTCATCTTTCTTCCCAAACATCTCATCGAGTGTTTTCCATGCTTCAATGGGTGTCGAGGAAGTTTTGATGTGGAAGAGAAAGTAAGGAGAGACAAACATACATATAAGACCTAAGACTTCATCACAATGGTTGAACCACTTAGATTTTTTGGGTTCATGATCAGGTTCAGTCTCTACTCCCATGGAAACATAGAATAACCCTTTACTTCATAAAACCATAGCAATTTTAGATCTCCATTCAAAGAAATTGAAAGGTGTGAGAAAAGGTACTTTAGATGCATCCATAGCGAAGAGAGAATAAGGAGTGCGAGAAAGAAATAAAGAGAAACAAAACACCCTAAATCAATATTAACACCCCCCGAGTTTAGAACTTTATAGTTTAGTCCATTGATTACAATCATATGTGATGCATGCGTCGAGAACTAGTCGGTCACTCACCTTGCAATCAATGTAATAACATGCAAGAGTGAAGACCATAATAAAGGTTTGTTGAGCACGATATCTTGACACTGTAAGAAATCACGAAATGAGAAAAATCAAGAGAAGGGGAGAAAAATATAGTATTGTGTGAGAAAAATTGTCTCAAGTCGCAAAGTAAAAACTTCCTTTCCACAACACTTTATGGCGGACACGCGCACTAGTCCACAAGCAATAACAAGGGTTATTACAATTCTCAAGACGACTCAAAACGAGTCCAAATGACCTCCGGAGGCCATGCAACGAAGGCTTCCCATAAGGTAAAAATGGCTAGAAATCCATGCAAAACACTCTAGCACATGATTAGAGAAAAAAATAGCTAATAACGCTTAAAATGACCTTTGGGAATGTCAAATTTAACTAATTTTAAAGCAAAAAAAGACTTTAAAAGGTGATAAAAACGTTAGAAATGACTTTTTTAATTGCTACTAATCAAATAAAAAAGGAGCTTAAATTTTTAATTAAATGCTTAAATTAATAAAGTTATAAATTTCCTTTTAAGGCAATAAAATTTCAATTAATTACCTTTTAAAATAAGATAAAATCTTAATAATTTTATATTAAAGACCTAACCTAAAAATCTACCCACAATTTAAATTAAGGATCTAATGATAATTAAAGGTCACTTTATTATCCTACGAAGACATGCATATATAGGCTTAAAAAACTAATTTGATTTTCTTGTCTAACCAATCACAATGATGCATGTGACATTTTATATCATTTGTATATAGTTTTTCAAAATTATATATTTATTTGATTTTTTCAAAAAACTGATTTGATATTTTTGACTAGCTAAAAATAAATTTTAGTCATCTCAAGAATTTTCTGATTAATAAAAACAAAAAATTTCAAAATTTTATATCTATAGTTTAAACATTATAATTATAAAATGTTGAGGAATTCCGATAAATGTTACAAGTACAACATTATTACGGAGTTGGGATTTTCCTACGTGTTGTGTCCATGCATTAATCCCTTGCCACCTATTTTATTTCTTTGCCACACATCTTTACTTTCCATCACCCTGCGCTTTGACCTCAGGACACTGAAGCTGATTAAATAAGTTAATTCCATGGACTTTATGTACTGTGAAATCAATATCCTCTTAAGTCTCCCAAACTCTTGTCACATGTCACCCTTTAGCTATTGATGATTTCCACTTTTCCACCTCTAACTCGTCATTTCCTGCCAACCTATCTACCTTAGGCGCTGACTTTCTCGAACCGGACCGAAAATTAATACACCCACGTTTATCTCAAGGACTTCACATTTTCCCGGATGCATCTAGTGAGAGCATGAAGAATTTTGACGTGTTTCATTGTGGTCCATTCTATCCTCACCACCTTTCCAGTTTCTACTTGACTACATGTTCTTTGAATGCGAGACCCTTCCACCCAGACCCAAAGCCTTTATCCTTCACAGTTAATTATGCGGCCTTACGTCCACTGAAGCCTTTAAGTTATGAAGTGGCCCGGAATATCTCCACATGTCACTTGTTTTAGTGGTTAAACTTTATGGCATGTCCCTTTCTTCATTCAGAACAAAGTTGTCCTCCACACCACAAAACTTCATTTTCAGGGGATTTTCCATATCATGGCCTTGTTAAAAAAACAACCGAGATATGGATTTAAAAATATTTTACTTTATTAAAAATCTAGCTAAGGTTTAAAAAATTTACTTTATTTTAAAAGGTTGCCTTTTTAAAAGATAAAAATCCACCACGTATATTTAAAAACTTTATCCCTTTAAAAATCTACGACACTTCAAAAACATGAACTGCCTTTTTTACTAAACCCACCGTTTACTATGACCACTTACTATTTAGAAACAACTAATGATTTAAAATATTTTGAAATTAAAAGAGGTGGTAGGAGAGTAATTTAAAAAGCGGTCAAATTGGTGGTTTGGTCACGGTGTGGAAGATGGGAAAGTTCACGTGGAGGAAAAATAAAGGCAATAGCGCAGGAGGTAAAATGGCTAAGCACAAAACATGAGCGGGGTTAGGGGAAAGGAGCCAGTCATCGTGAATGGCCCAATGACCGTGAGTAGTTATGTGAAACAAAGTACCAATAGTTGTTTGAATTAAAGTTAAAAATGAAATAAAAACTAGCCAATAAAATAAGTCACATCAAATCACATCAATAAATGAACCAATGAAATCATGACACATAAACAACCCATAAAAGGTGATTTTATTCTCAACTAATGGGTTGCCTTAAATTCCTTTGTATTCAAAAGTACTTATTTTAAATCCCTTAAAAATATATTCTTCACATATTCAAAAATTTTGAAAGAAAATCTGTATATTAAAAAAATCATGCTCTTTAAAAGGGTATTTTTAATTTTTTTTTATGATTTTTAAGTGGCTCTAACAACCTCCCACATTATGATTCACGATGACTGGCTCCTTTCCCTAGCTCCAAATGCTATGCACTACCCGACTTATTTCAACATGACTCGAGAAAGGCGGATGAATGCAAACCAAACATACATAACCGGTCGGTGTAAAAATCACGATAATGCAAGGAATACGATAAGCGAATAAACAACTAGTTCAAAAAAGGGAGAAATCATGGTAATGCAAACATGGTCAAAATGGGCTTAATACGCATGCAAAAGCAAATAATGCAAGACCCGAACATGCAGCAAGTAATGCAAAGAAACCAATGCACACATGTAGAGTCAAAAGGGAAATGCAAGTGAATAAAAAGAGCTAATAGGGGGAAATAGTGCAAACCGGGGAGAAGGAAGGTCGAAATAGGCGGTTGGATAGATTTTTGCATAGTTGAAAACCTAGCGAGTCATGAGATAAATCTCCCTCATTTACCGGTGAGACTCATGTGTCATTTTTCAATTAAAATATGCTAGTATCTATATGGGGTTTTACTTTAACTATTGACTCATGAACCATAGCTGGATAGCTTTGCAACAAGTAAGCAACTGTTTAAGAAAGAAAATATTTATAGAAGAAGGAATAATAAAACACAGGGAAGAAATAGGGAAGATGTGTAACCTAATCAATAGATAACAAAGTTGATTGCATGCGCATAGAAGAAACCAATAGATATCAACACACAAGAATTATAAGCAAAGGTAACTTGAGATCTAGATCTAAAATAACACAAAGTCTATTAGAAGATCTAATATAGAAAGCTAGAAACAAAATGCACTATGACATAAAGTTCTCAGGAAATCTGCTCCTTTATATTCCTTTGCTTCAAGTGGCTCTCGGGTTTCAAAGACAAAGTCTAGAAACACAAGAATATTCGCTTACAAATTTTGATCATTAACCCAAGAAGTTATTCTTTTACTTATAGAATGTAGAGGGCAATTACAAGTCGGAAGCTTTTAGTGAACTGGCACATGTGGAAGTTGTAAAAGAAACAATTGGAAATCTCCCTCCTGGAATTCCTCTTTACATGACATGCATGATTTCAGAATGAATATAGAACCTTCTATGTCTACCACCTATTTCCAAGTAGTTGACTTCTTCAAGTAATGGCTTTTAAACCAATCACTTAAGTTTTATAATTTAATTGATCACTCAATTACTTTTTCGGAGGAAATAAGAGAAAGAAGAAGAAAGAGGAAAGCTGTAGTCTTGTCCTTTTTCATATTCTCATCATCTATTGATTCTTTTGCCTTTGATTCTCACCAAACTGGATCTAGAAGTAGTTGGATCTCGGGAAGCAATTAGAAGTTGCTGGATTAGTTCATCAAATAGAGCTAGAAGTGGCATGGATCTGAAGCGGCTGGATTAGTTCATCTCTTGAAGCTTTTGCAGTTCTTCTCCAGTACATGCATCGGTCTGCAATGTTTTCATGAATAACTCATCTTTTTATTTTTAATTGCAGATGAGCAATTAAATTTTTTTGAAAAAAGCACTCGGGTGAATACAACTTCAATGAAGGATTCAAATGGAAGATTGGGAGCACATGCACAAGGTCATGGAAGGAATTTTCCATGCACTTATTCTTCACGGGTTGCATTCAAAACAAGAGGATGAAGCCTTTTCTTTGGAAGCTTTTGCAATTATGAGATCTGGATCTGGATCTCGTGTCTTCAAGCAAATCTAGAAGCTATACATGATTCCCATTGAGCTTTCTCTTTCATCCCGCTTTTCCATGGTGGAACAATCTTTATCTCGAGCAACCTTTCTTCTCTTTATTCGGCGAATTCTTTTTAACCGGTGCGAGATCTGGAGATTTCTTGATTCGGAGGATATGTTCAATGTATTGGACATTGATTTAAGCTCCTTTCTCTTATAAAGCACCTATAATGATTTCCTGCAATTAATTCGGACAAAGATGGCAATCTGGAATATGAACAATGGATTTTAATTATAAAAATATGCATATATCAAGCTCTGCTACCCCAAAATTTGATGTTTTCTTTGCATGCAAAGCAAGCATGAACTTTACCAACTCCACTTAAGCACTGTATCACTTATGCAAACAATTATCTAGACACAAATCAACCTCCTTTCAACCTATGCGCCAAAATTGGAAGCTTTCAACATTAATTACACCTTCTTCGAGCAAAAATCCTCTCCAAATGGGGCACACTTTTTGTCTAGGCTGCACTTCTCTACCTTTGAATTAATTAATTCATCCTTATGGCAGCCCCTGCTTATATAATCCTCACAATTCTATAATTAATTAATGTCTTTCCTATTCCTGGCAATTAATTAATTAATTAATAAGCTTTACTCTTCAAATGGGGCGCCTATTTTGTGCATGCTCATGGCTGCCATTAAATAAATTAAATTTATTTAATTTTAGCCTTCCACTTCCAGTTAACTCAAGCCTCATAGTATGCTTTGACCTTAGCCACTGAAAATAGGAATTAATTAAATCATTTAATACTTAAAAATATTATTTCTCTCCCAAATGGGGCACACTTTTTGACATGAAGGAATTTCTATTTTTAAAAGTCAATTGGCAATGGGATTATTTACCTGCATGAAGGTAGCTCAAAAAATCCTATGATTCACTTGAGTTGTTTGACTTTTATAATGAGATTATTTACCTGCAACGTAGGCAATAAAATCCCATAATTCACTTAAGTGATTTTTCTTTTATTCCACAATGGGAATTTTTACCTACTGCAAGGTAGTAAGAAATCCCCTCACCTTTACGCCTCTAATTTTCCCATTGTTACTTAAGTGGCGTTGATTTCATGGGAAAAGTACCTCAAAGGCGGTACAAAATTCCCACCTTCTTCTCTGCTTCCAAAATCCCATGATCCACTTCAAACCCTCTTTTTCCAAAAATGCGGCCAGCCTCAGAAGAAGCTTTTTGGTGCATGACTTCGTCTTTTCCAAGAGAACCAGACCTCCGATGGCGAATTCCTTCTAGCACAATGTGCATATGTGATCTCCAGATACTCCAAGCAAAGAATCAGGCCAAACCGCAAAGGAATTGATCCAGAGAAATTTCATAAAACGAAATGGGAAAACACCAAAAACACAAAACATTGCCAGAAGTCACAAATAAAGCCCGGGATTCATTCTGGGTAAAACCCTTGGTATATGGGAGTAATGACATGTATGATCACAACAAGGTTAACCGGAGCATAATTTTCCTCAAACGAGGCTCAAAATAATTAAATACAAATTTCCCAGAGAAAACCCCAACGACCTAATATAACAATTTTGGGCATTTGGTATTTGGCAAAAATGGCTAATATGGCTCCTTGGAATATATTTGACATATTATAGAAACTTTTCGGCATTAAAAACACAAAAAGACCCATTATTTTAAAAATATGATTTTTTTAAGTAGTTCAGATTCGGGGTGAAATCTGGGGACACCAATCGGCTCCATCTGTGGACATCTTTTCCTTCTGTCGAATGACAAGGGAAAAGATGAGATCCTAATCATCTCTCGGTTTTGTATCTTGTCCTTTGGGCGTGGGGTCGGGCAAAAAACAACACAACACAGAAACAAAACAAGGAAAAATAAACAAAGTTTTATTTATATACACACGGAGTTTTACCTTGCTTTTTATGTCCAGGAACAACTTCAAGTGTTTCCCATTGAAAGGCAGTGGTAACTCAATTCCATCTCGGTAGGCAAGGAAGAAAGTGTCCATTCTAGCAGCTCTTTTGATCATGAAGGGCCCTTTCCAGAGTGAATCAAATTTTTCATGCATGCCCTTCGGTTCATGTCTCATGTCCCACCAGAGTACCTAGTCTCGATCTCGAACTTCCTTTCTCTGGCCTTCTTGTCAAATACTCTGGGCAAGTCCTTATCAACTTCATCTGGTGGTGGCTCATCCTTTCTTCTCTCTGTGGTGGATAAGTCTGCATCAACTTGCTCTCTGTTCCTAGATTTTTATTTTGCATTTATGAAGAATAACTATCTCCATATTCTTTGTTCTTCTTCGTCATGATCATGCTTGTTAAAAGTATCCACTAAGGAAACTAAACCCTTGGGGATTTTGTTACCTTTTATTGGATTACTCCATTATTGTCATCATAACCTAGATCAACTTTTCTTGTGACTATTTGTCGTGGCAGTGACTTACTCCCTTCAACATACAACTTGTCAAAGTTGCCTTGTTCTAGAAATGTAGATGTTTATTTGTCTTCATTGAAAGTCTGCCACTGTTCAACATTATCAAGGACTTTGGGGTAGTAGATCATCTCCACTTTATAGTTTCCTTGTCTAAATATGGACGGTGGTCTATCCAGATTCAATAGTGCAGTTGTGACCGCCAAAGAGTCTGCCTTGGAGTTCTGATTGGTTGGAATAAAGTTGATAGAGAAGGCTGTAAAATCTAGTGTGGTAGAAAACACTTTATCTCTGTAATGCTCCAACTTATCTCTTTTGACTTGATTTTTCCCTCGAACTTGCTTTACTAGAAGTTCAACATCTCCTTGAGCTTTGAAGAGTCTTACTCCTTTCTTTTTAGCTTGCTCCATTCCTAGAAGCAATGCTTCATACTCCGCCATATGATTGGTGTTCTTAAACATCAACTTGTGGGAGTATGGGAATATCTCATGATCTGGAGATATTAGTAGAATGTCGGCTCCTGATCCAAAAGAACAATATTTTCCTTTAAACTCAGTGTCCAAAATTTTTCTTCTTCTTTTGCTTTGGCTTTGGCTCTGGTCGAAGTTCGGCTCAGCTCGGAACATCTTTATCCATTTCCAAGAAATAGACCCCATGGTCAAATTCCTAAAAAAAGAATCGAGATCTAGGATCCTCAGATTTTGTAACCGTGTACCTGGACTTCTTTTCGGCTCCAGCTTATGGTTAATCCCTTTGATAGGAATATGTGCACATGACCAATCCATCTTTACCTCTCCTCCCAGCTCTTTGCAGAAGTTTCTGCTCAGCAACATCCCGTAGGATACACGAATATCTACAACTAGGATTGTCATCTTTAATCTTTTATCGGGAAAAGCTATCAAAAGCAGTTTTGTGCATCTTTGATTTTTCCTATTAAAGGGACTTGTCTCTCCATGGAGTAGCATCTTTTTATGGTCTTTGTCAGGGTAAGCCCAAGAGCATCTGTAAATTTAGTTGGCATGACATTGTCAGAAGCACCTGAATCTAAAATGCAGTTGCTTAACTTGAAACCATTAAGTAATAGGGAAACATAGAATGGTTCCACTCTTTCAGAAGATGGTGAGGATTTAACAACTGCAGTGTTGTTCTGGGGAGGAGTATCTTTGGGCTTAGGCAAAAGGCCTTTTGATGTATTGGATTGTCCTAGTGATTGTACATATTTGACTAGCCTATTTAACTGCTTAGGAAAGGCTCTCAGGTATTTAGCTTCTGACATTTGAACTTTAGTTTTCTTGGCATGATCAATAATGTCAAAAGAAGGTATAGATTCAGATACCTGAGCTGCTTTTTGTGGTTGAGATGAAGAACTCACATTCTTATCTCTAGGAGCTAAAGAAGAAGGTAAAGGGCTGCCCCTTCTTTACTCGTTTGCTAATGCCTCAACTTGGTGAGTTTGTGATCTTGTAAGTACGACACATGCATGACCATGATCATCTTTAAGAAGCTCCTCATACTCATGTTCGATTTTTGTAGTTTAGGTAATTAATGTTGGAGTCGCCAGTAGGACCTATAAAATCATCATTCTCGAGCTGATCAACGTTAGCTTCCTAGTCTTCTTCATTCATCTCCACATTGTTTTTGGGAGAAGCTTCAATTGCTAATGTTTGGGAACCAACAATGCGGTTCCAGTTGTTGTTGAAATTATGGCGAGGGCGGTGTTTTTCCCTAAGCCATTTGAGTCATTTGTTTCTTTATCTGTAACATCTCATTTGCTAACTTTTGCAATAGTGAATCAGAAGTAGTAGCAGAGGATGAACTTTCAGCTCTAGAAGTGTTTCTCTTTATCTTTCCAGCCATGATGAGGTCATCTTCAATTTTAACCGCCATGTTTTGGGCTGCTAACAAGTCAGTAGGATGTGCTCTTTGTAGTTGATAGCTTACTTCAGGAAGTAAAGCATTGATGAAGAATACCTTTTGATTCTCATCATTCAGAGAAGCTAGAAGCTGAAATTTTGTATAGTAATCTTTGGAATTTTGCAATAAAATCCCACATGTGCTCATGTGGCTCCTTCTTCAACTGAGTGAGCTGAGTAATCAATGTACTGGAATCTTCGGTTGCCTTGAATATTTTCAGGAATGCATCCCGCATAGTAGCCCAATTGGTTATGGTACTAGGAGCTAGCCAGTAGAACCATTCTCTAGCCAAGTCATGGAGAGTCTCAATGAAGATTCTGATAGATACATCTTCATGTTTTACTGCAAGCACGCCATAGGATATAAAGAACACAGCCAAGTGATCATCTGGATTCTGCTTTCCATCTCTAAAGAATTTTGGAAAATTATTTCTCGTTCCTTTAGGTAGATCATGCATAGGAGGATTGATTTAGAGGCCCAAAATCTACTCCCCATGGAGCGAGGCAGCTGCGAGGCAAGTGGTTGATTTACGCATCATGAAAGGAGCATGTCTTCTTTGAGAATAGACTTGATGAATAATTCTATTGCTGGATTATACAAAGATGATCCGGATCTCTGGATGTGTTTGCACTCTTCTTCTGGTGAAAGACTAGATAGGAAGCTTCTAACTTGAGAGAGAAGACTCTGTATGCTAATTTGTGTTGTTCCCAGTGAGTCACCAAAAAAATGTTGGCTAGATTTTACGCATAGCTGAAAACCTAGACAATCATGAGATAAATCTCCCTCATTTACCGGTGAGGCTCTGTGTCATAGATTTGTCAATTAAAATATGCTGTAGTATCTATATGGGTTTTACTTTAACTATTTCGGCTCATGAACCATAGTTGGATAGCTTTTGCAACAAATAAGCAAATGTTTAAGAAAGGAAATATTTATAGAAGAAGGAATAATAAAACACAAGGAAGAAATAAGGAAGATGTGCTGACCCAATCAATAGATAATGAGTTGATTGCATGCACATACAAGAAACCAATAGATATTAACACAAAATTATAAGCAAAGGCAACTTCAGATCTAGATCTAAAATAACATAAAGTCTATTAGAATATCTAAGATACAAAGCTAGAAACAAAATGCACCGTGACACAAAGTTCTCTGGAAATCTGCTCCTTTATATTCCTTTGCTTTCAAGTGTCTCTCGGGGTTTCAAGACAAAGTCTGGAACACAAGAATCTTGCTTACAAATTCGATAATTAACCCGAAGGTTCTTCTTCTACTTATAGAATGTAAAGGGGCAATTACAAGTTGGAAGCTTTTAGTGGCGACACATGTGGAAGTTGTAAAAGAAACAATTGACAATCTCCCCTGGAATTCCTCTTTGCATGACATGCATGATTTACAATTGAAAGATAGAACATTTTATGTCTCGCCACCTATTTCAAGTAGTTGACTTCTTCAAGTAATGGCTTTTAAATCAATCACTTAAATTTTATAATTTGATTGATCGCTCAATTACTTTGTCAGAGGAAATAAGAGAAAGAAGAAGAAAGAGGAAAGCTGCAGTCTTGTCCTTTTTCATATTCTGCATGTAGCTGATTCTTTTGCCTTTGATTCTCACCAAACTGGATCTAGAAGTAGTTGGAAGCTGCTTGGATTAGTTCATTAACTAGAGCTAGAAGTGGTGGAAGCTTTTGCAGTTCTTTTCTCCAGATCATTACATGCATCGGTCTGCAATGTTTGCATAGTGAATAACTCATTTTTTTATTTTTAATTGCATATGAGCAATTAAAAATTCTGAAAGCACTCACTAGGGTGAATGCAACTTCAATGAAGGCTTCAAATGGAAGATTGGGAGCACATGCACAAGGTCATGGAAGGAATTTTCTACACACTGACTTCTTCACGGGCGCATTCGAAACAAGAGGATGAAGCCTTTGTGGAAGCTTTTGCAATTATGATATCTAGATCTATGTCTTCAAAGACAAATTTGGAAGCTATGCATGATTTTTTGAGCTTTCTCTTTATCCCGCTTTGCCATGTTGGAGCAATCTTTATTTGAGCAACTCTTCTTCTCTTTATTCGGCTGGAATTCTTACAATCGGTGGTGATCTGGAGATTTCTTGATTCGGAGGATATGTTCAATGTATTGGACATTGATTTAAGCTCCTTTCTCTTATAAAGAACATGTAATGAATTCCTACAATTATTTTAGACAAAGATGGCAAGCTGGAACATGAACAATGAATTTTAATCATAAAAATTTGTATATATCAAACTGTTGCCCCAAAATTTGATGTTTTGTTTGCATGCAAAGCAAACATGAGCTTTACCAACTCCACTTTGAGCACCTGTATCACTTATGCAAACAATTATCCAGACACAAATCAACCTCCTTCAACCTATGCGCCAAAATTGGAAGCTTTCAACATTAATTACACCTTCTGAGCAAAAATCCTCTCCAAATGGGGCGCATTTTTTTTTGTGAAAGCTGCACTTCTGCCTTTGAATTAATTAATTCATCCTTATGGCAGCCCCCGCTTATATAATCCTCACAATTCTATAATTAATTAATGTTTTCCTATTCGACAATTAATTAATTAATAACTTTACTCTTCAAAATGGGGCGCCTATTTTGTGCATGCTCATGGTTGCCATTAAATAAATTAAATTTATTTAATTTTAGCCTTCCACTTCTAGTTAACTCAAGCCTCACAAGTATGCTTTGACCTTAGCCACTAAAAATAAGAATTAATTAAATCATTTAATACTTAAAAATTATTATTTCTCTCCCAAATGGTAGCACTTTTTGACATGAAGGAATTTCTATTTTTAAAAGTCAATTGGCAATGGGATTATTTACCTGCAAGGCAGCTCGAAAATCCCATGTTTCACTTAAATTGTTTGACTTTTATAATGGGATTATTTACCTGCAAAGGGCATTAAAATCCATGATTCACTTAAGTGATTTTTCTTTTATTCCACAATGAGAATTTTTACCCTCTGAGGCGGGTAAGAAATCCCGCTTGCATCTTTGCCTCTAATTTTCCCATTATGACTTAAGTGGCATTGTTTTCATGGGAAAAAGTACCTGCTAGCGATTCAAAATTCCCACCTACCTGCTTTGCTTCCAAAATCCCCATGATTCACTTCAAACCCTCTTTTTCCAAAAATACGACTACCCATAAGAAGCTTTTTTAGTGCACGACTTCGTCTTTTCAAGAGAACCCGGACCTCCAATTGCGAAGTCCTTCAGCACAACTCGCATATATGATCTCTAGATACTCCAAGTAAAGAATCGAGGCCAACTGAAAAAGGAATTGATCCAGGAGAAATTTCACATAAAATGAAACGGGAAAACACCAAAAACACAAAACATTGCGGAAGTCACAAATAAAGCCGGGATTCATTCACGGGTAAAACCCTACTTGGTATATGGGAATAATGAGATGTATGATCTGTGAGGTTAACCAGAGCACAATTTGCCTCAAACGCAGCTCAAAATAATTAAATACAAATTTCCATGAGTAAACCCCAAATGAGAATATAACAATTTTGGGCATTTGGGTATTTGGTGAAAATGGCTAATATGGCTTCTTGGGAATATCTTGACACATTACGTAAAATTTTTGGCAATAAAAACACAAAACGACCCATTATTTTAAAATTATGATTTTTTTAAAAAATAGGGTAGTCCCATTTTAGGGTGAAATATGGGGACAACAAAGACCAACCTCAAAATGACACTTTCCCACCAAGATGTGGCCGAAACCAATGAAATCCGGCAGTGAAAAATGTAAACTTACACACATGCACAAATAGCAAATGCACAAACTCTAATAACAGTTGTTGAACATCGAGTTAGCACAATTACAATAAACCAACGAAAAACTTACATGAGGAACAAAAGAGAATGAAACCGGAAGTAATCAATAACCCAAAAATAATAAGTGCATGTTTTCTTTGAAACTCGAAGCTCTAATACCATGGAATGTTATTTGTGAAAATTGATAAGGAAAATATGCACCACTATGAATTTGCACTCCAATGGTAACATGGTATCTCAAACGTAATCGGTAAGATTCAAACAACAATGGAAAATCATGCAATAAAATAAAAAGTACAAAAGCAAAACAAGTATGTCCAACATGCTCATAAATTAAAAAAGGAGGAGTACGTATGGAAGTGTTGTGTAACTCTCGTGCACGGAAAATTATTCCCTATAAGAGGGAAACAAGAGTTACAATTCCAAATAAGGAATGTAACTCCTATGACACAATTGATGCATATGAGAATGACATATTCTATGATGGAATCTTTCACTTGTCATATAACTCCCTAAGACCTATGACACTCGATAAGTGAGATGACTCACCATGTGATGTAGACGAAACCACTAGGATGACAAGGCAAGTCTCACACACTATCTATGGGCTAATCCCTTTACTAGAAAATGATTTTATAGATTTGCTTAGGAATTCCATTGTTTTCAAAAGGAGGCAAGAGGAACAAACCTTATTAAAATTGATCAATAAGGTTATACCCTTTGTGGTAGATAGATTATCTAGGCTCTAGAAGGGAAAGAAGCTTGTAAATTACTTTTACGACATGGCATTTCTAAAGGGGCTTCTTATGTGAATTTTGCATGTAAAGGATTAGGCTTTACAAACCTCCTCATTACCCCTATCCAGTTGAATTTGTGGGCTTATTTGTTATTAAAATAATTAGGAAAGGTGGGAGTAGATAAAACCCTTGATTCTTTAGAATGTTAGTGGATTTTGTGAAGGTATTTATTTCAAACTTGACTCATTGTGGTGGTCCACATGTTTCATTTCCAATATTGTTATCTAGGCAAGGTTCCATGGATCCATGCGCTCGGACTTATTATGCGAGGAATATTCACTATCGAATCTAGTTTACGTAAACAATATCAATCTTAGATTTCATGGCACATCCTCAAATCCAATTTTAAATTGGCCTAGAAGGAAAAAGAAACCATTGATGAAATCTTTTGGTGGTTTCTATGCACATCTTTGCTTAAAACTATAGTTATTTCTCACGTCAATGGTGGAAGGATTAGAAATGATATGTGGATACCCCTCTCCAAAAATACATAGCAAGGAAATGTTATGGGTGGATCTCACCTCACCTCCTCATGGTGGAAATACTAAACTCTCATTAGGGATTTCATTCTACCACCTCAACTTGTCGGAGGAAATTTTAAGCTATTTGGCCATCTTGTTTGGATCCCAAAATTTCCCATTTTCTCTGGTGCATTATGCACCAAGGGCTTCTAACTTGGAATCGTCTTGTGTAATTAAGAATTGTCAAGCAAGAAATTTCCCTTTTTCATCATTTAACGCTTATTTCACTAAATTTGGACTTATTCCAGTCCGAGTAGCTAAAAATATAGTTAATATTGAAATTCAATAATACTAGTTTTGGATTCCAATACTTTAAATATTGTATTTACTATACTCGAAATGCAAATTTTGGAATCCAAAATCACAGATATTGGAATCCAAAATCACGAGATATGTTGGAATCTAAAATAACATGAGATGTTGAAATCCAAAATCATATATATATATATATATATTGTAATCCAAAATCATTGATATTTGAATCCAAAACTTCAAACACTAGAGCTCGTTATGCCTCTTTCGGATTCATATATATCATATTATAGAAGGTATTAATTAATTTAGGTGAAAAAATTTAATCCTTTAATTACGATTTAAAAAATGGTTCTTTTCAACTTGTAAAAGCCTTTAGGATTGAAATAAGGTGATTTAAATAATTAAATTCCTAGTGGCCATTAGGTTTTAATTATGATTTTAAATATGTTTCTTTTAAGTTGTTAAAAGCCTAATAGCCTCTAGGATTTAATTTTTATTTCAAATATGATTCTTTTACGTTGTAAAATTGTAGCGTCCACTAGGCTTTAATTACAATTTAATATATGGTTCTTTTAAGTTATTAAAAGCGTAGTAACCATTAGGCTTTAATTATGATTTCAAATATGGTTATTTTAAGTTGTTAAATCCTAGTGACTTCTAAGATTTAATTACAATTTTAAATATGGTTCTTTTAAGTTGTTAAAGTCCGAGGTGTAACTAGGCTTTAATTACAATTTAAAATATGGTACTTTTAAGTTGTTAAAATCTAGCGAAGCTAGGATTTATTTACAATTTGAAATATGGTTCTTTTAAGTTGTTAAAATCCTAATGGCTGCTAGGATTTAATTACGATTTGAAATATGGTTCCTTTGAGTTGTTTTGAAGAAAATGACATAGGGTGATGATCACGATGTGGAAAATACATTAGCGATACTTTTGGGTAATGATAATTCGACTAGGTATTAAAAAATTGAAGTAATATGACCAAAATAGTTTCGTGTACTCAAATCGCCAACGAAAAAGATAAGAAAGAAAGTAATAAGAATGAGTATGAAATGACAATGGGAGAGCTTACCCTTACTACAATCCTTGAGTATCTACATGCTAAAAGGGCCACTTCCAAGGAATGCAAGAATAATATTTAGTGTAGCATCAGGAATGAAGCTAGGAAATTAAGAGATGAGGGTGGAGATGGAGAGAGAGTGAGGGAACGACAAGGAGATAGAGAAATAGAAAATGATTCTTTAAATAAAAAGTGTCAGATGTTGGATTTGGATAACATTTCATTCCATCAAGGGAGACTGCTAATGAAAAACAAGATATGTGAGATACCTCCAAGTTAATTTATAATTTTGAGGAAAGGTTATGAGTAATCTCATGTCCTTGCTTGAAGCCAAAACCCCTTGCAAAAGGGGAGAAACTAGTCAAAATTATAGACATGTTGGATTGGGAAGAGTATACATTTAGGGAAACGGAAAAATGAATAGAGTACGGAGCAAAGACTTTGAAGCTTCACTATTTACCAATGAGAATTTACTTTTTTGCATAAGCACAGGTACTGGTAAGACCAATGTTATGATGTTAACCATACTTCAACAAATTTCTCTCATTTGGAGTCTAGATGGTTCCATTGATTCAAGTAAGTTTAAGATTGTTTACATGGTACTTATGAAAGCACTAGTTGTGGAGGTGGTTGGGAATTTTTCAAATCCTTAAATTCCCGACCACCATTGAAACTAGTGCTTTCATAGGTGCCACAAAAATAATCATAAACTTAATCGAGTCAATAGAACCATCTGGACTCCTATTGAGAGAAATCTGCAGAACTATTGTTAACATTGAACCATTGGTCTAACCAAAATATATGCTTACACATAAAATCAAATTATTAGTGGCAAATAATGAAGTTTCACACACTTTTCTTTTCACTTTATTCAATTGTTTCATTCCCTTAAATGTAGGATCTTCCGAAGACAACATTTCTGGTATTTTGAAAAAGTTACTTCCCTTATCCAAAGGGTATTGGCTTCAAAGATAAAACCTTAAATTCCTCACGATCTTTTGTAATCGATCTAATTGAACTCAAACACAACTCATATATCTTTTTTTCCATCAGTATCTCCCCTTGGTGGAATGAAATGCTATCAAAATCCATCATCTAATATTGTCCCACTTAACCAACCATTATGTATTTATCTATCTCCCCATCGCTTCCTCCCCCACTCTCTACCTCCCCCCTCATCTCTTGATTTAATAGCTTTCTTCTTGAAGAAATGTCGAAACTTGGTGCACCATTCTTTGAAAGTGGCACTTGTATCATGTGATTGCTTAAGGATTGTAGCAAGGGAAGGCTATCACATTTTCACTTCATATTCAATCCTTTTCCTTTCTTTCAAATCCTTTGACTTGGATAGATGAGTACACCAAACTATCTTTAGATTGTTATGTTAAATCAATTTATAAAATATCAAACCTTTAATAATCTGATAACATCACCAACTTGTTATATAATTAATTGTAATACCATTCCTCTAGTAGGCCATATTTACATATTATAACTTTACTAAAGGAATAGTCAAACATCAAGTAAATTAACATTAATCAAAATAGAATCCACCATATAGAAAATTATTATTTAACCTTTTTATATACTAGCATATCCATTGAAAAAAAAACATTTTAAGCCTTTACCGTATTATAAAATTGCTAAAGAAAGACTTACATTATACATAAACATAAACATTTTAATATTTTCTCATAACATGGTTATGCAATTGTACTTCCATTTCCTTGCATGCATATATGTACATATGAGACCATTACTAAATATAGACTCACACACTACAAAAATGAATTATATGTTTTTTCGTAACATAGTTAAGTGTAAAACCATTCCCAAAGATAGATTTCAAATAAAAAAGAAATTACAGAAAAGTTCTTTCAAATAAATTTAGGGACATTAAATAATTATAATTGGATTTTTGATTTAATGATATCTCGTATGTCTTCCACATCCTTCAATGGTTGTAACATAGGCCACAACTCATATATCAATTAGTTTTCGTCGATTTAGATTGTATGTTAAATGTCTTAGCAATTAGGTAGTTCCTCACATCATTGAACTTGTTTTTCTCCAAAGATTCATCTATAAGAACTGTATTTTTATAATTTTAATATGTATTAAACTTGAACCAAAAAGTGCTAATATTTTTTAGAAACAATTTTTGATTTCTATAACCTTGATAATCAGTACATTTGGACACAATACAATCTTCTTATGTAAATATAAAGTCAAAGTTCTCCACCTCCAAGCCAATGTATCGAAAGAATGAAGGCATAATGTCATTAAAATTTGAATTTATTTCCGATATCCATAGCACTATTTTGAAATGTTTTTGCAATGGTGCAAGAACTATTTGACATTAGGTCTAAGAAAATAATATTTATTTTTGAGGTCAATGCTGCCAAGTTTTTTTAACATCTCATGTGATGAATCAACCTTGTGAATGGTGTGTGCAAAAATACCATTTATATCAAATATTATCATTTTCATGTTGCATATGTTCTTATATAAAAATGAATAAAAACATAATCAAATGGTTATGGGTGGTGAATTAGGCCAAAAATAAAAGTTGCATTTCTTTTTTCACATTGTACCGGGAATTTTTTTGTTCAAAAAAATGAATCGAGAAAAAAATGTTTTTGGACAAAGAATATTTTTAAAATTAAGGAATTTATTTTATTCAATATAAATGTGATATACATTGTCTATTTTGGAAGAAATAAATATAATTCTAGCACCAATAGTGTGTTTTAAGGTTTTCAAGTATCTACACATGTTCTTTTGTTGTCCTGCACAAATCATCCATGTACACAATTGGTTGTAAATTAATGAATTTGTTCTATATTTTCCATAAAATATCTAGTAGATTGGGTTTTGTGAGATTAATTTCATCAATAACATTGTAAGACATAAATCTCTCATCATCAATCAACAAAATATTATTTTTGCCATAAACATTACAAAAAATGTCTAATATATGTTGACTAGTATCCGTTTTATGAGATTTTTTTGGAAGGATCAATATGGAACCTTGTGCACATCGAAGAGGTTGCGCTCTAATGGTGATGTGAACATTCCAAGTAATCAACAATAAATCAAACATAAAGTAAAATCATGCATAAAATAATAGGTCACCTCAATCTTATAGATCAAATAAAAGGTTACATATATATGAGTGTTGTGTAACTCTCGTGCATGACACATGAAACACTAATTACACATAATGACCTATGATCTCACCTAAGTGATATGAATAACCATGTGAGGTGGACAAGACCCCGAGATAAGATGAGGCAAGTCACACACACCAATAACTCCCTTCATCGAAGCTGAGGTAGAGGTCATGTTAAGTCAAAACATAAAGAGAAATCCCCTAGACAACTAAGAAATATGTGTCATACGGGTCTCAAAAAACTAAAGTATCCATGTAAAAACAACATCCCTTTGGAAAAGAAGAGGAGGAGAAGAGGACTAAAAATCCCAAAGAAGATGGGTAGCTGTAGAGGAAATGACCCCAAGAAGAGACCGTAAGTGAAGAAACTTCACCTTAGTGAAGGGCTTGGTGAAAATATCTACAACCTGATTAGAATTATGATAATACTACAAGTTGATGATATCATCATGAGTCATCTCCTGAATGAAGTTCATATGGATCTCGATGTGCTTCGATACTAAACCATATTTCAACAAATGAAGATGGTGCTCATGTTGTCACAATGGATGATAATAGGCCACCAAAAGTCAATACCAAACTCTTTGAAGATTCCATACAACCAAACAGATTCGGTGGAAGGGTTAATTTCTCTTCGCACTCTTCCTCTATAGATGATATGGTAATTACATTTAGCTTCTTACGGACCAAATATCGAGAACCCGAACTAAGAGAGAAAATATATCCTGAGGTAGATTTCCAATGATTCGAGATCATCGGCCCAATCGGAGGCTATAAAACCAACTAAAATCAATTGGTGTCCCTCCTAAATAGTGAATACCATCTTTATAATTGCCACAAACATAGTGAAGGATTCTCTTTGCTGCTCTCTAATGCAACTCATGGGGATCTTACATAAATCTAGACACAATCCCAAAAACATATGAGATATCTAGATGCATGTGAGTTAAATAAATCAAGCTCCCCAAAATTGTCAATAAAGGGTGCCATCGACTATAGGATTAGAGAAATCAAAAACTAAATTTACCCCATAAATGACAAGAGTAGGAGAAAGCTTACAATCAGACATGTGAAACTGAGCTATCAAATCAATGGAGTACTTAGGCTAAGAAATCATAATTCTTAAGTCATATTGTAAAATTTGAATCCAAAGAATGTAATGAAATAATCCTAATCTAGACATTGAGAACTTGTTGGCTAAGGAAATCTTCACAAAATTAATGATCGAGGAAGAGTTGTTTTGTAATCAATAAGTCATCAACATACATAATGAGGATGAGCATGGAGTCATCCTACCATAAATTATAAACATTAGGGTCAGAGTGACATCGAGTGAACCCTAATGCAAGTAGAAAGGAGTCCATCTTGGCATACTAAGCCCAAGGTACTTTTTTAAGGCCATAGAGAGACTTCTTTAACTTGCAAATGAGGGATGGATTATGGACATAACCCATAGGTTGTTCCATTTATATCTCTTCTTATAAGTCACCATGAAGGAAGGAATTATTAATGTCCATCTGGTGTACTTCTCATTTGTTTGCGGTAGTGATGGAAATGGTAAGTCGAATGGAAGTCATCTTGAAAACTATAAAAAGGTTTTCGAGTAATTAAACCCAAACTACTTGAGAGAACCCTTTAGCTACAAGTCATGCTTAAATTTTTTACTTCTCCTTCAACACCATACTTGTTTCAGTATACCCACTTACACTGAATGATTTTTCTTCCTTTCAGAAGAGGGTTGAGATCCCAAGTATCATTCTTCATTAATGAGGAATACACTTCATCCATCGTAGAAACCCACTAAGGAAATCCGAAGCCTCAAAAAAGACCGAGGGTCGGAAGTGGAGGCGAAGAGGAGTGAGGTCCAATCGAAATCGAGAGAGTTTATCTCTTGTCGAAGGATCTCCCATCAATTATCCAAAACTTTTTAAGGTTTTCCTAGCCCAATGAGGACTAGGAGATGAGTCGAGGCTCGAATCTATATATTTTTCACTCGAGTGAGAAGGGAAAAATTCCTCATCATCACTATTGTTAGAATCAGAAAACTCCACAACACGAGGGTTAGGAGGTGCATGAGGATCAATAATATCAAGTAGAGGAGGATTATACTCAACAACATCATCATCGAAGAGTCGGTGGAATAAGAGAGCATAAGGACCTCGAGAGGGAGCAGGAACAAGTTGAAATTGAATCATTGAATTTCATACTTCTCTTGATATAAATTTGATGAGCAGTAGGGCTCAAAAATTAATACCCCTTCATTCCATTAGGATACCCTTAACAAATATGAGGTTTGTAATGTGGTTTTGAGGCCTTGTGCTTGTTTTTGGGAATTCGAGACCATAGTATTGGATCTAAAGATATGAGAGTGATCTCCACTTGAGTTTTTTTCCAAGCCAAGATTCAAATGGTTTCATCCATCCGGCTTCCTTATGTGGAGCACAATTCTAAAGGCATCAATCATAATTTCTTGAGTTATGGAGCTTAATTTATTCACCGACATGCTTTTACAGACTTGTTGGAATACACATAACCGACATCGGTTGACAAACTAGATTTGGTCTCCTGGGACTCATATCGATCGAGATAAGGAGGAATCGACATTGGTTAAGGCTAAGCTGACATCATTTTCCTATTCATGAGTACTTTAATTAAGTGACGGGAATTAGATCTATCTTTAGTTATAAAGTGAATCTAATGGTTGTAATTGTTTATCAAGATTTCCCTAAGTTTATAGATGCTTATATAAGCATAGAACTAGGGTTAATAGAGATGGAAATCATTAAGAATTAGAAGAATTGAAAAATAAGTTTCCTTTGTAGAGAAAAAGATAAAATTGTGGAGAAGAAAATACAAGAGATCAAGAAGGTGTGGAAGATCGCAAATCTCTATTATATTTCTTCTATGATAATAAATTGGTTGTTTCTTTGACTTATTCCACATTACCATGTTAAATATTATGTATTGTATCTTTTGGTTATTTCTATATTCATTATTTGTATGCTTAGATATGATTTATATATCTTTACAACCGGTGTGATAATCCCAACGATGGTATCGAGAGAACTTTTTGTTTTAGGGTTTTGTGTGTTGAAAAATCTATACTCACAGAGGGATTTCTGATTGAGTGGGAGAAAAGTAATGGGAGAAGATAGAAAATTCAGAGTAGAGAAATTTGACGGTCATGATTATCTATTAAGGAAGATGCAGGTGGAGGATTATCTGTATCAAAAATATCTATACTTACCATTGGATGAGAAGGAAAGACCTGAAAAGATGACTGATGAAGAATGGAAAATTCTTGATACAAAGGCTCTGCGATTTATAATATTGAGCCTGGAAGCATCTTTGGCTTCGAGTATTACCAAAGTAGGAACCACGGTAGATTTGATGAGATGTTTAGCAAATTTATATGAAAAACCTAGTGCTTCAAATAAAGTTTATTTGATGAAAAATTTGTTAAATTTTAAGATGTAAGAAGGTGGATCTCGCATCAAGTCATTTGAATGATTTAAAGTCTATCAGTAAATCAATTAAAATTAGTTAGTATTCCATTTTAGGATGAAGTGAAATAAATTTTATTATTATGCTCTTTTCCAAATAGTTGGGATAACTTGGTTATGGTTGTTAGTAATACATATTCTACTAATAATGTTTTAAAGTTTGATGATGTGGTTAGTATAATCCGAATGAAGAAATATGTAGGAAACAAACAGAGAATCATCGTCTCGAGAATGCTTTGAATGTAAATATCAGGGAAGGAAGAAGGGGAGATCCAAGAGAAATAATAATGGGAAATAAAATTCTAGGAATGACATATCTAAATCCAGAGGTAAATGAATAACCTACTTTGGAATTGTGGAAAGAAAGGTCATGCAAAAAGAAGGATTACCGGGTTCAAGGAAAACAAAGAGAATGTACCGTAGAAAGGTAAAAGGAAAATGTTTCTTCAAAATAGGTAATGCAAGATTCCCTAATTCTCTCCTTGGATAATAAAATTTAATCTTGGGTTTTAGATTCGGGAGTCTCTTCCATTCAACCCTTAATAAGGGTTATTTTAAATTATGTCCAGAGGGTAATTTTGGGCATGTTTATTTAGGAGATGATGAAGCATGCAATATTTTTGGTAAAGGTGAAGTTCATCTTAAATTTCAGAATGGAAATACATGGATATTGAAATATGTGAGGCATGTTCCAAGCCTCAAAAGAAATCTAATTTCTGTAGGATAATTGTGTGAATCTGGTTACATGGTTACACTCACAGTCGAATCTTGGAAAGTTACCAAGGGATCTCTTGTTGTAGCAAGAGGAAAGAAGGTAGGATCATTATATTTATCTACCTATATTACTGATTCATTTTTTGTTCTGTCTACTTCAGATTCAGATACAAGCATGTTGCACAATCGGCTAGGCCATATGAGTGAAAAAGGAAAGAAGATGTTAAAGTAAAAGGGTAAGTTATCAAATCTGAAATGTGTAGATCTTGATTTCTGTGAGCATTGTATTTTTGGAAATCAAAAGAGAGTAAGATTTTTCAAAGTTGGGGAAACAAATAAGAATCATAAATTAGATCTTGTGCACTTAGATGTGTGGGGTCCAACCCAGGTAGCTTCTCATGGAGGATCCCAATACTATGTTACTTTCATTGATGATGCCACAAGAAAGGTATGGGTTTATTGTATTAAACATAAATTCTATTTTTTGAGACTTTTAAAATATGGGAAGCTCTTGTGGAAAATGAATCCAATTTGAAGTTAAAGTTCCTTAGATCCGACAATGATGGTCAAGACTACAATAATGATTTCAATGATTATTGTTGAGTGAATGGAATACGTAGAGAATGGATGGTTCCTAGAACACCATAGGAGAATGGTGTTGTAGAGAGAATGAACAAGACAATCATGGAACGTGCTAGAAGCATGAGGATTCATGTTGGATTGACCTACAGCTTTAGGCGAAGTAGTAAACACAATGAGGTTTATTTAATTAACCTTCAAGTGCACTAGATGGGGGAATACCATAAGAATCTTGGAAAGGAAAAGAGGTAGATCTTTATTTTCTTAGAGTATTTAGCTCGTAATATTTTCTACATATTGATAAGGAAAATAGAAATAATTTGGATACTAAATCCAAAAGATGTACTTTCATTGGTTATGGCTCTAGTTATTTTGGATGCCAATTTTGGGATCTAGAGGATGCTAAGATAATTAGGAGTTGTGACATTGATTGGTGTAAAAATGAATGTACAGGATCAAGTTTGGTACCCAAAGGTGAACCTATGGACAAGTTTATGGATGAAAATGAACTCTTAGATTTAAAATTAACACCTACAAGTTTAAACAAGAACCGATGTCATATTTACCCCTAATCGGCATCCCCTGTACTAGGTGTTAGTTACAAAAGATCCATATCAAGGCGTTAGGTTAGCCAAACCGCATCGGATAAGGTAACCAACATTAGCATTATTAGAAGTAGATACAAATCTACATGATAATCAACTTGAGCCTCCAACACCCCAAATTTCAGTGAGAAGGTCACAAAGGGTAAGTAAACCTCCAGAAATATTTTCACCTTCCTTGTCTTATTTATTATTGACTAATAGTAGTGAACTAGAAATTTTTAAAGAAGCAATATAGGATAAAGCCCACAAGCAGTGGGAGCATGGCATGGATGAGGATATGGACTCCTTGGAACAGAATCAGACTTGGAATTTGGTTAAGTTTCCAAAGAAGTAAAAGAGCATTACAAAACAAGTGGGTTTATAAGATCAAGGAAGAAGAGGGTAGAAAGAAGAGATACAAGGAAAGACTTGTAGTAAAGGGATTCCCACAAAAATTAGGTATTGAATTTAGTGAACTTTTCTCGTGTTGTTAAGATGACTTCCATTCGTACTGTATTGATTTTAGTTGTAGTAGAATATTTGCATTTAGAGAAACTTGATGTTAAGATGACATTCCTTCATGATGATTTGGAGGAAGAGATTTATACGCAAAGTAGCCACTTGGGTATGAAGTCAAGGGTAAAGAGAAATTAGTGTGCAAATTGAAAAATAGTCTATATGGACTCAAGCAAGCCCCAAGGCAATGATATATGAAGTTTGATAGTTTCATGCATGAGCATGGCTATATGAGATGTGAATCGACCATTTTGTTTATTTCAAGAATCTTGAAAATGGGAGCTATATTATTTTGTTCTCGTATATGGATGATATGCTTATTGTAGGATCTAGTATGTAGGACATTAGTGAGCTTAAAGAAAATCTATCTCACATATTTGCAATAAAGGATTTAGGAGTTGCAAAGAGAATCCTTGACATGCAAATTCATAGAGACACGAAGAAAATGAAGTTGTATTTGTCTCAGGAGCATTATATCAATAAGGTGTTGGAAATTTTTAATTTACAAAATTCAAAACTTGTAAGTACACCTATGGCTGGACACTTCAAATTGAGAAAATATCAGTGTCCTACATCACATGAGGAGGTTGAGCACATGACACGAGTTTTGTATGCTTCAAAGAGTTGGGAGCTTGTTGTATGCTATGGTTTGTACAAGACCGACATTGTACATGTAGTGCAGGTAGTTGTGAGTAGATTTATGGTCAATCCGAGGTAAATAAAATTGGAAAGAAGTCCAATGGATTCTCGTGTATTTGAGAGGGACATCTGGTATGCGAGTTATACTATGGAGGGTCGATATTTCTTTACGTGTTTATGTGGATTCGACATGGCTCATGATTTGGATGGTAGGAGTAGCACTACCGGATATGTTTTCACAATAGGTGGCATGACAATTAGCTAGATTTCTAGTTTGCGAAAGGTCAGGCCATGTCTACTAAGATCCCGAGTATGTCAGTGAAGCTACGAGAAGATAGTGGGGAGATTATATGGATGAGAAGGTTCATGGAAGAGTTGGGAAAGGAGAAATAAGATTGTGGATTGCACGGTGATAGTCAAAGTGTAATTCATCTAGCAAATAACTTAGTTTTTCATTAAATAACGAAACACATTCGGTTGAGATATCACTTCATACGAAGGTATTGGAGGAGGGCAAGTGATGTTGGAGAAAATTCATACAAAGGAGAATCCTACGATATACTAACAAAGTCATTTGTAAATGAGAAGTTTGAGCTACACTCCACTTCTATTGGTCTTCAAGTTTGAGACTTGAAGAGGGAGAAACAGACAAGGAAAGGATCGACAAAGGAATCTGTATGGTATAGTGCAACAACTTATCTCCAAGTGGGAAATTATTGAGTTGTGGAGCTTAATTGCTTCTTTGGCATGATTTTAGAGACTTTCTAAAATACACATTAATCGAAATCGGTTGACGAACCTGTGTTGGTCATCCAGGATCGGTATCGGCCGAAAGGAGGAGCCGACATCGGTTAAGGCTAACCGACATTGGTTTCCTGTGCGTGACTACTTTAATTAAGTCATGGGAATTAGATCTATATTTAGTTATAAAGTGAATCTAATGGTTGTAATTTCATAACAAGATTTCCCTAAGTTTGTAGATGTTTATACAAGCATAAAGCTAAGGTTAATAGAGATAAAAATCATTAAGAATTAGAAGAATTTAAAAAGAAGTTTCCTTTCAAGAGAGAAAAGAGAAAAATTTGGAGAAGAAAGTACAGACATCCAAGAAGGTGTGGAAGATTACAAATCTTCATTGTATTTCCTCTGTGATAATATATTGGTTATTTCTTGGTGGATGTAGCCCACATTGGGTGAACCACGTTAAATCTTGTGTATTGTATCTTCTGGTTATTTCCATATTCATTGTTTGTATGCTTAGATCTGATTTATATATCTCGTACAATTGGTGTGCTAACCCCAACACAATTCACTACTTTGGCCCAATACTAAAGAGGAAGGGATTTTGAGTGAACCATACAAGTGGTCATCTCCTTAAGCATTTGGTTCTTTCTTTATGTAACTAATCATTGGGTTGTAAGAAATTGTACATCGCAAAGAAATCCCTTCAGAGGTACATAAATATTTTAACCTATTTCTCACATACTCACCTCCATTTTTGGTTTGAATAACCTTGATAGGCCTTTCAAATTATTTCTTAGCAAGAGCCTTAAAGTCCCAAAAGTTATCGAAAAAATTAGTCTTTTACTTAAGAAAATACACCCAAGTGTAACTTGAAAATTCATCAATGAAGGTAACCATATAAAAATATTTAATAAATTAACGAGATGAAAATGGGGTTAGAAATTTCATTATGAACAAGTTCCAAAAGATGAGTAACTCTCTAGGATTTTCCTTCACAAAACTTTCTTCTGGGTGCTTCCCGAGGGCATAACCCTCACAAAGATCCTTAGAAAATTTCTGTGGGCTTCACGTAGTAAAATTATGGTATAACACATTTATTCAAATGGTATTAAATATTACATTTAATGTTATTTTTTCCTCTAATTATTCAATTCATAATACCCCTCCTATTATATTGTTAGATTGAAAATACCCCTATTTTTTTCATGTACCTTACCCATTTTTTATTACAATTTAATTTATCCCTTTTTATATCTACCCTAATAAATGAAACATAAAATATATCATGTTTCCCACTCAATGATTGTTTTATTAATACACTTTTTTATATAAAGAGAATTTGAAGCCATTTGAGACCTATTACCAATTACCTTAATGTTAAACTTTAATCATTTATCAATAGTTTTTCAAATAACTAAAATACTGAAATAATATCATCAAAAGTATAATCAATCTCATATTTCTATAGTCTTATTATTTTTTGGTTAATAATTTCCTAATTAATATTTCCTTATTCAAAAAATATAATAATTTAACTTTATCACCACATGCAACTTTAAGGTAATTAGTTTTGAAAACTAGGGTTCAAATATTTTAGTACTATATTAAAATTAACCTTACCTCTCCTCCACCCCATCTCTCTAACCTACCCCAATACCTAATTAAAAATATTAATTAATTAAACCCTTTCACCGCCTAATATATACCACTATATTGAATTTTATTTTATCAATTAATTACCTCAACATGAATGAACATGCTAGGATATTACCTAGATAATGAATCACTTATGGAAACATTAACGCTGGATAACTTGTTGACCATTTCATTTTGGCTCAATTGTTCAAGGTAACGATAGTTAAGATGGTTTAAACATTCATGCCATATCTTACTAACCTCTTTTACTTGAGTGAGCAAGGAAGTGGACATAAAATCAAAAGTAAAGTGGGAGAAGGTATACAACAATAAACGGTGATGTAAATTTCCCTTAGCCACAATAGTGTTAGAGTGAAGGTCACAAATAAAACCAAATAAAATGAGAGAATATTTACCAAAAACTTTGATGCCAATGGATATTATTCTACAAGGATCAATACGAGACCTTGTGTCCATCAAAGAGGTTTCAATCCAATGGTGGTGTGAACACTCCAAGTAATTAGCAATAAATTAAATACAAAGGAAAACCATGCATGAAAATATAGGTTTACTCACTCTCATAGATCAAATAGAAAGGATACGTATATAGGAGTGTTGTGTAACTCATATGTTAGGAAATAAGGGATAAAATATGTGGAATAATCCCTCACAAAATCACAACAAAGAGAAATTAATATGCGTAAAATATTACGGATCTCAAATAAAAGTGCGTAATAAAATAACACAACACAAAGAGACAAGATTTAACATGTTTCACCCAATTTGGGCTACGTCCACCAAGAATCACTTGCTAATATTTTATTACAAGCCACCGCTCTCTCAATACAATACCCAGATATGTTTGGAGCTATGCTCAACAAACTCTATATAATTCACACCTGAATTCAAAACACATCTGTAATGTTACATTATCCCTACCATATGCATAAAACCATATAAGTAGACAATCGCTAAACAGCTTTTACAAAATCAGGTATCAAAACCATGGGCCAAAACCGTCCCATAAACCTATGGGTCAAAAATCCCGCCCATATGAGAAAATCTTGTTTCTCGGTATATCGGGCACGTTTAAGGCCAATTTTTTTCTCGTAGGCTACCACCCCCGAACCCTGGCGAGACAACTGTGGAAAGTGTATATACTCTTAGTGTACAGTCTTCAACACTTTTTCACATGAAAACAAACTCCAAAAACTAATATCATATGCATGACTAGAGTTAAAAAATTAATAATCGAAGGAAGGGATGGAGTGTCGCATTAACGAAAACCGTGAATTATGTGAAATTCGCTAAAGTAGCGAAAATTGCGATAAATGTGAAAAAGGCAAAAAGCTTGTTTTTTTTTGAAAAAAGAAAAGGTGTGGTGGGAGATGGGTTTCGTGCGGTGGTTCCGGTGGTCCACACTAGTGTAAATAAGATCCCAAAGTGGGAAGTGGTAGGAGAGAAGGCACCCATGGATATTCTCATGAACTTGAAGCGGAAAAGGCAATGTTCGAATTAATTGGACTATTCGACGCTTGATTGGTTGTTAAGACCATAGTTTCCTTGTTCAAGGAGTTGTAATGGGAAACCTAGCAGCGGAGAAAAGTCTAGTGCAAAGCGTCACTCGAAGAGGTGATATAGAGGTCCCTTTCAATCCAACTCCGGCTTGTGTCTCGATGGGTCAAGAGATCAAGACTTCAAGGTCAGCGGAATTGATTTCAAAATTGCTGCAGAGAGCTTACAACTCTCAAAGGCCTCCTCCCACCAAATCAATTTTATGATTCGGGTGAAAAGGGAGATTTTCGCAAGTTTTTCATTGCTCGCTTTTCAAGGAGGATTTTGTCGGGTTACATGCTTTCGGGAAAAAAATCTAAACTAAAAGTCGGCTTCTTGCCAACGGATTTTTCCAGTTAGTTTTCCTTCCCCGATTTGCTGAATTTAGTGCTTAAATATGGACCTTGGTTCATGAAATCCTCCACCTTTACTTTCATCCTGGTCACCAAATTTTGACCCAGAAGGAAAAAGTATCGAAGGCCCTACTTTGTTAAGCATTCATGATTTTTCTTTGGATTTACGCAAATGGTTTGTTATGAAACCAATTGAAAATCCCTAGGGGTCTTCGTGCCCATCCGTAATCCTTCCCCGAATTTTTGGTGAAAAAGCCTCAAGTGCGTATTTGTGTGGTGATGGACTTGACTACCCCTATTTCGTCATCTTTGACTCTCTAAACAAAATTTGGCCCTAAGTGCTTTGCTATTGAGTATAAGGGTCTAAATGCAAAGTGTCTTTATTGCAGCAATTGGGTCATCTCGAGTAAGGCCTGCTCTTTCAAACTAGCTAAGGCTTCCAAGGAGTTGGATTCCCGAAAGTTAACTCTATGGTGAAAGGGCCGGAGGAGGGTGATATGGGTCCGCCCTTGGTGGGTGATCTATCACCTCTTTCTTTGTTAAAAGAAACTGAAGAAGTGCATAAAAACTCCAGGAATTAATTTCCCTTATTAAGGAAGGGTTCGATCAAGGGAAAGCAGCTTCTCTGAATTTGCTACAATCTTGGCTCTTGGATAAAGTCGAGGCAAATAAGCTTCACTTTTGAGGTGTTAGATTCTTGTAGGAAGGATAATTTGAGACGAATCAATGGTACCAGCTTTAGCCTCCTCAAAATTGGCTTCCGTTCAAGTAGGGTTGAAGGAGGCCATATGTGGTTCAGCCGGTAAGAAAGGCAAAAATCTAAGCAAGAATTGCCACTGCTGGAAGTGGATGCGGGCAAACAAAGTATCCTAAACTTTTCCAAAGTTGTTTTGGAAGGCGACTATCCTTCCCTCTCCTAAATGATAATTCTCTCTTGGAATATCAGGGGTCTCAACACCCCGATAAAAAAGTGTTTGTTTAATCGTTATCTCTTCTCCTGAGGTGAGTGTGGTATTGATTCAAGAAACCAAGATGGCTGCTACTGGGAAGCAGCTACACTGGAGGAATTCAGTTAAGGGATGGAAGTACTTTTCTCCGATTCTACTGGGCCTCTGGGGCTTGGGCTTCGTGGAAGGAATGTCGAGGTATAGGTCAATCTTATCTTCCGTAATCATAGTTGGCAGCTTGGTGGGTCTGCTCAAACGTTCTCAATTGGTCTTCTACCTCCTTAATGTGTATGGTCCAAATAGTATAATTGGAAAAATAGAGGTTTGGCAAGACATCTCCAAGTCCTCGCCTCCCTCAAAGATCAACTATTCCTTCTTAGAGGTGACTTCAATGCTATTACTCGTGAGAAAGATAAAAGGGTGATATTACTTGGACTCGACAATCCCGTAATGATTTTTGTTCCTTTATCTCCGACAACTCTCTTTTGATATTGCACTAAAGTATGGTTGGTTCAGATGGAGCAATCATAGGAAGGGCTTCAATAATATTGTTGAAAGGCTCAATGGGTTCTTAGCCGGTCCTAAGTGGTCTCTGAATAATGTTGTTTTAGAATGCTCGATTTTACCCCGGTCAGCCTGCACCACTTCCCATTTTCCCTTTCAATTAATATCGACTTTGCCCCTCGCAAATCCCCATTTAAGTTTGAGCTTATGTGGCTGAGGGATGCCTCTCTAGAAAACAACATTTCACAATGGTGGAATTCCTATCAGGTTGAAGGTTCAAAGATGTTGGTGCTTGCACAAAAACTTAAACTTCTCAAAGGGGATCTGAGGACTTGGAACAAATCTTGTTTTTAAAATATCTTCCAGGAAAAGGCTAGAGTGGAAGCCGAGTTGAAAGCTCTGAATGAGATAATTTTTTCTTCCGGCATGGGGGCGGAGTTTCTTCTAGAGAAGTCTTTACTAGCCGAACTTGGTGAGCTACTTCTGAGAGAGGAGGTCTACTCGGAATTTTTTTGAGGAATCATGGCTCAAGGATGGGGACAGGAACACAAATTTCTTTCATTCATCCGTTAAATCTAGGCGGAGCTTGTCTTTCATCTCCGAGATAAAGAGTTGTGATGGTATTGTCCTCTCTGATCAAAAATAAATTTCTGATGAAGGGGTCCGGTTCTTTACTTCCCTCCTTAAAGGTGATATCACATCCTTTGATTCAGAGAAATCCTCTTTCCTTGACAATATTCCGATGTTGATCACTGATGCTCAAAATGTGGCCCTTCTTAAGCCTTTTCTATGAGTGAAGTGGAGAAATTAGTTTTATCCATGGCCAAGAAAAAATCTTTGGGTCCGATTGTTTTTAGGCTGATTTCTTTCAAAAAATTTGGAACATCATTCACTATGATGTTTGGGCAGCTATGGAAGAATCTCGTAAATCCTGATCTGTGCTTGAGTCACTGAATTATACGTTTATAAGTCTCTTCCTGAAGATACCTCAACCCTCTTCATTCACGGATTTCAGGCCGGTTTCTCTATGCAATACTTCCTACAAAATCATCTCAAAAGTCATTGCTTCCAGACTCAAGGGTGGATCCTCCGGTTTCTCCCGAGCAACTGGGTTCCCGCCAGGAGGTTGATTTTTTTATGGTATTTTTCTTTCTCATGAACTCATTCATTCTCTCTCCAACAATAAATCTCTAGGTATGTTGCTAAAACTAGATATCAAGAAGACCTTCGACAAGACAATGGCGTTTTCTAATCAATTCTTAGAAAGTTTGGTTTTTCGGTTCATTTTTGTAATTGGGTGTGTTGTCCACTCAAAATTCCCTGCTTCTTAAGAAAGTGAAATTTTCAAAATTTCGAGTTTAAGTGTCTTCTCGTTGTTCAAAATGTGAAAAGTCGTGGAAAATTGTGAAAGTCTACGTTTTTGGGTCATTTTGTGTGTTTCTGCCTCGCTTGGACAATTTTGTCCCGCATGTCCCAAGTTCATTGGGCCCTCTGTTCTCCGATCGGACGATTTACTCAAGTTTGTCTTTTTCGCTCGTTGAACTTCTTGTCCCGCATGTCCCAAGTTCAATCGGGAAAGTTGTTCCATTTTCGGTGAAACACTCGAACCGCGTGACTTCGCGCTTTCACGTCCCAAATATTCCAAGTTCGACGGGCAAGTTGTTCCATTTTCTACTGAAAAACCAACCGCGTACTTCACACTATCACGCCCCAAATGTTCCAAGTTCAATCGGGCAAGTTGTTCCATTTTCAGCCGAAAACACCCAAACCGCGTAATTCACGCTTTCACGCCCCAAATGTTCCAAGTTCAATCGGGCAAGTTGTTCCATTTTCGGCCGAATCACCCAAACCGCGTAATTCGCGCTTTCACGTCCCAAATGTCCCAAACTTTTCCGGACCCGTTGTCACCTTTTCGCCCCGATCCGGCCGAATCGCGTGCACTCCCGCGCACTTTTTTCCCGTGTCCTAAAAGGCATTTCAGGCGCCCTTTCCCCGCTTCGCCTAAATCGCCGAGCCGCAGAGTTTCACGATTCGTGTCCCACGTGTCCCAAATGAACCAAGTGCCATTCGTGCTAGTTTTTGCCGCTCTACCCGAATGTCTTGCTAATTCAAATTGGTAGGTATGTATTAAATGCACATTCATGGCCTTTCTCTCTCCTAAACGGCTATATAACGAGTGAACCCCCTTTGCATTTTTCACACTGCTTCCATGCTATCCTTTGCTCGAACCCTTGCAATCTAAATTCCTGCGTGTGTATCCCTTCCCTCTGCAATTCCTTCCCGAGTCTAATTTGCGTCTCTGTCCTCCGAATTACTATCAATATGAAGATTAAATTTCAGGGACAGGAACAAATCTCGCCACTAGAATCTGCCGTTCCCAATATTGGGGACAGTGAAGCTCGTCATCTTGACTTCGGCGATTTTTGGGCAAGGATGGCAGATGCAAACCCTACACCAACGACACAGATGATTCACGACAGCGCTTTGGCTTTTGCTGGAGGTTTCCCAATCTCGGTGCAATGTGCTGATATAGTGCTTTCGTGCGGAGCTCACTTCGATCCTAATTCGAGCGAATTAACCAACGTACACGGGGAACTCATCGCCAAATTGACGCCGCCGCCATTAAGACCGCACCGAGAATTCCAGAGACAGATAATGCCATAGTTGTTTTCGTCAGATCAAGCATGTGCCCTATTCAATCAAGACAATGATAAATACAAGGCACGGTGGCGAAGTCTCACGGCTAAAGAACCCTAAGAAGGGAGCATCTCATCTGTCCAAGACTCTTTTTCAGCAGATTTCAATGAAGAATTGTCGGATTTTATAATCCTACTGGCTCGGGTTATGGGCTTACCCTCTACTAACGAATTCCATTTCTAGATGTGCCCGCTCATCAAAGATGGTTTGTGAGGGAATTCAAAATATCGATGGGCGGAGATCATCAGCATGAATTTGATGGAGCAGCTTGTCCAATGTACATCAAATGAAGAATTTATACATGACTTCATACCTTATGTACACTCGCGGCATCTAGGCAATGGTTTGGTTTTTCTTATATGATGCCCACAAGGATGATCCCGTATATGCCTACCGCCTACGCTCACCCTGTAGACCAAAGAATCACAATTTCGGAGGGTAAATGATGCTTTCACCATGTATCCGGTCGCTCCTCAAGGTGACACTACTAGAAGGTTTTCTCGATGAAGCCATGAACTCGATATCACACTACGGTGCCTATTTTATCCAATTCAGAAATTTCTCCTATATCAAAGCCATTGCTATGAGCGCACTCATCCGAGGCTTCCCATGTTCTCAGTTGATAAAATGGATTTGATAGAAATATGCAGATAGTTAGAAAAATTGCACGTAACTCCGCAGAGATAAGAAGATTATGGGTTTACACTTTCCCATCTCTTTGGGAAATTACACTTGTAAAACAAATTCCCGACGCATTGCGTAATATAGAAAGAGCCCCGGTTCCCATCATCATGCTTCATTTCTTCAAGCCAAGAACTTGCTTTGACTTGAAGAAGTTCATCGAGCAGAATATCAAGATAATCTATCATCATAGGGCAGATACAGAAGACTATTGGGCTGACTGTGTTGATGATTTTGAGGCCAGAAGAAGGCATTATGGCAGGTTCTCTCTGCCATTGATCCAAGAACTCGGCTTGTATCAAGTTCCTGAAGGGCTCCAGGATGAAAACTCTGATCTATACTCATATGAGTATGACAATGTGGTTAAGCACACTCCCTTGGAGGACTTGGATTGGAACAGGAAAGAGAAAGATGATCTGGCCGAGATCCTAGCTCCAGTCTTAGTCAGAACTAAGATATGGTTTGATAAGAAGGTTCGAGAGCTCAGGAGGCACTCAGGAGAATCCTCCTCCAAGGATGTTTCAACACCAAGGAGGGAAGCATCGATTCCAAGGTCAGATACACCAGTGCAAACCCCTCCTGCCTCATCAACACAAGGACCTGCAGTTTCTACTCCTTCATCCACCCAAGTATATCAGAAGAAACTAAAAGAGGTTAAGAAGGAGCCTGTGGAAGAACATCTCCAGAAAAAGTAGGCAGAGTTGCCTATGGGACCAGAGAACATTATTGTTCTCAGTGAAAGTGAGGAGAGTGAGGTGCCTACTCCTACAAATGCTCCTGAAGATCCAACTGATAAGGACAAAGAGGTCCAGAGCACTGAACTTCCAAGTGCTATTGATTCCTCTGCTGCAATTGTTACAAGCACCCCACTCATGTCTCAACTTGAGACAACAGCAGTACAGACTTTGGGTGCCATGAGCTCTCTGTCTCTTGGTCCTCTTGCCCCTCCTGCTGCTTCTTCTTCCTCTTTTGCATGGGTGCAACCTCTTGTTGACAGTAGGAAGAGGAAATCTTCCTCTCGGAGCTCAGGACCAAATTTTGATGCTGTGGCAGCCTTGTTAGGCACTACTCCTTCTCGTGCCAAAAAGGCCAAAATCACCTCCAGGATAGTGTCTGATGCTCAGGGTCAGCAATTCTTGGAGATTGCTAAGCCTACAAATGTGCATGTCGAGTAGGACTGCAGACATCCGACTTAGAACTCTCAAGAATTCCAATGGGAGAATCTACCCTCGAAGGAGAGATACATAACCTCTAGGAAACAACACAAGAGTCATGGGAGGGTAGAGAAAGGGAAGAAAACTATTGAACAAAGTTGGAGGAACAGCCCAGATTCTCACTGTGTTTCATCAAGTCTCTTTTGTCTAAGGAAAAAGTTTTGGACCCTACCCCATTGACTACTCTTCCACCACCTGTAATTTTGAGCCAAGATGAAGTACGAGTATCAAAGACATGCACAAGTATTCCGTGTATGGCAGAGCTACTGAAGCCATGGTGGATGATATGCTTGTTGCAAGGTTGAACTTAATTGATGAAGCTTTCAAACTACACGAAAAAGTGAACAATTTGCAATGTGAAGCTTTCCTCTAATATTGGGATCATAGATAAAGAGCTCAAACTTTGAGAGCACAGATAGTAGACTCGCCTCATGGGACAGACAGATGAGAAAATTTTATCGTGAGTAAGGTTTTTGATGATGCAAAGGATAATCTGGCCAAAATCCTCGGGTTTTACAGCCATGGAGTGGAAGATCAAAGTCTTGGAGGAGGCTTTGGGATAATCAAGAATACCTGGGCAGAAAGGTGAGGCTTTCAAGACATCAAGTTGCTTTTCGCTTTCAAAGATATACATTGTCATCTTCAGGATGAAACTTCTGGTGTGCCCCTTTCCTCGCAAGAAATCAAAGCTCAATTCGTAGCTTTTTTCAAAGATAATCTATTCAAGGAAAGCTCCATCTCCAAAGAGAAAATGAAGGAGATCTCGCTCTCTTCAATCGCCATTTGTTGTCCACTCAAAATTCCCTACTCACAAAAGTGAAAATTTCAAAATTTTGAGTCTAAGAGTCTTTTCCGCCGAGCCGGTGGTGTGGAAAAAGTCTGGAAGTCTGAAAAATCTAAGTTTTGGGTCATTCTCAGTAGTATTTCGGCTTCATTTTGACATTTTTTTCCCAACTGTCCCAAGTACGAAAGTGCATTTTGTTCCTCGATCGGCCGAAACCTCCGAATTTGTCCCATTTTCGGGCCCGTCGGAAGTTTTTGTCCCAAGTGTCCCGAACTTATTGTGCGAGTTGTTCCATTTTCGGCCGAAACACCCGAACGGGCTCCGCCGGAAGTTTTTGTCCCAAGTGTCCCAAAACTTAAAGTGTACTGTTCCATTTTCGGCCGATTCGCCTCGATTTTGTCCTAACCGTCCCAAGTTCCAAATTGCTCTTTGTGCCATTTTCGGCCGAAACCCCGAGTCGCGTACTTGAGCTCTTTGTCCCATTTTCAAAAGTGCACCCTATTTCAATTTCACCCGAACCTGCCAAACCGCGCACTCGAACTTTTTGTCCCGAATGTCCCAATTCCAAACGGGCCTTTTGTTCCATTTTCGGCCGATTCGCCCGAACCGCGCTTTCATGTCCCAAATGTCCCAAAGTTAAAAAGTGCAAGTTGTCCCATTTTCGCCGAAACTCCCGAGTCGCGCACTTCGCTTCTTTTTCGCCCCAATTGTCCCAAAGTACATTTGGCGCGTCCTTCCCCGCTTTCGTCCGATCGCCGAGCCGCAGAGCCGCGCATTCACGCCTCACTTGTCCCAAGCGAACCAACGGTCATTCATACTTAGTTTTTCCTGCTCTACCCGAATATGTTGTTTTTCAAAATATGAATTCAAATGTGCATCGATTATCCTTCTCTCTCCTCAATGGCTATATAACTGGGCAAAACCTCCTTTGCAATTCTTACATTGTTTTGAACCCTTGCAATTTGAAAACCCGTGCATGTCCCCTCCGTCTCAAACTCCTTTCCGAGCCCGGCTTTGCAGCCTGCACTATCAATATGAAGATCAAGCTCCCGGAGGAAGCTCGGGAGAACTAAAGAAGAAGCTACGAAGGACGAAGTTCAAGACGCCTGTTACATTAGTTTTCAAAGATATTCGTTGTCATCCTCAAGATGAAATTTCCGTGTGTCCTCGTGGCAAGGACATGGCCGAGACGTGGAGGAAAACTCAAGCGTTGTTTTCAAGACAAAGGGGTCCTTCTCTAATGGACACTGCCTCTTCCTCCCCATTCTTTCTCTTCTTCCTATTCCTTTCGTATTCCTTGTAATTAGTTAAGGTATTGCGATTAGCATTCCTTAACTATCCTTTAGTTAAAAGAAACTACATTAAGAGAAACCGAATGTAAGCTATATAATGGCCTTCTTTTCACCATTCAAGGAGAGGAAGAACTTGGATATTTTCTCGAAAGTGTAAATAGATCTTAAAGAAATCAATACAAAAGGGCTTTCCATTCTTTGTCTACCTAATTCCCAAGTTATCTCGTGTTTTCCTTTAATATTGTGAAGATCATTTTGTTCCTAATTCGTTAGTCTCTCTGATTGCATACCGTCTGGGCTTTTGCAAATACAGCGATCTTGTATAACCAAGAAGGAACTTTGTGTCCTTGATGAATGAATCTGAAGAAGGTTATTTATGGAACTTTGTGTCTTTAAATTTAATCCCATTCAGCCAATGCAAATGATCTTGTCTTAAATTCCTTGAAACTTCGCATACATAAAGAATTATTCTGCTATCTATAATTCTCGATTCTCGCTCATCTTCTTATTCCCTTTCCTCGGCCCTGTGTAATTGATGATCCTTATGGAAAACACTTTCGTAATATCCAAGTTTGACCATAAAACAATGTTCGTACATTTGTAAATAAGTTCGCTTTCGAATAAGGGAACCTCTCCCATTAAAGAGGAGGGACTTCTTGTCCCCGATCGCGTTGCTCTTCTAAAATTCCTATTTGAAAACCAACAGCTTTTGGCGACTTACTGGGAAAATCGCATCTAGTTCTGCAAGTTTTGATCATCCTTTCGATCTAGCGACTCCGCATTTCACTCGAGGGAGAAGGGCCCTTCGTGTCGAAGATTCTCGCCAGCCTTTTAGAGCAACAAGGTTTTCCTTTCCCTTCAACTTCAAGAAGTAGAAGGACTCGATCGACAAGCACTCCACCTGCTCAAAATAGAAGTCCTACGGTGGTATTCATTCGTGAGCCCGCTAGTCCCAATCTACGAGCTTTGATCCAAACCTCGTGTTACAGCTCCTCTCCAAGCCGTATTTCCAAGAATGGCGGCACAATTGCCATGGGGTCAACATGTTGGGCCTCCGCCCTTACTCAACCTTCGCATGAGTTACCTGTGAGGTAACCGGAAGAACTTCCCCAAATTTAAGGGCGATGGCAAAGTGCATCCCGATGAACATATGCAGCCTTCATAGTCGCATGTGGAGTTTTGGGAGTTGAACATGAAGACGCTCTCGCAAGACCTGCTCGTGAGACGTTACAGGATAATGCTGCTGACTGGTTCTATCACCTTCCGGCTGGTGCCATCACCGACTGGAATACAATGAGAACTCAGTTCGAAAGCCGTTTCAAGCCGGCAGAAGATGTGCATGCCCTGCTTGCCCAAATTTCTCAGATAAAGAAAGATCCATCAGAACCCATGAGAGAATTTGTGGCTCGATTCAACAGACTGATCAACAAAATTCCTGTAAATACTCGACCGGTTGATCAAATTCAAAAATGTTTCTTTTTAAATGCCCAATCGCCTAAAGTCAGTTATGCACTAAGAAGGGCTAATCTCGGAACGTTAGTTCTGGATCAAGAACTGGCTGTTAGTGTCGAGGATGACTTGATCATGTCAGGGAAGTTGAGAAGAGACCCTCCCAAATCTAAGTCTGCTTCTTCTTCCTCTTCCACCTCTGGACCCAATACTGATCCATTAGTCCAGAAACTTGCAAATGATCTAGTAGCTATAAAGAAACAATTGGCTCAGCATGCCCCGTATGCAGATATTCCAAGAAGAAATTTTCAGCCCAGAATCGGTTTTCCTGCTCCTCACACAAGACTAGCACTTGAAGGACCTCCTGTTAAGGTTCCTGTGAATGCAACCTATGAAGTTGAAGAGCCAGATGATGATGTGGACAATGAAGCTTGTGAGGAGTTCCTGGAGGAATTTGATGATGAGGCGGAAGAACTTGAGGGATCTCGGGTTAATTTCTTTACCACTGAGGGCACCGATGATGGAGATGACTATGATGAAGTGGTAGCAGACATGAATAGTGAATCATTCGGGCTGTCATGACTCGAGAGGAGACAAGTCAGAGGGAGAAGGTGACACAGCCCATGAAGAAATCTAAGGAGCAACCGGCAATTATTCCTGTAATTGCAAAAAGAGGATCTCCTATTCCTACTTCATCTACGTCAAAGGTGAGTCCGCCAACTCGTAAATGCTACTAAAGTTGCTTCTTCTTTTTCTCCTAAAATTGATAAGCCTAGAATTCCAAATGATGATGGCCCGTCCACCTCTGGATCCTTTGATATTGTTGATCACCTAAAAAAGACCAAGGTCCAAATCTCAGAAGCCGAGTACTATCAAACCCATCCCAAGGCTTTTGCCAAGATGATTCAATTTGTTAATTCCCGTTCCAAGACCACTTCTAAAGGCCTTTTGCCCACTCCTCCTTCTGCACCACAACCTAGTCTAGTAGCTGCTGTCACCTCGCCTGGTGACAAAATTAAACCATTTTATGTAACACTTCTTATAGCTGGCCATAGGCTCAGTAATTGTGTCATAGATTCAGGAGCCTCAGACAATGTGATGCCTGCTAAAGTAGCCCATGCTTTAGGCTTGACCCTCACTCGTACTTATGGATCTTGCTACTCCATGGAGAGTAAAGAAGTGCCTTTAGTTGGAAGGATTAAAGATGCACAAGTGGCTTTTGCTGCTTTACCTGAAAAGAAAGTGTTGGCTACCATCCTAGTAGCAGACATTCCTCCTTCTTATGGAATGTTGCTAAGTAGAAATTTCTGTAAAGATGTGGGTGGAGAAATTCAAATGGATTGGTCACACGCACTCATACCTACAATGGACAAATGAAGAAGTTACTACCTGAGAAGCAGTCTGAGTATATTGTGCAGAAGACGGATGATCCTAAGGCACAAATACTCTATGAGGACATGGGTCATGGTAATTACATGATTATGTCCCCTGATGAAATCCGACCCCCCAAAGCATCACCTAAAGATCCCAATGGCGTTTGGATTTTAGAATTTGATGGAAGTTGTTCCTCAGCTGGTTCTGGAGCTGGTGTTCTGCTAGTATCAACTGAAGGATGCCTACATCCTTTTTCATTTAAGTTGCAGTTCGAGAACACTAATAATACTGCAGAATATGAGGCTCTCATTCTCGACCGCCAAGTAGCCAAAGAACAAGGCGTGAAGAATCTTCTCGCTCGTGGTGATGCGTAACTGATCATCAAAGCAAGTCGAGCCTTTTTCGTGTAAAAATGGGAGGTCAAGCATTACCGAATCAGTTTGGGATTCCATTGAATTCTTCGATGCTTTCTATTGAGGCAATACCTAGGGAAAGGAACAAGCAGGCTGATTCACTAGCCGCCTCGTGGATCACTATCGATTCCCCATCCCGAATTCTCTCAGATAAGTTCACTATTGAAATGGTCCACCGGCCTAGTGTACCCGACAATACCAATAATCGGCAAGTTTTCAACGATGATCGCATTTGCTTTCCTTCCGGAACTCAAGGGTAATTTCGAGCAACCGTATTTTGAGGGAAGTGACAACCGCCTCGTGAGAGTGTGTCCTCTCGACCAAGCAGTTTGTCCCCAAGGAGAATAAACAGATCAGAGGGGTGCATTAAAGTCAAAGGAAACAAGATTCCCAAAGGTTTGGTGAGTTTGGAGGAATTGTTTGATAAACATGACAGATATGTGAAATCTAAAGCTTTTCATCGACCTCAAAGAATCACCGAGTATGATAAGATTGATATTGTGAGTTCTACTCGACCCCGAGCTAGTGAATATTGGAAAATGTTGCACACAGAGGAGAGGAGGAAAGCAATTGATCTTCTAAGGAGGTATAAGGATGTTCTTGCTTACTCTTATGAGGATCTAAAAGCCTTCAAGCCAAAAGATATGCAGCATTCTATTCCTCTCAAACCAGAATCAAGCCTTCAAGCGAAGTAAACAAAGGTAGATAATCCCAAAATAGCTAACACTATATTTCAGAGATTCGTAAATTGTTCAAGGCTAAAATTATTTTTGCCATTCACCATTCAACATGGATTGCAAACATTGTGCCTGTTAGGAAGAAGAATGGTGAGATCCGCATCTTTGTTGATTTCAGGAACCTGAATCAGGCTTCTATGAAAGATAACTACCCTTTGCCTATGATGGATCAAATATTGCAAGCAGTAACAGGATCTGAAATGTTATCCATGCTTGATGGATTCTCAGGATACAATTAGGTAGAGGTTGATACTGCAGATCAACACAAGACAGCCTTCACCACTCCTCGGGGTACCTTTGCCTACAAGAGAATGCCTTTGGGTTGATTAATGTCGGTGCCACTTTCCGCAGAGCTATGGATCTCGGATTTTGGAAGCTTGAAAGGGAAATGTATTGTCATATATCTTGATGACCTGACTGTGTTTTCCAAGACAAGAGCAGATCATTTTGATCACCTGGAAACATTCCTGCTAAGATGCAGAGAGCATGGAATTTCTTTGAATCCTAAAAAATCTATTTTCTGTGTCACAGAGGGAAAGTTATTAGGGCACATTGTCTCTAAGGATGGTATCAAGATTGATCCTGAACGAGTCCAAGCCATCCAGCAAATTCCTCTCCCAACCAGTAAAAAGGGCGTGCATTCCTTCTTCTGTAAGATCAATTTTTTGAGAAGATTCATTCCTGATTTTGCAGAGTTAACCTTGAGCATTTCTCGATGATGAAAGGAAAGCAAACATTTGGTTGGTCTTCTCAAGGAAAGGAATCCTTTGAAGGTATCAAGAGAGCTATCGCTAAAACTCCGCTTTAGCTCTGTCCCGATTTTAGCAAAGACTTCATCATCTATGCTATGCTACGAGATAATACCTGGTCCGTTGTCTTGACTCAAGAAGAATCGATGGACATGAGCTACCAATCGCTTCATGAGCTATATTCAAAGACCATGAGTTAAAATACACCATGATGGAGAAGCATGCTTTTGCAAAGTGGTCAAAGCCGTTAAGCAATTTCGCTTCTATATCCTCAACTCTCACTCCATGGTGCCGGGTTCCGCATACATAATCGTTAAGTCAATTCTTACACAAGCAAGAATTTGGATCCAAGAGAGGGAAACTGGGTGGCTAAGGTCCAAGAGTATGACATTGATATCAAACCGACCAAGCTGGTTCGTGGAAAAGGTCTTTGTGAGCTCATTGCTGAAGGAGCCAAACATGAGTTGCTAGAGGAGAAAGTTGACCTTCCTACTGTTCTGTTCCTGAGTTAGTTGATGAATGGTATGCTGACATCGCCATTTTCTCACCTATGGGGAATGCCCCTCTCATTTAACTACCAAAGAAAAGAGAACTGTTAAATTGAGATCAGCACAATATGTATTGTGGGAAAATGCCTTGTTCAAGCGTGGCTTAGATGGGAGATTTTTGAAGTGTGTGGATAAGGAACAGCAGAGAAAGTTGCTCTCAGCTTTTCATGATCAGGCATGTGGAGGGCACTATTCATCAACAGTCACAGCTCACAAGATACTCCGTGGAGGATACTACCGGCCTTCCTTGTTGTCAGGATGCATCCAAGTGGGTGGATAAATGTGAGGCTTGTCGACTTTGTGGGAAGACCTAAATTGTCTTTTTACCTCTCAAGCCGCTTGTGATTGAGGAACCATTTCAACAAAGGGGGTATGGACTTCATTGGTGCACTCAATCCTACTTCTAGTGCTGGTCACACTCATGTGCTAATCGCCACCGACTACTTCACCAAATGGGTGGAAGCCATTCTAGTCAAGAGCACTACTCGAAGTGGTATGTAACTTCATCAAAGAGAATATCTTGGTAAGGTATGGTGTACCTAACAAGATCAGAATGATAATGCCTCAAATTTCTCTTCATTTGAGATAATGGATTTTGCCATGGATATGGCATTTCTTTGGCTCACTCTTCGATTATTACCCTGTGGAAATGGTCAAGCAGTAATCCACAAACAAAACCCGGTGACTATCATAAGGAAGTTGGTCAATGAGTCTCAAACGAAACCGGCATAAGAAGCTCTATGATGCTCTTTTCAAGGCAGACATGATTACACCAAAGAGAGCTATTGGAATGTCTCCTTTTCAAGTGGTGTATGGAGTAGATGCTCAATTGCGTGACGTGGAACTGCCACCTTGCACCTAATGAAGGCCAATGAGGATACTAGTTTCAGTGATGCTCGGATAAGAGAATTATGTACCGCACAAACCGAACGAGGACAGATTGGAGGTTGCCGATAGGATATATGTTCACCCAGTAAGGTAAAGGTCCTGCTTGACAAGAAAGCTAGGTTCGTGAGAGAGTTCCAAGTTGGAGACACCGTCTTTGTTATGGGACAAAAGACATGAACCTCGTGGCAGCCATGGAAAGTTTGATTCCCCGTGGCTCTGACCTTTCAAGATCGACACTTTCTTTGGTAAGGATTCTTTCTATCTTGATTACATGGATGGTTCTCCCTCCCACTTCCCTATAGTGGGCGTATCTCAAGTTGTTCAAGTCCTAGGTGACTAGGGAGTCCCTTTGTACATCTCTGCATGCTGTTGTTTTGCTTCTCTCGCTTTGGTGTGTTTCCTCTGTTGCTTTTGTGTGTCGCCCTCTCGTGTTGGTCTGCTTTTGACTCTCGTTGCCCAAGGGATAAGGCACCGGTCTACTTCACCGAGTTTGTCTAAGTTCTTTCCTTGTCTCATTCCTTGAATTTATGCCAAGTCATCCCCTGTAAGGAGCCACTGTTGTCCACTCAAAATTCCCCACTCACAAAAGTAAAAATTTCAAAATTTTGAGTCTAAGTGTCTTTTCCGCCGAGCGAAATGGTGGTGTGGAAAAAGTCTGAAGTCTGAAAATCTAAGTTTTGGGTCATTCTCGTAAGTATTTCGGCCTGCTGACATTTTTGTCCCAACTGTCCCAAGCACGAAAGTGCATTTTGTTCTCGATCGCCAAACCTCCGAATTTGTCCCATTTTCGGCCTTGGTCGGAAGTTTTTGTCCCAAGTGTCCCAAACTTATCATGAGAGTTGTTCCATTTTCGGCCGAAACACCCAACCGGGTCTGGGCCGGAAGTTTTTGTCCCAAGTGTCCCAAAACTTAAAGTGTACTGCTCCATTTTGGCCGATTCGCCCGATTTTGTCCCAACTGTCCCGAGTTCCAAATTGCTCTCTGTCCCATTTTCGGCCGAAACCCCCGAGTCGCGTACTTCAGAGCTCTTTGTCCCATTTTCAAAAGTGCACCCTGTTTCAATTTCACCCGAACCGGCCAAACCGCGTACTCCGGAACTTTTTGTCCCGAATGTCCCAAGTCCAAATGGGCCTTTTGTTCCATTTTCGGCCGATTCGCCCGAACCGCGCTTTCATGTCCCAAATGTCCCAAAGTTAAAAAGTGCAAGTTGTCCCATTTTCGGCCGAAACTCCCGAGTCGCGCACTTCGCTCTTTTTCGTCCCAATTGTCCCAAAGTACATTTGGCGCCCTCTCCCGCTTTCCCGAATGGCCGAGCGCAGAGCCGCAGATTCGCCTCACTTGTCCCAAGCGAACCAACGGTCATTCATACTTAGTTTTTCCCGCTCTACCCGAATATGTTGTTTTTCAAAATATGAATTCAAATGCGCATTGATTATCCTTCTCTCTCCTCAATGGCTATATAACGGCAAAACCTCCTTTGCAATTCTTACATTGTTTCGAACCCTTGCAATTTGAAAACCCGCGCATGTCCCCTCCCTCTCGAAACTCCTTTCCGAGCCGGCTTTGCAGCTCTACATTATCAATATGAAGATCAAGCTCCCTGGAGGAAGCTCGGGAGAACTAAAGAAGAAGCATACGAAGGACAAAGTTCAAGACGCTGTTACATTAGTTTTCAAAGATATTCGTTGTCATCCTCAAGATGAAATTTCTGGTGTGTCCCTCGTGGCAAGGACATGGCTGAGACGTGGAGGAAAACTCAAGCAGCGGTTTCAAGACAAAGGGGTCCTCTCGTAACCGGACACTGTCTTCCTCCCCATTCTTTTCTCTTCTTCCTATTCCTTTCGTATTCCTTGTAATTAGTTAAGGTATTGCGATTAGCATTCCTTAACTATCCTTTAGTTAAAAGAAACGGTTACGAAGAGAAACCGAATTGTAAGCTATATAATGGCCTTCTTTCCGCCATTCAAGGAGAGGAAGAACTTGGCATATTTTCTGAAAGTGTAAATAGATCTTAAAGAAATCAATACAAAAGGGCTTTCCATTCTTTGTCTACCTAATTCTCGTTATCTCTCGTGTTTTCCTTTAATATTGTGAAGATCATTTTGTTCCTAATTCGTTAGTCTCTCCGATCGCATCGTCCAGCTTTGCAGAAATACAACGATCTTGTATAACCAAGAAGGAACTTTTGTCCTTGATGAATGAATCAAGAAGGTTATTTACGAACTTGTGTCTTTAAATTTAATCCCATTCAGCCAATGCAAATGATCTTGTCTAAAATTCCTTGAAACTTCGCATACATAAAGAATTATTCTCGCTATCTATAATTCCGATTCACTCATCTTCTTATTCCCTTTCCTCACCCTTGTGTAATTGATGATCTTTGTGGGAAAACACTTTCGTAATATCCAAGTTCGACCATAAAATAATGTTCTGTACTTTTGTAAATAAGTTTGTTTCAGAATAAGGGAACCTCTCCCATTAAAGAGGAGGGACTTCTTGTCCCCTGACTGTTGTTCTTCTAAAAAGTCCTATTTGAAAACCAACACCATTCAAGAAGCAAATAAAGATTATCATACTCATGTCGAGTTTGATAAGGAAATGGAGAATTACCTCGATTTTGGACTCAGCCTACACCCAACACGCGGTCCCTCGTGGCGGAGACATAGCCGAGGTATCAAGAGATTGTAGTGGATTTTGAAGTCGTGGGTGCCTCCCAAAGAATTCTAACCACCTGCCTTCTTCTCCTTATTCTTTTCTCTTCTTCCCATTTTTTTCCGTTTTTTTGTAATAAGTTGAGGTATTGCATTGGCAAGTCCTTAACTAATCTTTAGTTAAAAGAAGTGGTTACGAAGAGTAACTGATTTGTAAGCTATATAATGGCCTCTCTACGCCATTCTCGAGGGAGGAAGCACTGGCATATTTTCTCGAAAGTGTAAATAGATCATAAAGAAATCAATACGTATGGGCTTTCCATTCTTTGTCTATCTCGATCTCTTTTATTCCCTAGCTTTTCATTTAATATCGTGAAGATCATTTTTCTCGTGTTATATTAAGAAACTTTGTGTTCGGGTAGACGTTATTTACAGTAACTTTGTGTCTTTAAATTTCATCTTATTCATATGATGCAAATGATCTCGCTTCAATTCACCGTAACTTTGCATACATAAAGAATTACTCGTTAACTATAATTATGAGTGTTTGCATTTCGCTCATTTTTCGTACTCTCATTCCTCGGTCCTTTGTACTTGATCATCTTTATAGAAAACACTTTCATTATATCCAAGTTCAACCAGAAATCATGTTTTGTATATCTGTAAATAAGTTTGTTTCTCGAATAAGGGAACCTCTCCCATTAAAGAGGAGGGACTTTTGTCCCCCGACTGTTGCTCTTCATAAAGTTCTATTTGACGACCAACAGCTTTTGGTGACTCCACTGGGAAATTCATATTCTTGTTATGTAATTTTTGATCATCCTTTATCTCGCGTCTCCGCGTTTTACTCGAGGGAGAAGGGCCCTTGGTATCAAGACTCTCGCCAGCTTTTGGAGCAAAGCAGGTTTTCCTTTACCTTCAACAAGAAATAGAAGGACTCTGCTCGACAAGCACTCCACCTGCTCAAGATAGAATTCCTATAGGTGGTATTCCTTCAAAGCCTACTAGTCCTAATCTTTGAGCTTTGATTCTTGCCGGTGTCAGCAGCCTCTCCAAGCCATTTTTCCAAGAATGGCGGCACCATTTCCCTGGGGTCATCGTGTCGGGCCCCTTGCCCTTCCTCAGCCTTTGCATGAGTTACCCAGAGGTAACCGGAAGAACTTCCCTAAATTCAAAGGCGATGGCAAAGTGCATCCTGATGAACACATCGCAGCCTTCATTGTTGCATGTGGAGTTCTGGGAGTCGAACATGAAGACGTCTCCGTGAGACTGTTCATTGAGACTTTGCAAGATAATGCCGCTGATTGGTTCTATCACCTTCCAGGCTGGTGCTATCACCGACTGGGACACAATGAGGACTAATTTTGAAAGCCGTTTCAAGCCAGCAAAAGATGTGCATGCCTTACTAGCTCAAATCTCTCGATAAAGAAAGATTCACAAGAGCCCATGAGAGAATTTGTGGCTTGATTCAACAGGTTAATTAATAAAATTCCGCCAACAACTCGACTTGTTGATCAAATTCAAAAATGTTTCTTCCTAAATGCTCAATCGCCTGAAGTTAGTTATGCGCTAAGAAGGGCTAATTCGCAACGCTGATCGAGTATCAAACTCTCATTGTAAGTGTCGAAGATGACTTAATCATGTCAGGGAAGTTGAGAAGAGACCCTTCCAAATCTAAAACTTGCTTCTTCTTCCTCTTCAACTCCTGGACCGAATACCGATCCATTGGTTCAAAACTTGTGAATGATATCATTGCCATAAAGAAACAATTCGCTCAAGATGCTCCTTACGCAGACGCTCCAAGGAGGAATTTTCAGCCCAGAATCGCTTGTCGCTTCTCAAACAAGATTAGCGCTTGAGGGACCTCCCGTTAAAGTCCTCACAATGCAACTTCATGGGTTGAGGAACCAGATGATGATGAGGATAATGAAGCTTGCGAGGAGCTCGTTGAAGAAGTAGATGATGAAGCAGATGAACTTGAGGGATCTCGAGTTAATTTCTTCACCACTGAAGGCATTGATGATGGAGATGACTATGATGAAGTAGTAGTAGACATGAATAGCGAATCATACGCTGTCATGACTCGAGAGCAGACAAATCAGAGGGAGAAAGTAGACACAGCCCCCCAAGAAATCTAAGGAGCAGCCGGCGACTATCCCCGTAATTGCAAAAAGAGGGTCTCCTATCCCCACTTCATCTACACCAAAGGTGAGTCCTACCCTTTCTGCTACTAAAGTTTCTTCTTCTTTTTCTCCTAAAGTTGATAAACCTAGGATCTCAAGTGATGATGGCCCATCCACTTCTCGGGGTCTTTTTGATATTATTGATCACATGAAAAAGACCAAGGTTCAAATCTCGAGGTCGAGTATTATCAAACCCATCCCAAAGCTTTTGCTAAAATGATTCACTTTGTCAATTCCCATTCTAAGACCCCTCTAAAGGCCTTTTTCCCACTCCTTCTTCTCGCACCACACTTAGTCCTAGTACTGTACTCGCCTTGCCACCTCACCTAATGACAAGATCAAACCATTTTATGTAACACTTTTATACTGGTCATAGGCTCGCAATTGTGTCATAGATTCAGAGCCTCTTTAAAATGTGATGCCTCAAGCTAAAGTAGCTCATGCTTTAGGCTTGACTCTCACGTGCACTTATGGTTCTTGTTATTCTATGGAGAGTAAAGAAGTGCCCCCGGGTGGAAGAATTAAAGATGCACAAGTGGCTTTTCACGCTTTGCTTTGCCGAGAATAAAGTTTTGGCTACCATCTTAAGTAGCAGATATCCCTCCTTCATATGGGATGTTGCTAAGTAGGAACTTCGTAAGGATGTGGGTGGAGAAATTAAATGGATTGGTCACATGCACTGCATTCTGTTAATGGGCAAATGAAGAAGTTGTTTCGAGAAGCATTCGAGTATATTGCATGAAAAATGATGATCCTAAAGCACAAATACTCTATGAGGATATGGGACATGGTAACTACATGATTATGTCCCCCGATGAAATTCAACTCCCAAAGTGTCTCCTAAAGATCCTAATGGTGTTTGGATTCTAGAGTTTGATGGAAGTTGTTCCTCACTGGTTCCTCGGGAGCTGGTGTCCTACCGGTGTCCCCCGAAGGAAACCTACATCCTTTTTCATCAAGTCAAGTAGCGGTTCGAAAATACTAATAATACAAAGAGAGTATGAGGCTCTCATTCTTGACCGCAAGTGGCCAAGGAACAAGGTGTAAAGAATCTTCGGCTCGCGGTGATGTGGAATTGGTTGAAGTAAGTTAGAAACCTTTTTCAAGTAAAAATGGAAGGTTGAAACATTACGAATCAGGTTTGGGATTCCATAAAATTTCTTGATGCTTTCTCTATCGAAGCAATACCTAGGAGAAGAACAACAGGCTGATTCACTAGCAGTCTCAGGATCACTACTGATTCCTCATCCTGATTTCTCTCAAGACAAGTTCACCATTGAGATGATCCATCGACCTAGTGTACCCGACAATACAAATAACTGGCAAGTTTTCAATGATGATCAACACTTGCTGTCTTTCTTAGAACTTAAGGGTAATTTTGAACAGTTGTATTTTGAGGGAAGCGACAACCTACCTCGTGAAAATGTGCCTTCTGACAAAGCAGTCACCCAAGAAGAAGAAACGGATCAGGATGGGTGCATTAAACTCAAGGGGAATAAGATTCCTAAAGGATTGGTGAGTTTAGAGGAACTATTTGATAAACATGACAGGTATGTGAAGTCTAGAGCTTCCACTGGACCTCAGCAATCAGCTGAGCATGACAAAATTAATATTGGGAGTTCTACTGACCCTAAGCTCGTGAACATTGGAAAATGTTGCACAAATGAGATGAGAGGATAAAAGCTATTGATCTTTTAAGGAGGTATAAGGATGTTCTTGCTTACTCCTATGAGGATTTAAAATCCTTCAAGCCCAAAGATATGCAGCATTTTATTCCTCTCAAACCAGAATTAAACCTTTTAAGGTAAATGAGGCAAGACAAACTCCAAAATAGCTAACACCATCTTTCAGAAATACGTGGTTGTTGAAGGCCAAAATCATATTTCCCATTCACCATTCAACATGGATTGTAAATATTGTGCTCGTTAGAAAGAAAATGGTGAGATCCAAGCATCTCGTGTTGATTTCGTGAATCAATCAAAGCTTCCTCAAGGATATTATCCTTTGCCTATGATGGATCAAGTCTTGCAAGCAAAGAACAGGATCTGAAATGTTATCCATGCTTCGATGGATTCTCGAGATATAATTAGGTAAAGGTTGATACTACGATCAACACAAACAACTTTCACTACTCCTCGGGGTACCTTGCTTACAAGAGGATGCCTTTTGGACTCATTAATGCCGGTGCCACTTTTCAGAGCTATGGATCCGGCTTTTGGAAGCTTGAAAGGGAAGTGTATTGCCATAGACCTGACGACTTGATTGTGTTTTCTAAAAAAAGGGTAGATCATTTTGACCACCCGGAAACAGCTCACGAGATGTAGAGAGCATGGGATCTCTTTGAACCCTAAAAATCTATCTTTTGTGTCAGCGTAAGGGAAGTTATTAGGCACATTGTCTCCAAAGATGGTATTAAGATTGATCCCGAATGAGTTCAAGCTATCCAAAGAAATTCCTCTCCCAACCAAAGAAAAAGGGTGTGCACTCTTTCTTTCGTAAGATCAATTTTTTACGAAGGTTCATTCCCGATTTTGCAGAGTTAACTTTGAATATTTCTCGATGATGAAAGGGAAAAACGCTTGGTTGGTCTTCAAGGAAAGGAATCCTTCAAGGTATTAAAGCTATCGCTAAAACTCTTGTTTTAGCCTCGTCCGATTTCAAGAAAGATTTTATTATCTATTGCACACGCCTACGTATAATACCTTGGCTATTGTTTTGACTCAAGAAGATTCTAATGAGCATGAACTTCCAATAGCTTTCATGAGCTATATCCTGAAAGATCATGAGTTAAAATACACCATGATGGAGAAACATGCTTTTGCGGTGGTTAAAGCTGTCAAGCAGTTTCGTTTTTACATCCTCAACTCTCATTCCATGGTGTTGGTTCCAGATACAACTGTTAAGTCAATTCTCACACAACAGGAATTTGGATCCAAGAGAGGGAACTAGGTTGCTAAGGTCCAAGAATATGATATTGACATTAAACCGACCAAGCTTGTTCACGGTAAAGGCCTTTGTGAGCTCATTACAGAAGGAGCTAAACATGAGTTGCTGGAGGATAAGGTTGACCTTCCTACCGTTCTGTTCCTCAGCTCAGTTGACGAATGGTATGCTGACATCGCCCATTTTCTCACCTATGGAGAATGCCCCTCTCATTTGACTGCCAAAGAAAAGAGGGTTGTTAAACTAAGGTCAGTACAGTATGTGTTGTGGGAAAACGCCTTGTTCAAACGGGGAATAGATGGAAGATTTTTGAAATGTGTGGACAAGGAACAACAGAAAAGACTACTCTCAGCTTTTCATGATCAGGCTTGTGGAGGGCACTATTCATCAACGGTCACAGCTCATAAGATACTCCGTGGAGGATATTACTGGCCTACCTTGTTCAGGGATGCATCCAAATGGGTTGATAAATGTGAGGCTTGTCAGACCTTTGTGGGAAGACCTAAATTGGCCTCTTTGCCTCTTAAGCCAGTTGTAATTGAAGAACCGTTTCAACAGTGGGGTTTGGACTTCATTGGTACACTTAATCCTGCTTCTAGTGCTGGTCATACTCATGTACTAACTGCCACGGATTATTTCACCAAATGGGTAGAAGCTATTCCAGTTAAGAGCACTACTGAAGTGGTGTGCAACTTCATAAAAGAGAACATCTTGGTAAGGTATGGTGTACCTAACAAGATTGTGACAGATAATGCTTCGAATTTCTCCTCAATTGAGATAATGGATTTTTGCTATGGTTATGGCATCTCCCTGGCTCATTCTTCAGATTATTACCCTCAGGGAAATGGGCAAGTAGAATCCACTAACAAAAATCTGGTGACCATTATAAGGAAGTTAGTCAATGAGTTTCAACAAAACCGCACAAGAATCTCTATGATGCTCTTTCAACATGATTACACCAAAGAGAGCTATTAGAATGTCTCCTTTTCAAGTGGTATATGGAGTAGAAGCTCAATTTCTAGTAACAGTGGAGCTACCAGCCTTGCACCTAATGAAGGCCATTGAAGATACCAGTTTCAGTGATGCTTTGGATAAGAGAATTATGTATCTTCACCAATTAAATGAGAGAAGATTGGAGGTTACAGATAGGATATCTGTTCACGAGCAGAAGGTAAAGGTCCTACTTGATAAGAAATCCAGGTTCAGAGATTTCCAAGTTGGAGACACTGTTTTGTTATGGGATAAAAGGCATGAACCTCGTGGCAGCCATGGCAAGTTTGATTCCCTTTGGCTCAGACCTTTCAAGATCAGACACTTTGCTGGTAAGAATTCCTTTTATCTTGATTACATGGATGGTTCTCCTCTCCCACTTCCTTATAGTAAGCGATTTGAAGTTGTTCAAGTCACAGTGATTAGGGGAGTCCCTTTGTATATTCTCGTACGTTTTTTTCCCTTTTGGTTTTGGTGTGTTGTCCTCTATATTGGTTTGCCTTTTGACTCGCTGCCCAATGGATAAGGTATTGATCTGAAAACGTGATGTGTATTTTTTTACTTTTATAAGTTTCCAAAGATCGTGATTTTTTTAACCAATTTTAAGTATTCTTGAATCCACAAATTGATTAAATTCTGATTATTTTGCATCCATAGAAGTGCGGAAAACTTGTGTAGCAAAGAAATAATCAGAAAACTGAAAAGAATCAGATAACAAAAGAGATTGTTTACGGGGTTCGGAATTCCTACGTCCCCGGGTTCAGATTGAACCGATCCATTAATAATATTGAATTGCAAGTACAATAACCCTTACAAACAACCAATAATGAATCAAAACCTGCAAATGAGCTGATCAATGTCCCAAGAACTCTGAAAAATAGCAGAAATTCTCCCAAGAACGATCCGTGGCTCCTACAGTGTTTTCACAATGTGATCTCCCTGCAACTGTGTTAGAAAAACACCTACAAATGGAGATTTAAAAACATTCCATGAAAAAAAATCATATTTCTGAGATCAGATCTGAATTCTGAACAATTTTCATGTTTACACCAAGTCACAATTCGGACGAGAAGTGCATTGAAAATCATGTTTTCCAACTGGCTGTCTTGAAGATCCCTGTTAAAATCTGCATTCAAAGCTTCCAAAAATAGGTTAAAAATCATCAAAAAGATCAAACTTTACATCGTTGGAATCTTCTCAGAATTCTCTACATTTCATATTTATACTCCAAAGCCCAATCTGAGTGTACGGCCTTCAAAAATGGAGTCTCTGCAATCTGGTCCTTGAGCTCTCTTTACAGGCTGCACTGTACCTTTCTATTCAAATGCAATATAGCTCCTTTTATATTGTTTCTCAACAAGTGGCATGGCGGTCAAAAGCCTTATCTTTTTGCATGGAGGTCACGGTTCAAATCCCCCCCATATCTCCTCTTCCTTCTCCTTAGGCGCCTTTTAAGAGTTTTATCCCACATTGAGCGCTTGGGAGCATATCTCATGGTTTAAAATAGGTGAAGAGGGCGCATTTAAAGTGGCAAGTAAGCCACCTAAGCCTATATAATAGGCGCTTTGACCTTGGGGCGCATTGGGTGGCGCATAGCATTTATTTTAGGCGCCTAAATCCCTAAAAAGGTGGACAGTACCATATATGGCGTGGGTAAATTAATGTATGCTTGGACAGTTTGGGAAATGTAATATATATATTTTTTTGGATATAATTTCGACCCATGTAAATAATTAACACTTGGTCAAATATATATATTCCACTTGTCGTCTCCTGATAGGCAAATCGAGCGAAATCGACGAGTGTTGGCAAGCCACGTGTCACAGTGCGATTGGTCCAAATATTGACCAGTTGACCATAGTTGACTGTCCCATTGACCGAACTTTGACCGAACATATCTAGAGCTCCCGATGTCCGTTTTTCGCGTTCTCACAGTCGTTGGAAAGCTCTCAAGATGATCTTCTGCACTGACACCATTTAGGGATGTTTAGGGAACTTTAAAAATGATCCCCTGATCACACCTCCCCACTGAGAAAGGCTTTTTGTCCACAAAAAGTTGTGTATCAACCCACAAAAACATGCTATCTCTTCCTGCATTGCACAAACACATACAAGAACCCAAAATAACATTATAGGTTAAATAAATGCAAATAGTTGATTAGCTAGTCACATAACCGATCAGATAATAACACCCAATTAAGCTAGTGTTCAACTGAAACGCTGCAACCCTGTCAACTCTACGCACAACTGTGAACTGTCATACCCCACTGTAATGCCATCACAAATAACTGACCAGATAATAACACCCATTCTATTACGGAAAGCTAGTGTTCAACTGTCACTTTGTGATACTACTGCCGATTACCAAAAATTACAATTCCATAACACGGATCAGTATACAAGACATCTAAACTGCCCACAATTAGGCTAGTGCCCACTGCCCATCTGAAACTGTAACCACTGCAAGTATTCACTATCAGAATATAATAGACTATCAACGCCAAAAAAGCTATAGTCAATAATCGAATCAACATGAATATGCCAAAACACCGTATCGCCATCACAAATAACAAGTCGATAATAACACCCATCTTTAATGTGGCTAGTGTTCAACTCGACACTTTGTGATTATGTTGATTACTACTGCAAGTTTCAAATTTAGACATGCTACTGATGCCTATCCCTGCATAGTGTTTTCAACAATGGAACTACCAACCAATCTGAGAAAACAAAACATGAGTATGATGAACCTATCACTCAAATCTTCTCTTCAGCTGTTTCCATTCATTTTCAAAGCTTAAATATCAACTTAGGAACAAATCCTTATCAATCAACAGGAATCCCTAAAATATAGCTCTGAAAAAAGAATTTGCTTGCCTACTATCAACAGTTTACTGTAGTGCAAATATAAAGTTAAGGAGTGTTTTTCCCAACCAATCACTTGGGTTTTTCCGTTTTGGTTGTTTTACCTCCTCAGTACCACAATGAGTTTTTGTTAGGCTTAGCACTGCTGGTTTTACAATATTGTTCTTTTTAACAACTTTCCAATTTTGTTGTTTAGGAACAAACCAACAAACCTTAACGTCATGACCATTCCTATTACAATGGGAACAAAATAGAACTTCCCTGTTTTTAGGAATCTTACCCATTTTACCATTCTTAGAACTCTGTCTACGAGAATGATTCCCTGTTTAGGAGAGGTAACCTTCTTGCCATTTCTCGCCTTTCCTTGGTGAGATTGGTCTTTAGCACCTGCCTTATCATTCACAAAAGGCGTTAACTTCTTAATCAAATTTTTCCTCTTCCAACAATATGCAACAGAATGATTAGTACCTTCACAAAATGTGCAAGGGAAAGCATATTTCTGTCTACCAAAGCTATATTGTTCCAACTGAAAGAGTGTATTAGAAGTTTTAGGATTTGATTTTCCCTTAGTGCTATTTTTAGTGTAAGTGGAAGGAGGTGGAATCTGATTACCTCTTTTACTGTTTTCTTACACCTTTCATTGTTCCTCCTGATGGCGGAATCCTGCAATTCTAGTGGTGTAGATCCTTGGCTGTTGGAAGCTTGTCTTCCTTCAGCTGCTTTGGAACTTTCTCCAATTTCCATTTTCCCACTAGAGTAACCCAAACCTGCAAACCGAGGCTGATCCTCTACCTGTATTGGGTTAGCATCACCTTGTCCATTTTTACCAAGGCCCGTTCCGTTAAATCCCATCTTAACCATTAGCTTAGACCCAATTCCCTTAGTGTGTTTTTCAAACTGACCCAAAGGAACATCTGAAATTGAATGAGAGGAAGAATTAGAATGTGAACAACTTACAGTGCATTCTGTCATAGTACCTGCATCTGATTTGGAAGGCATTTCCTTCTTGTGTTCACCTTGTTGCAGCTTTTCCAAGAGGGCATCCTTGGTTCGTATTTCTTCCTGCAACTCTTTAACAAAGCCCATCAACTTCTTGCTCTCTTCAAGCATCTTGTTGACATACTCCTCTTTCTTGGTTATAGAGGATTGTGGCTCAGATTTTAACCGCACGATTTCCTCTTCTAAGGAATAAAAATTAGCTCTCAAGAAAGAGTTTTCTTCTTGGAGTTGGCGGTTTATGGCTTCAAGCTCATCCAGTTGCTCTTGTTTGGATGACTTGCCCATGATTCCCTCGTTCCTGCAAACACAACCTGTACTTCCAAAACTGCACACTGCAAAAGAAGATTAACAAGCCCCAAAATGTCTGCACACTGAAAACTGAAATCAATATTGAAACTGAAGCCAAACACAATTAGAAGCTAATCCGGCAATCTAACTGCTCTGATACCAAACTTGATCTGAAAACGTGATGTGTATTTTTTTACTTTTATAAGTTTCCAAAGATCGTGATTTTTTTAACCAATTTTAAGCATTCTTGAATCCACAAATTGATTAAATTCTGATTATTTTGCATCCATAAAAGTGCGGAAAACTTGTGTAGCAAAGAAATAATCAGAAAACTGAAAAGAATCAGATAACAAAAGAGATTGTTTACGGGGTTCGGAATTCCTACGTCCCCGGGTTCAGATTGAACCGATCCATTAATAATATTGAATTGCAAGTACAATAACCCTTACAAACAACCAATAATGAATCAAAACCTGCAAATGAGCTGATCAATGTCCCAAGAACTCTGAAAAATAGCAGAAACTCTCCCAAGAACGATCCGTGGCTCCTACAGTGTTTTCACAATGTGATCTCCCTGCAACTGTGTTAGAAAAACACCTACAAATGGAGATTTAAAAACATTCCATGAAAACAAATCATATTTCTGAGATCAGATCTGAATTCTGAACAATTTTCATGTTTACACCAAGTCACAATTCGGACGAGAAGTGCATTGAAATTCATGTTTTCCAACTGGCTGTCTTGAAGATCCCTGTTAAAATCTGCATTCAAAGCTTCCAAAAACAGGTTAAAAATCATCAAAAAAGATCAAACCTTACATCGTTGGAATCTTCTCAGAATTCTCTACATTTCATCTTTTTACTCCAAAAGCCCAATCTGAGTGTACGGCCTTCAAAAATGGAGTTCTCTGCAATCTGGTCCTTGAGCTCTCTTTACACAGACCTGTACCTTCCTATTCAAATGCAATATAGCTCCTTTTATATTGTTTCTCAACAAGTGGCGTGGCGGTCAAAAGCCTTATCTTTTTGCATGGAGGTCACGGTTCAAATCCCCCCCATATCTCCTCTTCCTTCTCCTTAGGCGCCTTTTAAGAGTTTTATCCCACATTGAGCGCTTGGGAGCATATCTCATGGTTTAAAATAGGTGAAGAGGGCGCATTTAAAGTGGCAAGTAAGCCACCTAAGCCTATATAATAGGCGCTTTGACCTTGGGGCGCATTGGGTGGCGCATAGCATTTATTTTAGGTGCCTAAATCCCTAAAAAGGTGGACAGTACCATATATGGCGTGGGTAAATTAATGTATGCTTGGACAGTTTGGGAAATGTAATATATTTTTTTCAAAAATGGATATAATTTCAACCCATGTAAATAATTAACACTTGGTCAAATATATATATTCCACTTGTCGTCTCCTGATAGGCAAATCGAGCGAAATCGACGAGTGTTGGCAAGCCACGTGTCACAGTGCGATTGGTCCAAATATTGACCAGTTGACCATAGTTGACTGTCCCATTGACCGAACTTTGACCGAACATATCTAGAGCTCCCGATGTCCGTTTTTCGCGTTCTCACAGTCGTTGGAAAGCTCTCAAGATGATCTACTGCACTGACACCATTTAGGGATGTTTAGGGAACTTTAAAAAATGATCCCCCGATCGTGTATTGGTCTACTTTCCGAGTTTGTCTAAGTTCTTGCCTTGTCTCATTCCTTAAATTTGTGCCAAGTCATCCTCAAAAGCAGCTAGCTGTTGTCCACTCAAAATTCCCCTGTTCTTAAGAAAGTGAAATTTTCAAAATTTCGAGTTTAAGTGTCTTCTCTGTTGTTCTGAAAATGTGAAAAGTCGTGAAAATTGTGAAAGTCTGCATTTTTGGGTCATTTTGTGCGTTTCTCGGGCCTGTCGGACAATTTTGTCCCGCATGTCCCAAGTTCATTTGGGCCCTTTGTTCTCCGATCGGCCGATTTACCCGAAGTTTGTCTTTTTCGGGCCCGTCGGAACTTCTTGTCCCGCATGTCCCAAGTTCAATCGGGCAAGTTGTTCCATTTTCTATATGAAACACCAACCGCGTACTTCACGCTTTCACGTCCCAAATGTTCCAAGTTTGATCGGGCAAGTTGTTCCATTTTCGCCGAAACACCGAACCGCATACTTCGCGCTTTCATGTCCCAAATGTTCCAAGTTCGATCTGGGCAAGTTGTTCCATTTTTGGCCGAAACACCCGAATCGCGTACTTCACGCTTTCACGCCCCAAATGTTCCAACTTCAATCGGGCAAGTTGTTCCATTTTCGGCTGAATCGCTCGAACCGCGTACTTCGCACTTTCACGTCCCAAATGTCCCAAACTTTTCCGGACCCGTTGTCACCTTTTCGCCCGATCCGGCCGAGTCGCGTACCCCGCGCACTTTTGTCCCGCGTGTCCCAAAAGGCATTTGTGCATCCTTTCCCCGCTTCGCCCGAATCGGCCGAGCCGCGTGTTTCGCGCATTCGCGTCCCACGTGTCCCAAATGAACCAAGTGCCATTCGTGCTAGTTTTTGCCGCTCTACCCGAATGTCTTGCTAATTCAAATTGGTAGGTATGTATTAAATGCACATTCATGGCCTTTCTCTCTCCTAAACGGATATATAACGAGTGAACCCCCTTTGCATTTTTCACACTGCTTCCATGCTATCCTTTGCTCGAACCCTTGCGATCTAAATTCCTGCGCGTGTATCCCTTCCCGAGTCTAATTTGTGTCTCTGTCCTCCGAATTACTATCAATATGAAGATTAAATTTCAGGGATAGGAACAAATCTCGCCACTAGAATCTTCCGTTCCCAATATTGGGGACAGTGAAGCTCGTCATCTTGACTTCGGTGATTTTTGGGTAAGGATGGCAGATGCAAACCCTACACCAACAAGCGCGAGATGATTCACAGCGGTTTGGCTTTCGCTGGAGGTTTCCCAATCTCGGTGCAATGTGCTAATACAGTGCTTACGTGCGGAGCTCACTTCGATCCTAATTCGAGTGAATTAACCAACGTACACGGGAACTCATCGCCAAATTGGATGCTGCCGCCATTAGCACTGCACCGAGAATTCCAGAGACGGATAATGCCATAGTTGTTTCTTAGGATCAAGCACAGGCCCTGTTCAATCAAGACAGCAATAAATACAAGGCGCGGGTGGCGAAGTCCTAGCTAAAGAACCCTAAGAAGAGAGCATCTCGTCTGCCCAAGACTCTTTTCCAGGTTTCAACGAAGAATTGTCGATTTTATAATCCCACGGCTCGGGTTATGGGCTTACCCTCTACCAATGAATTCCATTTCTAGATGTGCCCGCTCATCAAAGCATGGTTTGTGAGGTAACTCAAAATATCAACTGGGTGGAGATCATCAAGACATGAATTTGATGGAGCGGTGTCCAATGTACAACAAACGAAGAAGTTCTACATGACTTCGTGCACTGATGTACACTCTGCGGCATCTAGGCAATGGTTTGGTTTTTCTTATATTGATGCCCACAAGGATGATCCCGTATATGCCTCACGCCTACGATTCACCCTAGAGACCAAAGCAATCACAATTTCAGGAGGGTAAATGATGCTTTCACCATGTATCTAGTCAGGCTCCTTGAAGGTGACACTGCTAGAAGGTTTTCTAATGAAGCTATGAACACGATATCGCACTACGGTGCCTATTTTATCCATTTGAAAATTATCCTATATCAAAGCTTGGCTAGCATGAGGGCACTCCTCCGAGGCTTCCCATGTTCTCCGCAGTTGATAAAATGGCTTTGATAGAAATATGCATGAGCCGGTTAGACAAATTACACGTAACTCTGCAGAGATAAGAAGATTCTTGGTTTGCACTTTCCCATCTCTTTGGGAAATTACACTTGTAAAACATCCCTGCATTTACGAGAATATGAAAGAGCCCTAGTTCCCATCATGTTCATTTCTTGCCAAGAACTTGCTTTGACTTGAAGAAGTTCATCGAAAGAATATCAAGATAATCTATCAACATAGGGTAGATACGAGAAGACTATTCGGGTGATGTGTTGATGATTTTGAGGCCGAGAAGAAGGCATTATGGCAGTTCTCTCGCCATGATCCAAGAACTCGGCTCAGATCAAGTTCCCGAAGGGCTCCAGGATGACAACTCGATCTATACTCATATGAGTATGCCAATGTGGTTAAGCACACTCCCCTTGGAGAACTTGGATTAGAACAGAGAGAGAAAGATGATCTCGGCCGAGATCCTAGCTCCGGCCTTAGTCGAACTAAGATATGGTTTGATAAGAAGGTTCGAGAGCTCGGGAGGCACTGGGAGAATCCTCCTTCAAGGATGTTTCAACACCGGGAGGGAAGCATCGATTCCAGAGGTCGAGATACACCCGGTCTGAAACCCCCTCCCGCCTCATCAACACAAGGACTGCAGTTTCTACTCCTTCATCCACCCAAGTATATCGAAGAAACTCGAAAGAGGTTAAGAAGGAGCCTGTGGAAGAACATCTCCGTAAAAGTAGGCGAGTTGCCTATGGGACCGAGAGAACATTATTGTTCTCGGTGAAAGTGAGGAGAGGGAGGTGCCTACTCCTACAAATGCTCCCAAGATCCAACTCGATAAGGACAAAGAGGTCCAGAGCACCGAACTTCTAAGTGCTATTGATTCCTCTACCGCAATTATTATAAGCGCCCACTCATGTCTCAACTTGAGACAACAAAGAAGTCTGAGACTTTGGGGCGCCATGAGCTCTCGTCTCTTGGTCCTCTTGCCCTCCCGCTTGCTTCTTCTTCCTCTTTTGCATGGGTGCAACCTCTTGTTGACAGTAGGAAGAGGAAATCTTCCTCTCGGAGCTCAGGACCAAATTTTGATGTTGTGGCGGCCTTGTTAGCACTACTCCTCGTGCAAAAAGGCCAAAATCACCTCCGAGGATAGTGTCTGATGCTCAGGGTCAGCAATTCTTGGAGATTGCTAAGCCTACAGCAGACAAGTCAGAGCAGGACTTGCAGACATCTGACTTAGAACTCTCAAGAATTCCAATGGGAGAGTCTACCCCTGAAGGAGAGATACATAACCTCCAGGAAACAGTCACAAGAGTCATTGGGAGGGTAGAGAAAGGGCAGCAAACTATTGAACAGTTGGAGGAACAGGCCTAGATTCTCACAGGTTTCATCAAGTCTCTTTTGTCTAAGGACAAAGTTTTGGACCCTACCCCATTGACTACTCTTCCACCACCTGTAATTTTGAGCCAAGATGAAGTACAAGAGTATCAAAGACATGCACAAGTATTCCGTGTATGGCAGAGCTACGGAAGCCATGGTGGATGATATGATTGTTGTAGAGGTTGAAATTTATCGATGAAGCTTTCAAACTACATGGAAAAGTGAACAATTTGCAACAGAAGCTCTCCTCTACTATTGGGATCATAGATAAAGAGCTCAAACTTTGGAGTAGTTGCATAGTAGACCTCTGCGTCATGGGACAGACAGATGAGAACATTTTACTAGCGAGTAAGGTTTTTGATGATGTAAAGGATAATCTATCAAAATCTTGGGTTTACAGCGTGGAGTGGAAGATCAAAGTCTTGGAGGAGGCTTTGGGATAACTGAAGAATAGCTGGCAGAAAGGTGAGGCTTTCAAGACATTGGTATTTTCTGCTTTCAAATATATACATTGTCATCTTCAGGATGAAACTTCTGGTGTGCCCCTTTCCTTGCAAGAAATCAAAGCTCAATTCAGAGCTTTTGTCAAAGATAATCTATTCAAGGAAAGCTCCATCTCTAAAGAGAAAATGAAGGAGATCTACTCTCTTCAATCTGCCATTGAAGAAGCAAATAAAGATTATCATACTCATGTCGAGTTTGATAAGGAAATGGAGAAGTGCCTCGGATTTTGGACTCAGTCTACAGCCAACACGTCAGTCCCTCGTGGCAGAGACATAGCTGAGGCATTGAAGAGATTCAGGCAGTGGATTTTGAAGTCAGTGGGTCCCTCCCAGTAACCGACCACCTGTCTTCTTCTCCTTATTCTTTCTCTTCTTCCCATTCTTTTTCCGTTTTTTTGTAATAAGTTGAGGTATTGCGATTGGCAATCCTTAACTAATCTTTAGTTAAAAGAAGTGGTTACGAAGAGTAACTGATTTGTAAGCTATATAATGGCCTCTACGCCATTCGAGGGAGGAAGAACTTGGCATATTTTCTGAAAGTGTAAATAGATCATAAAGAAATCAATACAGAAGGGCTTTCCATTCTTTGTCTATCTGATCTCTTTTATTCCCTAGCTTTTCATTTAATTTCATGAAGATCATTTTTTCTGTGTTATATTAAGAAACTTTGTGTTCTGGCAGACGTTATTTACAGAACTTTGTGTCTTTAAATTTCATCTTATTCATATGATGCAAATGATCTCGTTTCAATTCACCGTAACTTCGCATACATAAAGAATTACTCTGTTAACTATAATTCCGAGTGTTTGCATTTCTGCTCATTTTCGTACTCTCATTCCTCAGTCCTTTTGTACTTGATCATCTTTATAGAAAACACTTTCATTATATCCAAGTTCAACCAGGAAATCATGTTTTGTATATCTTGTAAATAAGTTCGTTTCTGAATAAGGGAACCTCTCCCATTAAAGAGGAGGGACTTTTTGTCCCCGACTATTGCTCTTCGTAAAGTCCTATTTGACGACCTACTGGTGTTCAAATTTGCGTTGTTGGGCCTTCTTTCTCCATGTTAATTAATGGTAATGCTGAAGGTTTCTTTGAAGGTAATTGAGGTTTAAGATAGGGTGACCCTCTTTCCTCCTTCCTTTACATTTTAGTGGTTGATTCTTTGAGTAAGGCCATCAACAATAGAGTTCAAGAAGGTAAATTGCAGGGATTAAGAATTATGGAGGGGGTGAACCCTATCTCACACCAACAATTCATGGATGATACTTTCTTGTTTGGAAAATCCAACATTCGGGAGGCCGTAGAATCGAAGGGGTTGCTCGATGCTTATGCAGTCACTTCTAGACAAGAGGTCACCTTGTTAAATCCTTCATCTTCTTTTTTAATGTCCCCCTCCATTGGAAGCTAGAATTTTAGGAAATTTTCAATTTAAAAAATTAGTAGTGGCATCAATAGAAGATAATGACACCGTTAGTACGGTCTTTGCCTCCAATAAAGTAGAGTATGGTAAGAGTCAAAGTACAAAAGGAATGTTGTGGTAAAAAGTAAATATTTGTCAGTAAGTGGTCCAGTAATGTTAAAATGTCAAAGTTGGGGTAAGTAGAGAAGTAGGGTCTACATGATTAGGAATTAGAAATATTATATTTGTAATAAGGACAAGGAGTGATGTCATAAATATTTTGTGTATTTTATTTGTAGAAAAGTCTAAAAAGGTGGAACCCATGTGAGATGATAAGGTTTATCTTATCTTAGAAGATAAGCCTACATGTAAAGGAAAGAGTTTAGGCATGGAATATGATTGGCGGAAGAGATTTCCTATCCTATCTTAGAGATAGGGTGGATAAGCCTGAATTCCTATAAATAAAGAGGCCACCCCCTCATTTAGCATAGAAGGAAGTAGTGAGAAATATTGTATGAGTAAGTGTGTAAAGGAAGCCATCATTTTGAAGGTGTGTTAAAGAAGCCATTAAGAGGTGTAATTGTGAAGTTTCTCCCATAGTTATTGTTGGAAGGCAAGTGAAGTTAGTAACACTTGAAGTACCTCATGGGTGAGATTGTAACAATTTCATGTTGATATTATAATTTACACTTATATTTCAGATTTATCATCATTCCTTCTTATCATAGTCTATGGTATTCTTGTGTTATGTTTGTTGTTGTGTTTCCAGATTACATCCACCAAACTAAAAGTTGTGCATTAGTAAATAATCATAGCACGAGGAGTTCCGGTGAAGAATTATCATAGTGTCGGATTGGTGATGACATTTTGGTTCCATTGCGGGACCATTCCTCGTTGGTGGATTTTCTGGAGAGATATTCCCACTTAGTCATAAATCATTTGGAGGGTAACCTTGTTTTTATTGTGCATAGTAGTTACCATGGTAAAGTCACTTTTTACCATGCATAGTATTTACCATAGTAACTTTACTTTTTACCGTGAATAGTATTTACCACAGTAACTTCACTTTTTACCATGAATAGTGTTTACCTAGTAACTTCATTTTTACCGTAAATAGTGTTTACCATAGTAAAGTCAATTTTTACCGTAGTAAGTCAAGTTTTACCGTGGTCATTCCTATTTTATTGTAGAAAGGTGTAAAGTCACTTTCTATTGTAGTGAGTCCAATTATTTGTGCACATAAGTCTTACTGATTGTACTTGTGAGTTGGTATTTCATTGTGGTTACATTTAAAAATGGGGAAGATTCTGTTTTTCAGCCCAATCTAATGAAGATGCTTCCTCTTTCATTCAAGAGTTTAAATGATCTTGCATTTGTAATGGCCTCATAAGAAGGGAACAATGGACTGAATTTTTTCCTACCTTTTTGGATGGTTTAGCACTTAGGTGGTTTGAAACACTAGGTGATAATGTGAAAAACTCATGGGATTTATTAACTGAAAGTTTTCTTGAAGAATTTGGTGAACAACAGAAATATGCAGATCTCATGATCGATATCACAAAGCTATCCCAAGGAGAGAAGGAGAAGATAAGGGATTATCATGCTCGTGTTCTAGAGCTAAGGAGGAAGCTCGATGCCTAGATCGGAAGGAAGGATTAGCGGATGGGTTGATGAATGGCGTGGATAATCTCCTCTGTAAGCACTTCATTCTTGGGATGAAGGCCAGAGATCAGACAATGAGTGAAGTATGACCACCAACTACCATTGAACAAGCAAAGGAGATTGCAGAGAAGGTAAGAAAAAAGCATGGAAGAGGAGCCCAAAGAAATTGTTGCTAAAGTAGAGCCTATACCAGCACCTTTGGTCAGAATCCACAACCACTCTCGGTGAGCACAAATCTTTCTCTAGTACATCTACTGAGTATGAAGATCTCTCTAAGAAGATGGGCGATTAACTATTAATCTTCTTGAGGAAAAGAATTTAGTTCTCGGGGAGGAGATAGAGGTCAAAAAGAAATATTTACGAAGTTGTATGTTATGGTTGTTATAAAAGGGTCATTATAAGTATAATTGTCGAGATAGAGCTTCTACATCTAGTACAAGAGATAATGATAAAGGAAAAGCACCTGTGAATTCTTTTGATGTAGTAGATAAGAGCATAAATAATGAAGTAGATGTGTTTGTAACAAAAAAAAAGAAAGAAAAAAAGATAACCAAGATGGAAATGATCCTAAGAAGATGAAAGGAGAAACTAGTAAGAAACATAGGAGAAGAAAGTTGGGTGTGCGGGGATTTTCGATTTCACAGGGACAAGGACCATACTCCATCTTAGAAGATCTGTCCAAAAGGCCTGCAAATATTACATATGGTCAACTCTTGGCTATGTCTTCTGAGAAGAGGTGGGAGCTGCGAAGTGGACTCAATGCTCGATGAAGGAAGGAGGTTGAGGTCCCTGTTTTGGAGGTAGAGGAGGTGGATCCCTATGCTCACTGGCTGAGGTATTATGTAATGGTATTTCAATTCATGATGTCTTAGTTGATGGAGGTGTTGCAGTTAATGTAATGACCGAGTCTGTAATGAATATGTTGGGTTTAAAAATTGATCGCCCCTCAACACTTATGTTAAGGTCATTAAATAAGGAAAAACTAAACTAGAAGGTGTAGTTTCAAATGTGGCAATATCTGTTATGGGTGTTGTATGTGTGGTAGACTTTAGGTGATGAAAAATGGTACTATTGCGTACCCAATGTTGTTGGGAAGACCATGGCTAAGGAGAGTTCATGCAAGAAACTACTGGAATGAAGGCTTCATGACACTTGGACGTGGTAGAGAGAGGGTGAAGATAAATGTGATCCCTCGGCATCATAAGATAGAACTTGTGGATTCAAGTGATGAAACTGATGATTGGACATCCTCTGATTACTCTAGTACCAGTGAAGTGGACACAGAAGATGAAGAAAGTGAGGTTGATGTTTCGGTCATGGATATCCTTCCAGTCACACCGACTCATGAACCCATAAAATTATCTGAAGAAGAAATTGATGATCGTCTCCAACAAATAAAGATTGGTGATGTTGTGATGGAGAGTGAGAAGGAATCCTACCTCTAGCTCTTTCGAAGGTACATACACATATTCACTTTTGATTACAAGGAACTCCATCAAGTAAGTTGGGTAGAACATTCTATTGAGCTGGTAGATGGTGTTAAGCCCATAAAGCAAATGCCATATAGAATGAATCCTAATTTTTCCAAGACTGTAAAAGAAGAAATAGATAAGTTGCTTGATGCAGGATTCATATTTGTTGTGGAGAATTCAGAATGGGTTTCTCCCATTGTGATCTCAATAAAAAAGAATGGGAAGCTACGCATTTGTGTTGATTATAGGAAGCTCAATAAGGCAACAAAGAAGGATCATTACCCTCTTCCATTCTTAGATCAGATCTTGGATGAAGTAGTTGGTAGAGTGTTATAGTTTTCTTTGATGGATATAGCGATACAACCAAGTTCGTATAGCGAGAGAAAGATCATTGAAGACACGTTCACCACTCCTTGGGGAATGTTTGCTTATAGAGTTATGCCTTTTGGGTTGTGTAATGCTCGGAAACGTTCCAGCGTTTGATGAATAGGGTGTTTGAACCCTACATTGGGAACTTCATCAGAGTATTTCTGGATGATTTTTGCATCTATGGGAGCAAGATGGACCACTGCACTCAGATGGAGACAACATTTCAAAGGTTAGATGAAGCACAAGCCTCACTAAACCCTACAAAGTGTGTCTTTGGATGTTCTAAAGGTGTTTTGTTAGGGCATGTTGTATCCAGAGATGGTATTGGTATTGATCCTGATAAAGTTTCAAAAATCAAAGAGTTACCATTTCCTATGAATAGAAGTAAGTTGAGATCATTTTTAGGCCATGTGGGTTACTATAGAAGGTTCATCAAGAATTTCTCAAAGATTACACAACCACTAACCCAGTTCTTGAAGAAGGATGTTACTTATGAACTAGGAAATAAGGCGCATGAAGCTTTTGAACAACTGAAGGAAGCCCTGGTGTCTTCACCTGTTTTAAAGAATCCAGATTGGAGCAAGCCATTCATTGTGTATACTGATGCCTCAGATGCAGCACTAGGAAGTACTCTGAGCCAAAAGGATGAAAATGGGAATGATCATCCAGTTTACTTTGGGAGTAGACAAATGAGCAGTGCTGAGGTAAATTATATTGTAACTGAAAAAGAGGCTCTAGCTATCATTTTTGTTGTAAAGAAGTTTAGAAATTACTTGCTAGGGCAGAAATTTATAGTTGTAATAGATCATCAGGCTCTAAAATATATTGTAAATAAGCCTAACCCATCAGGGAGGATAGCAAGATGGATAATTTTTCTACAAGAATTTGAATTTGATATTATAGATAGGCCAGGAAAGAAGCATGTCAATGCAGATGCACTCTCTCGAGCCTATGATGGTTTAGGTTCATCTTGTGATGATGATGATTTCCCAGATGCAACATTGTTATCCCTTGACACAATCCCTAGTGAATACATAGATATTTGGAATTATCTGAATGAATTCAAGTTTCCTGATGGTGCCAATGCAAAGACTAAGAGGAAGATTACTCAAGCCAGTCGTCCATATTCTATTCTACATGGAGTATTATTTGAATAGGACCTGATGGACAGTACAAGAGAGGTAGTTGGACGTGATCAAGGGAAGGAGCTGATAGAAGAATTCCACAATGGTACATGTGGAGGACACTTCTCTGGACAACTTACAACAAGAAGGATCTTGGATGTAGGTTATCACTGGCCCACTCTTTTTAGAGATTGTTATAATTATTGTAAGACATGTGATATTTTTCAAACACATGGTAACCGTAAGACTTCATCAGCTCCATTATGCCCTATTCTTCCACTTGGTCCCTTTGAAAAGTGGGGAATAGATATTGTAGGTCCACTTCCAACTACCCCATGCCAAAATAAGTATATTGTAGTTGCCACAGATTATTTAACCAAGTGGGTTGAAGCTAGGCCATTGAAAACAACTTCCATGGATGAAGTGGCAAGGTTCATATATGAACGCATTGTCACTAGATTTGGTTGCCCATTAGAAATTGTAACAGATCAAGGAAGCCACTTCATTAATGAGGTGGTAGAAGCCCTAGTCAACAAGTTTTCTATTAAGCACAGGAAGGAAACAACATACAAGCCAAGCACAAATGGACAGGTGGAACGAACAAATTTTGTGTTATGTCAAATTCTAGAAAAAGATGCAGCCTTGCAGGTACATAAGTGGGATAAAAGGATTCATGCAGCATTGTGGGCATATAGGGAAACATCAAAGTCAAGCAACAAGATACTCCCCATTTTAGTTGGCTTATGGCATTGATCCAGTTCTTCCTATTGAGTTTGATATTCCCACTATGAGAGTTATGAAAAATGAAAGGATGGATGAAAGTGATTCAGTAAAAGAAAGGTTGGTGCATCTTCATTTGCTAGAGGAAATGAGGGAAATAGCGAAGGATACAAGCTATAAGAAGAAAATGAAGCAGAAGGAATACTTTGATCAAAAGATCCATTGGTCTCCATTTCATGTGAATGACTTGGTTCTAGTATATGATTCAGATACAAAAAAAAAAATAGAGAAAATTTCTTCCCAAATGGATGGGGCCCTACAAAATAGCAGTTGTGCATGAAAATGGTACATATCGATTGGAGGAATTGGATGGTACTCCCATTACGAAATGGGTCAACCATGACAAGTTAAAGATTTTCAGGCACCAGCTTCAGAATGTCCATAAGAGTCTACTCGAGGATGGAGTAGAAGCTAGGAAGGGGGAAAATGTCGACATTAAAATTTTCCTCCGTAATTTCTATTTTATTAATGTATGTATTAGGAATAAGATGTTGTTAAGTATAATTAGTAGTGGCGTCCAATAGAAGATAAATGGCCATCAATATGGTGCCGCCAATAAAGTAGAGTATGGTAACAGTCAAAGTACAAAAGGAATGTTGTGGTAAAAAGTAAATATTTGTCGTAAGTGGTCGGTAATGTTAAAATGTCAAAGTTGGGGTAAGTAGAGAAGTAGGGTCTACATGATTAGGAATTAGAAATATTATATTTGTAATAAGGACAAGGAGTGATGTCATAAATATTTTGTGTATTTTATTTGTAGAAAAGTCTAAAAAGGTGGAACCCATGTGAGATGATAAGGTTTATCTTATCTTAGAAGATAAGCCTACATGTAAAGGAAAGAGTTTAGGCATGGAATATGATTGGACGGAAGATATTTCCTATCCTATCTTAGAGATAGGGTGGATAATCCTAAATTCCTATAAATAAAGAGGCCACCCCCTCATTTAGCATAGAAGAGAAGTAGTGAGAAATATTGTATGAGTAAGTGTGTAAAGGAAGCCATCATTTTGAAGGTGTGTTAAAGAAGCCATTAAGAGGTGTAATTGTGAAGTTTCTCCCATAGTTATTGTTGGAAGGCAAGTGAAGTTAGTAACACTTGAAGTACCTCATGGGTGAGATTGTAACAATTTCATGTTGATATTATAATTTACACTTATATTTCAGATTTGTCATCATTCCTTCTTATCATAGTCTATGGTATTCTTGTGTTATATTTGTTGTTGGATTGGTGATGATAGGTCCCTCTGTGGAAAGGAAAATCCCATTGATTAGCTAGGAAACTTTGTCCAAACCCAAATATTTAGGTGGGGTTGGAATCCTCAACTGGCTCTTCAAAACTTGGGCACAGGCACTAAGCTTGTCCGGAATCTCCTCACAAAACCACTTGAGCCTTTGCGGTCAAGTGGTGGAAAAAAAAATATCACGGGGCCCATTTTCGGGATCGATTCTCCACATTGCTAACTCCCTCATGGTTCTCACATATGGAATTTATTAGTTGAATGTCAAGAGCTCTTCTTATTCAATGCAACCTGGAAAATCGAAAAAGGAGACAAATGTTATTATGGGATGATCCTTGGAATGGTTTTCTAGTGATTGGGTAAAACCCTGAGTTTGGGGAAATCAAGAGGCTCCTAGTTGAAGAATGGGGACAATATGTTTCCAACTATGGGCTAATTCTAGAAAATACTCCCGCATTATTGGAATGGAAAAGTATTGATCACCTAAATCTCTCTTTGGAAACTAAGGATACCTTTCACTCGGCTCTGCAGAAGGAAAAATTATGCTTTCGGGGTATTGATGAAATTGTTTGATCATGCGGCCTCTTTTGGGAAATAATACCCATGTCATGGTTACAAATTATTGCATTTGAGTAGGATGCGAGAATTTGATCTGGAAGGCATCATTTGGTCCTCCTCGTGCCCCCCTAAAGCTAGCCTTTTAACTTGGATGTATTTCAAAGGCAAAATTATCACTCAGGAAAGAATGAAAAGATTTGGTTTTCATGGTCCCTCAATGTTCTTTCTGTGTGCGAAGCATGAGGAAGATCGAGATCATATTTTTCTTCATTACCCATTTATAGCTGAGTGTTAGAGTTCGTTGTGTGCCAGGCTCAATCTTCCATGGGTCGAGCCCTCTACACTCCCTGAAGCCATTTTGGCTTGGCCTGTAAACCTCCATACTGGCGCTCTCTCCTCGATTTGGCTATGTGGTATCATGCTACTTCTTTGGCACATCTAGTGGGAGCGTAACAAAATAATATTTAGGGAGGAGCAGAACTCGGTGGACAGGGTCATCCTCAGGTTGGAATGGGCTATCTCTGAGGTGGTTTTTGCTAATTGGTCCCACTTTCATCACTTCTCCAATATTGACAAGGAAATTGAGTAGCTCTATCCTAGAATCATCAAGCCCAGGTGGGTGCTTAGTGCCCTATGATATCTTCCCGCCACGCTCCGTAGGTTAGCCTGTTTGTACCCCCACCCCGGGTTTCCTCAAGCTAAATTTTGATGGAGCGGCTAGAGGTAACCCAAGCGCCTTTGGGTGCATTATAAGAAATGAAATGGGATTATTGGTGGGTGCCGCCTCCTACAAGCTCAGGGATGGCACATGTAATTCAGCTGAACTACAAGCTCTGAGCAAAGGTCTAGAACTAGCGGCCTCCTTAAAGGTGGAAAATTTGGAAATCGAAGGGGATTCGCTAGTAATTGTGAATTCCATGATTAAAAAGAAAGCTCTGTCTTGGAAACTGGACCTAGGACTCAAAAAGGTCCTTTGGCAACTTGGGAAATTCAGTGCCTGGAACATTAAGCATGTGTTTCAAGAAAGTAATCATTACGGAAAAGCTACCAAATGTGAGGATCGAGAAAACACAATAGGAGAAAGTGGCATTCAATTCCAAAGCATGGAAGGATTGGGGATATTGGTCTTGTACGAGGTGGAATTAAGTGCTCACGCCGTTTAATGATGCATTTGTGTGAAGCGAATGGTCTATTTAAAGCTTTGGACAAGGGTATCTTCTTGTATCTTTTCCTCCCTCCTTTTGCTGGCTATGGTTGTCCCACGCCTACCATGAATTACCTTGAGTTTTGATCTACGTGAGATGGCGTTTTGATCCAGGATAATGGAAAACCGACTGAAAAGAAATTTTCATCTCTCCTAGATTGAAGAGTTGGAAGCCATCAAATAAATATTGGGCGGTGTCTACCTATCTGCAGAGAAGGTTAGCCACACGTCAACAAGTGGTGTTGCCTCTATGTTCATAGAGAATCATCTGTTGATAATCTGTCCTTCTAAGGTGGATGCGGTGAATTTGGCTCGCACAGCTTCAACCAAGGTGTTCAGAGTAACTTGGCCTCCGAAGTGGCGAATTGTTGTCTGGCGTTCTGGGCTGTGCATGAGTCGATGTCGGGTGTGTTGGGGTGGATGTGGGTGTCTTCAGAGAACTTGAAAAATGGTTCAGCATTCTCCTTACATTCACCGAGTAGCTGGTGGTGCATGCCAGGACCGTCTTTGCCAATCATGCCCGCATTTTACTCCCTAATGTGAAGACCCTCAGTGCTCCGTTGGAACCTATCCCGCTTTGGGTGGACCAAGCTACGACAACCTGTGGCGGGGCCTATGACTTTCTTTGGCCTGAGTGGGTGAATGCTAAAGTGAAAGTTGAAATGGAGGAAGATGGCAACTTTGGTCGGGTTTATCTTATCGCGTGTTGTTATCTCCTTAGATAATGGGGAGTAACTCCTCTCATACCTAGTACTATAGTTATAGTATAACTCGGATAATGTTGGTCTATGTTTGTGTATATCCATCTATTTTTTCTCTCGGGATTTTGTTGTTTTTGCTTTGAACTCTTGAGGCCGACCTCTGTTTATGTAAATAGGGAACGGGTCCCTTCAACCCATTTTAACTATAAAAAAACTCATATGCATGACACATGAAACCCTAACTACACCTAATGACCTATGATCTCACATAAGTGAGAAGATTAACCATGTGAGGTGGACAAGACCCCGAGAGATGACAAGGCAAGTCACACACACCAAAAATTTTAGTCTTACATTGGTGACATCCACAAATGAATATGAAGTGGTTATCACATAGAAAACTAAATTTGTTAATGAAAATGTACTTCACAAGTGTTGAATCCATACATGTAGACCACAAGGAAACGTCAAAATGTTATGTTGTAATTCTTATCAAAGAAACACTAAATACTCGTTCAAAGTATTTAGTAGTCCCATGTGTAAAATATGGAACCCTATTACAAGGTATTTTTTCGCCAATACTAGAAATTCCAAACAACAAACCTTCAACTCCCAAAACTAGTAATTTATGAGGCTTCCCAATTGAATCTATAAAAAATATGTCGGTGTGGTAGAGTTTGACTAGGCCTAGCGGTCAACCTTTGTTGAATTTTTTAACACATTAGATTACATCCCATCGTAAGTGGGGAGATCTCAAAGCATGGTTTAATAGTGTATTGCAAATGTATATGTGTATCTAAGAAAATCCCCTATCATGCCCTTTTGTATCTTGGCACAAATATTGTAAGCATAAATATAGCTAGGATATAATGTACCATATACAAAAGTGATATATTTTGTTGTGCCTCGGATGTTATATCGATTCCATTTGAACCTTAGAAACTTTAGAAATTATTTTTATTGAATTTATCTTGATATGACTGGATCTAGGACCTTTGAAGGATTTTATATGGGGAAGATATACTTTTGAACCTAGTTTGATGCTGCATACTTGTGTAATGGTTAATCATAAATATGTGATATTGTTTTATGAATATTAATTTGATGCTTAATTTATTTAGGAATGTATATTGAATGGGTGATCGTAATAATGTTAAGTTAGTTCCTAAGTGTGCTAGAATTTATTGTATATGATTTTATAGGTTAATTGTCACATTAAGGATAGCCTTTAGAATTTAAAAAAAACCATAAAATGATTCAAATTAAGAAAATAATTATTAGAGAGTACGAAAAAAATCCATAAGGGTTGGCTTATATTGTAGCATAGTCTATCCCTAACACGTAATATATTGGGTAGGAATTTAATGACATATGGAAAAATTCTATGTTAGATTTGTTGGATTGATAAACATCTCTATATAAATGAAACTTAGAATTTCAATGATTGAGAAGTGTGTGTAGTAAATAAAGTATTGAAAGATGTGTGTGTGGGGCGCGCGCTCATGCGTGTGTGCGTGTGTGTGTGTCATTTACAATTAGACATTTGTATAAATTGTAGTGCAAAAACAAAGCCAAACTTAGTAATTCAAAAGGATAAGTTGCCAAATTTATGTGTCTACAAAATCATGTCATGCTCATTGCTCTGGATTTTGTATTTTTGAAATATTTTAAATATGTTTTAGTTTTTCAATTTTTATTTGTTATTGATTTTTTTCAACGTGCTACTCGATGATTTGGTCATATGGATGGGGAGAATCAAGAATTTTTCTCGATTAAAAAAATTGTGCTAGATGTGTGGTTATGATAGTCCTAAATGGAACCATAAGATATAACATAATAATGTTATGTTTAATTTTAATTGACCACTAGAGATGGTGTATGCCTCAATAAATTACTATATGAAATAGGATAGTTCTTCACTATAATATTAAGTGGTAGGAAATGATTATTTGATCAAAATTCTCTAGGATAATCCATTGACTTATATTATTGTGATCTTCATTTTGTCTTATGTCAAGGAGGTGATAGTATAAGAGTTCTTACTAAAATATTAGGAAGGATTTGAGTAGATGGTGCGAGTATAGGTTGTGTGACTATTTATATTATGTGACTAAAACCCCGAATCATTATAAGTAATGAAGAATTGTCATATTTCTAAAGACAAGTTCGGTTTTAGGCTTGTTAATATAAGTTTAAGATAAGATTCTTTATAAAGACATTGTAATAAAGCTATTGGTTAATTAAAGGGGTGAATATCCCAAGCATTTGATTAAATATACTTTATTTGACTTATGACAATGTGTGAGAAACCATTATGTTTGTTTGTAACCACCTTTAATGTATTATAAAAGATATGTAAATATGAAACAAAGGGAATGAATATAAGCATAGGAACAAAGGAAGAGAGACAAGGAATGGGGTGGAGATCCGGAGAAAGAGAACAAATATGAAAAGAGTCTTAAGAAATTAGTGATTTTAATCAGGAAGTAATTCCAAGGTTGGCCAAGTTGCAAATAAGTGGTGGGAAAAGAGAGGGGCACCGGTGGTGTCCTAATATGGGGTACAGAGTATAACCTCGGATGCTTCTGGCGGGGCAAGGTGAATATACACACGTGTATAGTATTTTCCTCTCTCAAACGGCCATAGTCCGGGTGTCCTGTAAACCAATTGATGTGTTGGAATTTAATATTAAGAATTCCTAATTGTGTTCTCTCTCTATGTTGGAATTTTCAAATTAGAATGTCTGAACCCTATCTTCTCTCGACATTGGGATTTTGTATCCATTGATTCAGATAAGTATTCTTTCTATTAAACTATATAAATCTCTCTGTAACTATGTAAATTTTGTTCGATAAGTTTATGGAACAAAGTTTATTCTTGTTTATTTTATTAAAAGAGAAAAATGAATGTATTCTATCTATTTTGTTTTAAAATATGAGGTTTTATAAAAATAGTGAAATTACATAATTAAGTTAATGAAATATGTAAATTGGATATATATGTATGTTATTATCCAAATATTTTGTATGATTTAATATAAAATAAGTTTTTATTGATGTATTTTATCATAATTAAAGAACAATCTTGTAAATTTAATGGTATTTCAGCTAAATTATCAATCTTCTGTATTTTATAGATGTATTTCTTGTTAGTAAACTTTGGACCCGAAAGTTCCTTTAAAAATGGTTAATCCTATGTTCTAAATCACGACAAAATGCAATATATATAATTGCGAACATTAGGCCAATTAAAATGCTCCACGTGTCATCCGTTGATGTTGGAGTTTACCTTTGTGAAGTCTTAGCTGATAAAAAAGACCCATGTGTCACTCGATATGGCGAGATTGCTATATTCTTTTGTGTTTTGTGAAACGTTAGCTAATTAGAGTAGACCTCATGTTATTGCCTTATTAGACTTATTGACTATTGTGATGGTTTAACCAATAATATATCAACATTTAACTTTGCAATGTTAAACTTTTGTCAACCTTTTCTAAGCATTGCGAAGGGCGAACCAATCATAGCCCTCCACGTTCTTCACGGATTTCGGACTTAATTAGCCCGCCTGCTAAATGGGAAACTGAACCAACGATATCTCGCCAAGTCTTATATATTTTTCTTGATGTCATACTTTTTCACTTGTGATGTTGTTAACCAATCATATTAAGCCACCGATTTCGTGGTGAAATTCCCTTGTCAAGTTTGTCAAAATGTGATCCAATAGAATTTGTCCATGTTTCTTTTGCATATGTAAGTACCTTGTCAGTTTGCAAAAAGTGAACCATTTAGATGACTCCACGTATGTTCTTTTTATCAATTATCCTACATTGTGAAATGTGATCGAATAACAATGAGCCACGTATATTTAGATTTCGTAGTGGCTTGTTTTGTGAAATGCGATCTAGTAAAAAGGTTCCACGTGTTTTTTACGTAGTGTCAGATTTATGTACCTTTACCAATGAATTAATGACACTTGTCTTGTTTTTTCTATTTTATTCCATGGATTTTCATATATTTCCTTTGTACCATGGATTGTCTTTCTTCTTTGTGTAGAATTTTGTTTGTTACGCAAGTATTGTCTTTCCTTCCACGTATTTTTCTTTATTTTTTGTAGTTATGTTTTCACCATGGATCGGGAATTCATCTTAGATTTATATATTATTATATAAATATGAATTACCTATGGTGTAATCAATTTTTCTTGTTAATTTTAATGGATTATCTATTGAAAAACGTATCGAGTCTTCCGCAAAGTTCAAATTGGTCAAGATTTAGTAGTTTTTGGTTGAGTGAAGTTTGTATGTAGTTAATCGAGTTTGATCAGATCTGGTAAAAATTTAAGTTTAATTTGGTATCAGATCTACTTATCCTCATTTATATATGTTCTCTTGTTTCTATTGAGATGATAATGTGTGAAAATGCTCAAGCAAAGATTAAGGTGATTTTCTCACAAAAAGTAAAAATTGTGTACACACACACACACACACACACACACACACACACACACACACACACACACACACACACACACACACACACACTTGCATGGAAAACCATATTTGAATGGAATGGATTCACATAATGGCATGGATTACAATGAATTGCAACATCAAAACTAGTAGTTGGGCAGGAAGTAACTTATCTATTTGAGCAATTAGAATATTTGAAAATCCAATTTGAAGCAATGATTGATAAAGATAATAAGACTAATAAATCAGATAAGAGTACTAAATTAGAAAATAAATGCTCTAAGAACAGAAATAAAATAAGGAAGATAAATCACTTTGTTTATGATGATGATTTTGTTTCTAATAAGGCAAATGAATCCTCTTATTCTTCTAGTTCTTTTGATTCTTCTAGTGATGAATAAACAAATTCAAATAAGAAATCTAAAGAAATTGAAAATTTTGCTAGGAAAATTAAATTGCATGAATATGTTGGAGAAGTAGGGTCAGGTGAACAAGATGAAACTTGGTTAACAATTTTGGAAAGGTATTTTGAATTACAAGGGACTAGTAAGCTAGGAAGAACTCAAATTGTTTCTTTTCAATTAAAAGATGTTGCTTTAAACTGGTGGGAAGACACATTAAAAATTGAAAAGATTAAACCTCACAAGGTTAAATGGAGTAAATTTAGAAGCTTGTTTAAAAAGAAGTATCTCTCTGATCATTTCTTACAGCAATGACAAAATGAGTTCTTTGATTTAAAACAATGTTTGAAAAGTGTGAATGAATATAAGAAAACATTTGAAAAATTAAATAGATTTGTACCTTTTATTACTGGCTTTGATAGAGTCGTTGGATTTATAAATGGTTTAAGGGAAGAGTATAAAGAAAATATTTGGTGTGGTAAAACGATGAGTGGATGAGGCCGAAAAAATTGCATAACAATTTGAGAAGTCTAAAACTATGATTAATAAAAAACGGGATGAGTTCAAAAAGAAAAATACTAGTTTTAGTTCAAGAATAGAAAGATACCCTTCACAGAAAATGTTCAATGTAAAAACTCTCAATTTAAAAATCAACAAGGAAGGATTATGAAAAACTCAAACTGAAGATATTAAGTGTTGGAATTGTGGTGGAAATCATCTTCGTAGAGGTTGTCCTCATAAAAAGAAAAAGTGGGAAAATAAGGGGTAGAAGACGAAGGAGAAAAAAGAAGAAAACATGAAAGTTTTTTTGTTGTGGACACGGGTACTATTCATAAACAAGTGTCTTTAGTAGAATTATCAGGATCTATTAATGGTACTAATATTTTTTCTTGATTGATTATGGCAGTAGTCATAGTTTTATTTCTCCAAAATTAGTTAAAATTTTGAATTTGTTTTCCAGAAACATAAAGCCAATTTCGGTAGAGATGGCAGATGGAAGAATAGTCAAAAAAACTGGAGCTTTAGTGGAAGACTTAGAATTTCAGATTGATGGTTTTACTTCTATGGAGTATTTTCATGTGTTGAATTTGGGTCAATATGATGCAATGTTAGGAATTACTTGGTTAGAAATATATTATGCTCTTATCGACATAAAAACAAGCAATTTTGTATTCAAGACTTTTGTAAAAATACCCATGTTACTGCATGGAATGAAAAGACCTCTTACTTTGAAAACTATTTATGTTATTCAAATTAGAATATGTATTAAGAAAAAATGTAAAATATTTTGTGTTGTTGTGACTGAAAATAATGGAAAAGTAGAAATAGATGTTGATGTTCATCCCTTAGTTAAAGATTTTATGGATGTTTTTCCTTCTGGTGTTGAAGAGTTTCCTCCTAGGAGATCTGTTGAGCATGTTATTGACATTATTCTGGTATTGAACCTATTTATAGAATACCATATAGGAAATCCATACTTGAGTTCACTTTGAATTAAAAATTCAATTAGTTGAATTGATTAAATTAGGAAAAATCAGACCTAGTGTTTCTCCATGGGGTGCTCCTATTTTGTTTGTGAAAAAGAAAGATGGCACCATGAGACTATGCATAGACTATAGGCAGTTAAATAAAGTGACTATTAAAAACAAGTATCATTTGCGTAGGATTGATGATTTGTTAGATAAGTTAAATGGTGCTAAATATTTTTCTAAAATTGATCTATGTTCTGGCTATCATCAAATTAGAGTTAAAGAATCTGATATTCCTAAAACTGATTTTCGTACTAGATATGGCCATTATGAGTTTGTTGTGATGCCTTTTGGTTTGAATAACACTCCAGCCACTTTTATGACTTTGATGCATGATGTTTTCCATCTTTTTCTGTATGTGTTTGTGATTATTTTTCTTGATGACATTCTGATTTATTCTAAAATTGGAGAGGAACATAAAAATCATGTTAGAATGGTGTTAGAAACTTTAAAGAAGCATCAACATTTTGGGAAAGCGAGTAAGTTTGAATTCTTTAAAAATGAAGTTTCTTATTTAGGTCATATTATTTCTGATAAAGGGATTGCCCCTGATCCATCAAAATTAAAATTTGTAGAAGAATGGCCTATACCTAAATATTCCCATTAAGTTCAAAGTTTTCTTGGATTATCTGATTTTTATCATAGATTTATTAAAAACTATTCAATAATTGCTTCTCCTCTTACTGATTTAACTAAAAAGGATAGAAAGTATTGTTGGACTGAAGAGTGTGATCTTTCTTTTAATAAATTAAAAGAATTTTTAATTACTACACATGTATTATGCACTCCTAATTTCTCTAAAACATTTATTGTTGTTATTGATGCCTGCAATTCTAAAATTGGCTGTGTGTTAATTCAAAAAAATAGAGTTGTTTGTTTTGGTTCTAGGAAATTACTACCTACTGAGAAAAACTATCCTACTCATGATTTAGAGTTGCTTGGAATTGTTCATGCTTTAAAGATTTGGAGACACTATTTATTAGGAAATAAATTTGTCTTGAAAACTAATCATAGAGGTTTACATACATATTTACAAAACCTTTGTTAAATATGATGCAAAGAACATGGGTTGAACTATTAAGTCAATATGAGTTTGATATTTAGTATGTTCCTATTAAATAAAATGTTGTGGTTGATGCATATTGTAATGTTGTGTCTATAAATATAAGTCATTTTGAGGAATTTACGAGAAGAAGCTTTACCTACTAATAAATATTTTTGTGATATATATGTTGGTTTGAAAAATGGAACTCAAAATGTGCATTTGCGGGATAGAATATCTTATTATTTTCTTACAAATTTTCGATTATTTTATTATAAAAATAGAATGTGTATCCCTAATCTTGTTGATCTAAAACAATAATTTTTGAAAGATTCTCATGACATACCTATTTGGTAATCTTGGGTTTCATAAAATTATTCATTTGTTAAGAAAAATATATTTTGCCAAAGATGAAAAAGGAGACTCGTGAATATGTGCGTAGATGTATGATGTGTCAAAAGGTAAAAACTGAGAAATGTAGTAAACTTGGTTTGTTACAAACTTTACTTGTACCTGATTGGAAATGGGAATCTGTTAGTATGGATTTTATTACTAGTTTTCCTAAGACTAGAAATGGACATGATTCTATTCTTGTTGTTGTTGATAGGTTAACTAAGATGGCTGAAGTTTTTTCTACTAAAATTTAAGTCATATGCTTCGATATAGCTCATTTATTTTCCAAAGAGATATTTGGTTTACATGGAATTCTTAAAAATCTTGTAACTAATAGAGATCCTAGATTTACTTATTCTTTTGGAGATCTTTGTTTCATGAGCGAATCGGGTACTATTTTACGCTTTAGCACTGCGCATATCATCCGAGTCGATGGCCAAACCGAAAGAATTAATAGAGTTTTAGAGGACATGCTTAGGATGTATACTGGGGATAAACTTAGAAGCTGGAAGTAATATTTACACTTGATTGAGTTTTCTTACAATCAACATTATCATACATCTACTAAGATGGCTCCTTTCGAGGTTGTTTATGGTAGAAAATGTGCTACCCCTATTTCCCCTGGTCTAAACGCGAGCATAGATCCCGGTATGGTATGTTGATGAAGATGTAAAATAAATGGAAGAAATCATAACTAGGGAAAAACAAAATATGAAAGCTGCTCAGGATAGACATAAACATTTTGGTGATTCTAAAATGTTTGTTAGATAGTTTTTTGTAGGTGATAAAGTGTTTTTGAAAGTTAAACCAAAAATGAGTTTTTGAAGTTAGGAAATATGATAAGTTAGCTCCTCACTATTGTGGAACTTTTGAAATTATTGAAAAGAATAGGAAATATTGCTTACATACTTGATTTATCTCCTCAATTTTCTAGAATTCATAATGTTTTTCATGTGAGTTTGCTGAAAAGATATGTTTTTGATGATAAACATGTTGTGGATTGGAAAAATATAATTTTAGAACATACTTGTGAGTTTAATATTGAGCCGAGAAATGATTTTGAAACTAGGACAAGGAAACTTAGAAATAGAGAAATTAAAGAAATAAAATTTAAATGGTCTTCTTGTGATGTGGATAGTCTTTACTTGGGAAAAAGAAGATTATCTTAAGGAATAATATCTTGATCTGCTTGACTAATAACTTATGTTTTGTTATGTGATTTTCAGAATAGATTTGACATTACTGAGGAGGACGATAGCTGATTCAAAGGGGGAAAATTTATGTGAGTAAAACCCGAATAATTATAAATAATGAAGAATTGTCATATTTTTAAAGACAAGTTTAGTTTGAGGCTTATTACTACAAGTTTAAGATAAGATTATTTATAAAGACATTGTAATAAAGCTATTGGCTAATTAAGTGGGTTAAAATCCTAAGCATTTGATTAAAGATGTTTAATTTAACTTATGAAAAGGTGTGAGAAGACATTGTGTTAGTTTGTAACCACCTATGCATAGGAACAAAAGAAGAGAGACAAGGAATTGGGCTTGAGATCCGAGAAAGAGAAAAACTGTGAAAAGAGTCTTAAGGAATTAGTGATTTTAGTATGTGGAAGTAATTCTAAGGATTACCGGAGTTACAAACAAAGCGGTGGGAAAGAGAGAGGGGCACCAATGGTGTCCTAACCGAGGGTATAGAGTACAACCTCGGATGGTTCATGTCCAGGAAAGGTGAATATACACAGGGTGTATAGTATTTTCCTCTCATAAGTGGCCATAGTCTGGTGTCTATAAACTTGTGGATGCATTAAAATTTAGTATAAAGAATTCTTGATTGTGTTCTCTCTCTGTGTTGGAATTTTGGAATTAGAATTCACGACCCTTGTCTTCTCTTGACATTGGGATTTTGTTTTTATTGATTTAAATACTTATTCTCTCTATTAAATCGTATAAATCTCTCGAAACTATGTAAATTATGTTGGAGAAGTTTATAGAAAAGAGTTTATTCTTATATTTATTTTATTAAAATATAAAAATGAATGTATTCTATCTATTTTGTTTAAAAATACGTGGTTGTTTATAAAAATAGTGAAATTGCATAATTAAGTTAATGAAATACTTAAACTAGATATGTATATCTATTATTATCCAAATATTTTGTATGATTTAATATAAAATAATTTGTTATTGATGCATTTTATCATAATTAAAGAACAATCTTGTAAATTTAATGGTATTTCGGCTAAATTAACAATTTTCTACGTATTCTATAGTCGTATTTCTTGTTTGTAAACTTTGGACCCGAAAGTTCGTTTAAGAACAAGCTAATTAATCATATGTTCTAAATCCACGACATAATGCAATATATATATATAATTTTGAAAATTGATCTAATTAAAATGCTCCACATGTCGCCCGTTGATGTTGGAGTTTGCCTTTGCGAATTCTTATCCAATCAAAAAGACCCATGTGTCACTCATTGTGTCGAGATTGCTAAATTCTTTTGTGTTTTTGAAACGTTAGCCAATCGAGTAGACCACTTTTTATTGCCTTGTTAGACTTAATTACTATTGCAATGGTTTAACCAATAAGATATAAAAATTTAACTTTGTAATGTCAAGCTTTTGTCGGCCTTTTGTAAGTGTTCATGAAGGGTGAACCAATCATATCCCTCCATGTTCTTCACGGATTTGAATTAATTAGCTCACTCTCGCCAAATCTGAAACTTGAACCAATGAGATCTCGCCAAGTCTTATCTTTTTTGCGATGTTATAATTTTTCATTTGTGACGTTGTTAACTATCATATTAAGCCATCGATTTTGTGGTGTCACCTTGTCAAGTTTGTCGGAATGTGATCCAATAGAATTTATCCATGTTTCTTTTGCATATGTAAGTACCTTGTCGGTTTGCAAAAAGTGAACCATTTATATAACTCCATGTATATTCTTTTATTAGTTATCATGCATTACGAAATGTGATCGAATAACAATGAGCCACATATATTCAGATTTCACAATGGCTTGTTTTGAGAAATACAAACTAGTAAAATGGTTCCACGTGTTTTTTTCCGCGTGATCGATTTATGTACCTTTCGCTAATGAATTATTGACACTGTCTTTGTTTTATTTTATTTTATTCTATGGCTTTTCACATATTTCCTTTGTACAATAAATTGTGTTTCTTCTTTATGTAAAATTTTGTTTGTTATGCGGGTATTATTTTCTTTCCACATATTTTTCTTTGTTTTTGCAGTTATGTTTTCACCCACGGATTTGGGAATTCATCTTAGATTTATAGATTATTATATAAATATTAATTATCTATGGATATAATCAATTTTTCTTGTTAATTTTAATGGATTATCTTTTGAAAAACATATTAGTCTTCCACAAAGTTCAAATTGGTCAAGATTTAGTAGTTTTTGGTCGAGTTAAATTTGTATGTAGTTAATCGAGTTGGATTTGTATCTAGTAAAAATTTAAGTTTCGTTTGGTATCGAGATATTTATCCTCATTTAGAGATGTTGTCTTTTTACTATTGAGATGATAATGTGCAAAAATGCTCAAGAACGATTATGGTGATTTTCTCACAAAAGTTAAAAAATCGTACACACGAGAGAGAGAGAGAGAGAGAGAGAGAGAGAGAGAGAGAGAGAGAGAGAGAGAGAGAGAGAGAGAGAGAGACAAATCGAGTTTGAATGGAAGGGATTCACATAATGGCATGGATTACAATGAATTGGTGCATCAAAGTAGTAGCAGTTGGATAGGAAGTAACTTATCTATTTGAGAAATCGAATCTTTGAAAAGCCAATTCTCAAAAACAATGATTGATAAATCTAATAAGACTAATAAATCGATAAGAATATTAAATTAGAAAAGAAATGCTCTAAGCCAGAAATAAAATAAGGAAGAGAAATCACTTTGTTTCGATGATGATTCTATTTCTAATAAGGCAGATGAATCCTCCGATTCTTCTAGTGATGAATAAACAAATCCAAATAAGAAATCTAAAGAAAGCGAAAACTTTGCTAGGAAAATTAAATTTCTGAAATGTTGGAGAAGTAGGGTTAGGTGAACAAACTAAAACTTGGTTAAAAATTTTGGAAATCTATTTTGAACTACAAGGGACTAGTAAGTTATGAAGAACTCAAAATACTTCTTTTCAATTAAAATACGTTGCTTTAAAGCTGGTGGGAAGACACATTCAAAATTTAAAATCTTAAACCTCACAAGGTTAAATGGAGTAAATTTAGAAGCTTGTTTAAAAATAAGTATCTCTCTCGATCATTTTTGCAAAGAACGAGCAAATAAGTTACGTGATATAAAATAATGCTTGAAAAGTGTGAATGAATATAAGCAAAAATTTAAAAAATTAAATAGATTTGTACCTTTTATTACTTGTTTTGATAGCGTGGTTAGATTTATAAATGGTGTAAGGGAAGAGTATAAATAAAATGTTTGGTGTGGTAAAACACAACCAATAGATGAGTCCGCACAAATTTGAAAACAATTTGAGAAATCTAAAAGTATGATTAATAAAAAAATGGGATGAGTTCAAAAGGAAAAATACTAGTTTTCAGTTTAAGAATAGAAAGAGACCCTTCACAAGAAAATGTTCGTAGGCGTAAAAACTCTCAATTTAAAAATCAACAAGGAAGGAAGGATTATGAAAAACTAAAACCTAAAGATATTAAGTGTTGGAATTGTGGTGGAAATCATCTTCGCAGAGGTTGTCCTCATAAAAATAAAAAGTGGGAAAATAAGGGGCAGAAGACGAAGGAGAAAAAAGAAGAAAAAATGAAAGTTTTTGCTGTTGTGGACACGGGTACTATTCATAAACAAGTGTCTTTGGTAGAATTATCGAGTCATTAATAGTACTAATATTTTTTTCTTGATTGATTCTGGTAGTAGTCATAGTTTTATTTCTCCAAAATTAGTTAAAATTTTGAATTTGTTTTCCAAAACATAAAGCCAATTTTGGTAGAGATGACAGATGGAAGAATAGTCGCAAAACTGGAGCTTTAGTGGAAGACCTAGAATCTCATATTGATGGCTTTACTTCTATGGATTCTTTTGATGTGTTGAATTTGGGTCAATATGATGTTATTCTAGGAATGACTTGGTTAGAAAGATATCATGCTCTTATCTATTTGTGAAAACAAACAATTTCGCATTCAAGATTTTTTTAAAATACTCATGTTCTGCAGGGAATGAAAATGCCTCCTACTTTGAAAACTATTTCTTCTATTCAAGTTACAAGATGTATTAAGGAAAAATGTAAAATATTTTGTGTTGTTGTTATCTTGAAAATAATGGAAAATTAGAAATAGAAGTTGATGTTCACCTTTTAGTTAAATAATTTATTGATTTTTTTCCTTTTGGTGTTGAAGAGTGCCTCTAGAAGATATGTTGAGCATGCTTTATTGACATTATTCTGGTAGTGAACCTATTTCTAGAGTACCATATAGGTAATCCATAAATGAGTTTGTTGAATTAAAAATTCAATTAGTGAATTGATTAAATTAGGAAAAATCAGACCTAGTGTTTCTCCATGGGGTGCTCTTGTTTTGTTTGTGAAAAAGAAATATGGCACCATGAGCCTATGCACAGACTACGGTGTAGTTAAATAAAGTGACTATTAAAAATAAGTACGACCATTATGAGTTTTTTGTCATGCCTTTTGGTTTGAATAACACTCCAACCACTTTTATGATTTTGATGCATGATGTTTTCCGTCTTTTTTCGTATGTGTTTGTGATTATTTTTCTTGATGACATTCTGATTTATTCAAAAACTAGAGAGGAACATAAAAGCATGTTAGAATGGTGTTAGAAACTTTAAAGAAGCATCAACTTTTTGGGAAACCGAGTAAGTTTGAATTCTTTAAAAATGAATTTTCTTATTTAGGTCATATTATTTTTGATAAAGGGATTGCCTTTGATCCATCAAAATAAAAATTTGTAGAAGAATGGCCTATACCTAAATATTCCCATGAAGTTCAAATTTTTCTTGGATTATCTTGTTTTTATCATAGATATATTAAAAACTATTGAAGAATTGCTTCTCCTCTTACTGATTTAACTAACAAGGATAGAAAGTATTGTTGGACTAAAGAGTGTGATCTTAATTGTAATAAATTAAAAGAATTTTTAATTTCGCACTGTATTTTACACTCCTTATTTCTCTAAAACATTTATTATTATTCGATGCTTCGTAATTCTGGAATTAGGTGTGTGTTTTTTTGGAAACAGGGTAAAGTGAGGGTTTTGAAAGGGCCCACAACCTTGTATAAAGAAGAAGGGAGAAGAGAAAAGGAAGAAGAGAAATCCTGAACAACACAAGGGAAAAAATTGAAGAAACCACACCAATAAAAGATGAAAATACCCAAGCAATAGAGTCGGTATCAAACAAAGATGAGAAGAAAAGAAGGAAGAGGAGCTTCACTTGAAGCGAGAGAAGCAAGAAGATATACCAAAGAGGAGGAAAGAAGATAGAGCCCATACGGAGTAGCCAAAAGAAGTAGTGGATATCACCAAATGGTAACCGCAAATAAGGAAGAAGAAGGGAAAGAGGGAGAAGAGGATAAGGAATTAAAGCCTACCCTTCTTTCCCTTCTTCGAGTGCACCAATTACCAATTTTCGTAAAATGTTCCTATGAGCCTGGCGTATAATTTATGGCCAAAATCAGAGGGGTATCCGTATGTGATTCTTGATTCAGAGAGAAGGGGCATTTTCTGAATCAGAATGATTAGATTCATGTGGTCTCTTGATTCCCGGGTTGGATCTCTAACCCAAATGAGTTGACAGAGTATTATTAGACCCATCTTAGCACCCAAATATGCAGCCAGTAGGTTAAGCCTTGATGGATCGAGAACTCTTAGTATCCACGAGCATCTGCATCCAAGTCAAAGTCCTCCTCGAGGTCAGGGGGCTCCAAAACTTGGAAGGATTTTTCTTGGTGGGTTGAACTTTCTTGTGAGGACAGGAAGACTAAAGGTGACCTGTCGTCTTGTAATTTTTACATCTGAAGGCCGTATTTTCATAGTCAAGATGTTGAACATGTGACATCTTGAGGGTAATCTTTTCCGACATCCCTTTGCTAAGATCAACCTTAATGCATATTCTAAAAAAAGTGAGTAATCCACTATGAAATCTTGTGTCATCCTATTTTATAAATTTCCATAAATAATTTCCAATCTCCTCCGCTATAAGGTAAAATAGGAGAGGAAGATTGGGTAACCTCAGCCAAACAGGAACTCGCGATATGGAGTAGGAGCACTGGTCAAAGTGAGGGAACCAAGGGGTGGTAAAAAAACCAACCGAACCCCAAAACAATGGGCCCTCATTCAATTTCCTCGATAATCCTCATGTTCACAATTGGGTGTGTGTTAATGCAAGAAAATAGACTTTTTTGTTATGGTTCTAGGAAATTACTACATCTTTGAGAAAAACTATCCTACTCATGATTTAGAATTTCTTAGAATTTTTCATGCTTTAAAGATTTGGAGACACTATTTATTAGGAAATAAATTTGTCTTGAAAACTGATCATAGAGGTTTACAATACATCTTTACACAACCTTTGTTAAATATGAGGCAAAGAACATGGGTTGAATTGTTAAGTCAATATGATTTTGATATTCAGTATGTTCCTGGTAAAGAAAATTTTGTGGCTGATGCTTTAAGTAGAAAAAGAATTTATTGTAATGTTGTGTCTATAAAAAGAAGTCATTTTGAGGAAGTTATAAAAGAAGATTTACCTACTGATAAATATTTTTGTGATATATATGTTGGTTTGAAAAATGGAACTCAAAATGTGCATTTGCAAGATAAAATCTCTCATTATTTTCTTGATAATTGTGGATTATTGTATTATAAAAATAGAATGTGTATCCCTAATCTTGCTGATCTAAAACAAAAAAATTGAGATATTCTCATGGCATGCCTATAGCTGGTCATCCTAGGTTTCATAAAACTTACTCATCTATTAAGAAAATTTATTTTTGGCCAAAGATGAAAAAAGACATTCATGAATATGTGTGTAAATGTATGAATTGTCAAAAGTTAAAAACTGAGCAATGTAGTAAACCTCATTTATTACAACCTTTACTTGTACCTGAATGGAAATGGGAATCATTAGTATGGATTTTATTCTTTGGTTTTCCTAAGACTAAAAATGAACATGATTCTATTCTTGTTGTTGTTGATAGGTTAAATAAGATGACTCATTTTATTCCTACTAAAATTAAGTCATCTTCTTCTACGATGTAGCTCATTTATTTTCCAAAGAGATATTGATTTGCATGGAATTCTTATAAGCGATAGAGATCCTTGATTTACTTCTTCTTTTTGGAGATATTTGTTTGATGAACTCGGGTACTACTTAAACTTTAGCATATGCATATCATCTTGAGTCTAATGTCCAAACTAAAAGAATTAATATATTTTTAGAGGACATACTTAGGATGTATACTAGGGATAAACCCGGAAACATGGAGAAATAATTACTATTGATTGAGTTTTCTTACAATAAAGGTTATCATACCTCTACTAAGATGACTCTTTTCGAGGTTGTTTATGGTAGAAACTATGCTACCCCTATTTCTGGTCCAATCTTGAGAAAAGATACTTGTATGGTAATGAAAATGTAAAATAAATGGATGAAATCATAACTAGGGAAAAAAAAATATGAAAGATTCTCGGGATATACATAAACAGTTTGTTGATTCTAAAAGGTATGTTAAAGAATTTGTTGTAGGTGTGTTGTCTGCTCAAAATTCCCCTCTCTAACAAGAGCAAATTTTGAAAATTTTGAGTCTAAGTGCTTTTCTCTGAGGTACCTAAGTCATAAAATTGAAGAAATCCAAGTATTGGGCCTTTCTCGCATGTATTTCGGGCCTGTCGGACATTTTTGTCCCGACTGTCCCAAGTTCCAAAGTGCAAGTTGTTCCCCGATCGGCCGAAATCCCCGAAATTGTCCTATCTTCGGGCCCGTCGGAAGTTTTTGTTCCAAGTGTCCCGAAACTTTTGTGCAAGTCATTCCAATTTCGGCCGAACCACCCGAACCGCGTACTTCGCACCTTTTTGTCCCAAATATCCCAAAGTCAAAAGTACGAGCTTTCTCTTTTTCGGCCGAAGCTTCCTAGTCGCGTACTTCAAAATTCTTTGTCCCAAACCGAAAAAATGCGCCCCGCTTCATTTTCGGCCGAGCCGGTCAAACCGCGTACTCCGGAACTTTCTGTCCCAAAAGTCCCAAGTCCAAACGGGCCCGCTGTTCCAATTTCGGTCGAAATGTCCGAACCGCGTACCTCGCGCATTTTCGTCCCAATTGTTCCAAAAGCTTTTTGTGCATTCTCTCTCCATTTCGCCCGAGCCGCGTGTTTCGCGCATTCGCGTCTCACATGTCCCAAGCGTGCCTAGTGTCATCCATACTTAGACGCTTTTCAAATTGGTGGTTGCGTAATTAAATGCGCATTGAATTCACTCCGCTCCCCAAACGGCTATATAATGAACATTTCCCCTTTGCATTTTCTCACATCTTCCTTGTTATCCTTTGCTCAAACCCTTGCCGCTTACAAACTTGCGCACGTTCCTCTGCTTCTGTAATTCCATTCCAAGTCTAGTTTGCAACCTTGTTCCCCTGAAACTATCGACATGAAGATCAAATTTCAAGGACAAGAACAGATTTCTCCACTCGAGTCTGCTGTAAGCAACATTGGAGATAGCGAGGCCCGACATCTCGATTTCAGCGATTTTTGGGCAAGGATGGAAGATGCAAATCCCTCACCGATGGCTCAGACAATTCATGACAGTGGTTTGGCGTACGCTGGAGGATTCCCAATTTCGATGCGGTGTCTTGACATAAAGTGCTTTGCATGCGGAGCTCACTTCGACCCCGCCTCAAGTGAATTGACAAGCGTACATGGGAGCTCATCGCCGAGGCTGACGCTGTCGCCATTGCTTTGCCGCTACGAGGATCCGGAAGGTGGACAATGCCATAGTTGTTTCCCAAGCCCAAGCGCGCAAGCCATGTTCGATCAAGACGGTGGCAAGTACTGAGCACGAGTGGCGAAGTCTGGCTAAAAAACCCTAAGAAGGAGCTTCCCGCCTCACCAAAACCCTCATCAAGCAGGACTTCAACGAAGAAGCGCCGATTTCATAATACTGCTGGCTCGGGTCATGGGTTTGCCTTCCACCAGCGAGTTCCATTTCTGGATGTGCCCGCTCATCAGTATGGTGTGCGAGGGTACACAAAATATCAAGCCCAGTGAGATCATCGGCATGAATCACGGAGCAGCTATCCAAGCGTCTGCAAAACAAAGAAGTTTTCATGACTTCATATCTCGATGTATACTCTAGCAGCATCAAGGCAATGGTTTGGATTCTCATATATAGACGCCCACAAAGGCAACCCAGTGTATGCCTATTGCCCGCAGTTTACCTTGGATACCAGCAACCGCAATTTCAGAAGGGTTAATGATGCTTTCACTATGTACGTGGTCCGATTGCTCGAGGGTGACACCGCCAGGAGGTTTTCAGATGAAGCCATGAACTTGATATCACGGTATGGGGCCTACTTCATCCAATTCAGGAAGTTCTCATACATCAGGCTTGCTGGTTATGAGAGTACTCCTCTGCGGCTTCCCATGTTCTGCAATGACAAGATGGCCTTGATCGAAATATGCAGGCAACTGGACAAGTTGCACAGAACTTGCAGAGACAAGAAGATTTCTGGCTTGCACTTTCCCATCTCTCTGGGAAATTACACATGTAAAACAGCCCTGGATGCCCAGAATATAGAAAGAACTTTGGTCCCTATCACCGTTCATTTCTTCAAGCCAAGAACCTGCTTTGACTTGAAGAAGTTTATTGAACAGAATATCAAGATAGCCTATCACCATGTGGCAGATGCAGAAGACTACTGGGCTGACTGTGCAAACGACTTTGAGGCCAGAAGAAGGCATTATGGCAGGTTCTCCTTACAATTGATTCAAGAACTCGGTCTGTACCAAGTTCCTGAAGGCCTCGAAGATGATAATTCTGAGCTATACTCATATGAGTATGAAAATGTGATCAAGCACACCCCTCTGGAGGACCTGGATTGGAACAGAAAAGAGAGGGATGATTTGGCTGAAATCCTTGCTCCAGTCTTAGTCAGGACTAAGGTTTGGTTCAATAAGAAGGTCCGAGAATTCAGGAGGCACTCGGGAGAATCCTCCTCCAAGGATGAATCGACACCAATAAGAGAAGCACCAGTTCCAAGGTCCGAAACACCAAAGAAAACCCCTCCGCCTCAGCGGCTCTGGGGACTGTGGAATCTACTCCTTCTCCATCCACTCAGGTATATAAGAAGAAGCTCAAGGAAGTAAAGAAGGAACCGGTGGAAAGAGATCTTCAGGAGAAACAGGCAGAATTGCCTATCGGACCAGAGAACATCATCATCCTCAGTGAAAGTGAAGAAAGTGAGAGGCCAACTCCTACAAATGTTCCTGAGGACCCAACAGATAAAGACAAGGAGGTCCAGAGCACTGAACTTCCAGGTGCTATTGATTCTTCTACTGCCATTGTCTCCAGTGCTCCTTCCACATCCCAGCTTGAGTCAACAGCTGCACAGACCCTGAGTGTCATGAGCTCCCTGTCTCTTGGTCCCCTTGCTTCTCCTGCAGATTCTTCTTCCTCTTTTGCATGGGTGCAACCCTTGGTTGACAAAAGGAAGAGAAAACCATCCTCCCAAAACTTGGGACCAAATTTTGATGCTGTTGCAGCCATGTTGGGCACCACGCCTTCCCGTGCCAAGAAAGCAAGAACCACCTCCAGAATAGTATCTGATACTCGAGGTCAGCAATTCCTGGAGATTGCCAAGCCTGCAATGGACAAATCAGAACAGGACTTGCAAGTATCTGACTTGGAGCTACTGAGAATCCCAATGGGAGAATCTACCCCTGAAGGCGAGATCCATAACCTCCAGGAAACAGTCACAAGAGTTATTGGGAGAGTGGAAAAGGGACAGCAAACTATCGAACAGCTGGAAGAGCAAGCCCGAGTTCTTACAGGTTTCATCAAGTCTCTTCTATCTAAGGACAAAGTTTTGGATCCCACCCCTTTGACTGCTCTACCTCCTCCTGTAATACTAAGCCAAGATGAAGTGCAAAGTATAAAAGATATGCACAAGTATTCTGTCTATGGTAGAGCTATCGAAGCCATGGTGGATGACATGCTTGTTGCCGGGCTAAACTTCATCGACGAAGCTTTTAAGCTACATGGAAAGGTAGACAATTTGCAACAGAAGCTATCCTCTACCATTGAGGTTATGGATAAGGAGCTTAAACTCTGGGGCAGTTGCATTGTAGACCTTCGCCTCATGGGACAGACAGATGAGAACATCTTACTGGCAAATAAGATTTTCGATGATGCCAAAGATAATCTATCAAAATCCTGGGTCTACAGCGTAGAGTGGAAAATCAGAGTCCTGGAAGAAGCTGTAGGAGAAATGAAGAATAGCTGGCAAAAGGGAGAAGCTTTCAAGACGCTAGCAGCTGCTGCTTTCAAAGATATGCATTGTCATCTTCAGGATGAAAACTCTGGCGTTCCCTTGTCCTTGCAAGAAATCAAAGCTCAGTTCAGAGCTTTTGTCAAAGATAATCTTTTCAAGGAAGACTCCATCTCTAAGGACAAGATAAAGGAAATTTGTTCCCTTCAGTCTGCCATTGAAGAAGCAAACAAAGACTATCATACTCACGTCGAGTTTGATAAAGAGATGGAGAAATGCCTGGGATTTTGGACTCAGTCTGCAACTAACACATCAGTCCCTCGTGGCAGAGATATAGCTGAGTCATTGAAGAAGTTCAGGCAGCGGATTCTGAAGACAGTGGGTCCCTCCCAGTAGCCGGCCACCTGTCTCCTTCTCCTTCCTTTCCTCTTCTTTCCTTTCTTTTCGTATTCTTTGTAATTAGTTAAGGTATTGCAATTGGCGGTACTTAACTATTCTTAGTTAAAAGAAACGGTTACGAAGAGTAACCGACTTGTAAGCTATATAATGGCCTTTCCACGCCATTTTGGAGAGAGGAAGAACTTGGATATTTGCTGAAAGTGTAAATAGATCTTAAAAGAAATCAATACAAAAAGGGCTTTCCGTTCTTTGTCTATCTGATTCTTGTTGTCTCTGTGTTTTCCTTTAATATTGTGAAGATCATTTTGTTCTTAACTCGTTTGGTCTCTCTGATTGCATACTGTCCAGTTTTGCAAATACAGCGATCTTGTACAACCAAGAAGGAACTTTGTGTCCTTGACTAATAAATCCGAAGAAGGTTATTTATGGAACTTTGTGTCTTTAAATTTAATCTCATTCAAATGATCTTGTCTTAAATCTTTTGAAGCTTCGCATACACGAAGAATTATTCTGCTATCTATAATTCTGAATGTTTAACATTACGCTCATCTTCTTATTCTTTTTCCTCAGTCCTTGCGTAACTGATGATCCTGGTGGAAAGCACTTTCGTAATATCCAAGTTTAACCATAAAATAATGTTCTGTATACTTGTAAATAAGTTCGTTTCAGAATAAGGGAACCTCTCCCATTAAAGAGGAGGGACTTTTCGTCTCCTGTCTGTTGCTCTCTAAAAAGTCCTATTTGACGACCAACAAGGTGATAAAGTGTTTTTGATTTAGTTAAACCAAAAATGAATTCTTTGAAGTTATGAAAATATGCTAAGTTAGCTCCTCGTTATTGTGGACCTTTTGAAATTATTGAAAGAACAAAAATATTGCCTGAGACTTGCTTTACATCCTAAGTTGTCTAAAATTCATAATGTTTTTCATGTGAATTTGTTGAAAAGATATGTTTTTGATGATAAACATATTATGGATTGGAAAAATATAATTGTAAAACATGTTTGTGAGTTTTAGATTGAACCATAAATGATTTTGGAAACTAGGACTATGAAACTTAGAAGCGAATAAATTAAAGAAATAAAAGTAAAATGGTCTTCTTGTGATGTGGATAGTGCTACTTGGGAAAAAGAAGATTATCTTAAGGAACAATATCATGATCTGTTTGACTAATGACTTGTGTTTTGTTCTGTGATTTTCATAATAGACTTGACACTACTGAGGATAGTAGCTGATTTAAAGGGGGGAGAAATGTTATGTGACTAAAACCCCGAATCATTATAAGTAATGAAGAATTGTCATATTTCTAAAGACAAGTTTAGTTTGAGGCTTGTTAATACAAGTTTAAGATAAGATTATTTATAAAGACATTGTAATAAAGCTATTGGCTAACTAAAGGGATGAATATCCTAAGCATTTGATTAAAGATGCTTAATTTGACTTATGAAAAGGTGTGAGAACCATTGTGTTGGTTTGTAACCACCTGTGATGTATTATAAAAGAGATGTAAATATGAAACAAAGGGGGATGAATTTAGGAATAGGAACAAAGGAAGAGAGACAAGGAATTGGGCTTGAGATCTGGAGAAAGAGAACAATTGTGAAAAGAGTCTTAAGGACTTAGTGATTTTAGTCTGTGGAAGTAATTCCAAGGCTGGCCATCTTATAGATATTTGTGAGAAAGAGAGAGAGGCACAAATGGTGTCCTAACCGGGGGTACAAAGTACAACCCCGAGATGGTTCCTGGCCAGGGCAAGGTGAATATACACACAGTGTATAGTATTTTCCTCTCATAAGCGGCCATAGTCTGGTGTCTGTAAACTGTGGATGCGTTGGAATTTGGTATTAAGAATTCCTAATTGTGTTCTCTTTGTGTTGGAATTAGAATTCCTAACCCTTGTCTTCTCTTGACATTGGGATTTCGTATTCATTGATTCAGATAAGTATTCTCTTTATTAAACTGTATAAATATACGCAACTATGTAAATTACATTTGGAGAATTTTATGGAAAAAAAAATTCTTTGTTTATTTTATTAAAAGGGAAAAATGAATGTAGTCTATCTATTTTGTTTAAAAATATGTGGTTGTTTATAAAAATAGTGAAATTGCATAATTAAGTTAATGAAATACGTAAATTGGATAAGCATGTCTATTATTATCCAAATATTTTGTATGATTGAATATAAAATAAGTTTTTATCGATGTATTTTATCATAATTAAAGAAAAATCTATTAAATTTAATTGTATTTCAACTAAATTATCAATTTTTGTAGTTTGACCGTATTTCTTGTTTGTAAACTTTGGACCCAAAAGTTCCTATAAGAATGGTTAATCCTATGTTCTAAATCCACTCGACACAATGTAATATATATAATTGCAAACATTGAGCCAATTAAAATTCTCCATGTGCCATCCGTTGATGTCGAGTTTTCCTTTGCGAAGTCGTATCCAATCAAAAAGACCCATGTGTCACTCGTTGTGTCGAGAGATTTTAGATTCTTTTGTGTTTTGTGAAACGTTAGCCAAATAGAGTAGACCATGTGTTATTTCCTTGTCAAACTTACTTACTATTGTGATGGTTTAACCAATAAGATATCGACATTTAACTTTGCAATTTCAGGATTTTGTCATCCTTTTCTAAGTGTTGTGAAGGAAAACCAATCAAAGCCCTCCACATTCTTTGTGAATTTGACACTTAATTAGCCCGTCTCTCGCTAAATGCGAAACCCAAAAAAATGAGATCTTGCCAAGTCTTATCTCTTTTCGAGGATGTCGAGACTTTTTCAAATAAGATTTGCAACGTTGTTAACCAATCATATTAAGCCACTGATTTCATGGTGTCATTCCTTGTCAGTTTTTCGTAATGCGATCCAATAGAATATGTCCATGTTTCTTTCGTATATGTCGCAGTACCTTATTAGTTTGCGACATTCGAGCCATCTAGATGACTCCACGTATGTTCTTTTGTTAGTTATCATGCATTGTGAAATGCGATCGAATAAGAGCGAGCCATGTATATTCAAATTTCGCAGTTGGCTTGTTTTGCGAAATGTGAACTAGGAAAATGGTTCCACGTGTTTTTTCTGCGATGATCGATTTATGTACCTTTTCCAATGAATTAGTGACACATGTCTTTGTTTTTTTGTTTTATTACGTGACTTTCATATATTTCCTTTGTACATGATTGTCTTTCTTCTTTATGCATAATTTTATTTGTTATGCGGGTATTGTCCTCTTTCCACGTATTTTTATTTGTTTTTTATAGTTATGTTTTCACCGCGGATACGGGAATTCGTCTTATATTTATAGATTATTATATGAATATTAATTATCTATGGCTATAATCAATTATTCTCGTTAATTTTAATTGATTATATATTGAAAAATGTATGAGTCTTCCTCAAAGTTGAAATTGGTCAAGATTTAGCAGCTTTTGGTCAAGTTAAGTTTGTATGTATTTAATCGAGTTGGATATTTATTTGGGAAAAAGTTACATTTCAATTTCTCCATAAGAATTATAATCAAGCATGAAATCCATATGTAGAAAAGAAAATTCATAAGTGTTGCCTTTAAAGTTGGAAAATTCATTACAATAGATGTATTTTACACAACGATGCATGTTATAGGTGATAACACAAAACTTTTGATTCAAGGGTATCCTAGTATATCACATGTCTAACTATTCTAAATAAATAAGAATGGTTTATGTAAGTTAGCTTCCCGCTTGGAGGGGTAATGTAATATCTCCAATATTGCTAGTGTGGGATATTCATTTTCCTTGTATTTTTTTATTTACTTGGAGCTTTCCTACACTCATTAGATTTTCTTGCTTAAGTATATCGGTTGTGTTGAGTTAGCTTACCAATTGTGTTAAGTTAGCTTACTAGTTGTGTGGAGTGAACTCTACTTCGAGATCGTTAGTGAGAGTAATTTAGCAAAGAGATCTAAGTGGTAGTTGCAATTTCCTCCTCTTATATATGTACGTCACTTGCATCACTCTACGATATAGAGTATTGAGTTGGAGCTTTTTCTATGTTTTTTACAATTATCTCTCTTATAGTTTTGTAATTTGCAATCTCATATGTTTACTTTGTTTTGTCTTGAAACAAGCCATGTCTCACATCATTCACCTATGCATTCTTCAAACCGGTAGATATGTGGCGCTGCTACGATATGGTATCCGAGCCACACTTTGGTATTGAGCTGTCTAGTTCTATTCTTCAAGTTTATTTCAATTGAGGTGGTTATTTGCAAGTTGTAGATTGGGAAGAACCGTAAATATGTTGTTCTAATGCACTTTCAGCTATTCTAAAGCAAGTTTCAATTAGCTAAAGTGGAGTTTTAGTTACGAGAAGCCACATTTTTGTTGTTCAAAGCCACATTTGCACTATGTGAAGGGATTTTTAGGCACATGTTTACAATCTGGAGGGGCATTTTTTGTTGTATGAAGGGCGTTTTTTTGTTAGGAGCCACCTTTTTTACAATCTATAGGGGCATTTTTGTTGTTTATGGGAGCTTTCTATTGTTTTAGGAGCTCTACAAACCATTGGAGAGGCATTTTCCCTTCCCGACAGTGTAAAACACTCAATTTTGGCATGTTTTCTACCCTTGGTTTGATAAAAATGACCCTTGATAAGTTGTCTTGAGACTCCAACTTGCCCAAGATAATCTGGTGTTTTATTTTATTGCAATTATCTCCAATTTTGACTCTAAAGTTAATTCAAAACCTAGCATTATTTTATTTTTGGAAAGCAAATTCATTTGAAAAAATTGCATTAGAAGGAATTAAAGTTTTAATTAAACTTGTATCTTCACTGATGAAGAAGAAGGGTGAAACCCAGGTTGGCAGGAGGCTAATTTCCTCTCAAAAATTAAACCATTGTACTCTAAACTCCTTGTCGATTCCAATGAGTGGTTGGAAGGTTAGGTCCATCCTCATTTAGTGCATTTTTTTAATGCTTGAGTGCAATTTTATTTAAAATAGGCCTTATTTACGAGAAATCGTTATTGTAACATAATAACTTTTGATCAATAGCTCGAAACTGAGTGCCATCTTTTACAAAAGTTCATATTTTTAATTTCTCACGCATTGGTTCTATTTATATTATAAAATGCACTAATTTATAAAGTGCCACATTTTGGGAGGATTTTTGCAATGGATGATGAAGAAGACGATGATCACTTGGTTCATTTTCCGGAAATATTTTTGAAGACCGAAGGGTGGGGCCTGGTTTGGTAGGAGACCAACCCCCCCCATAATGAATTGTTTGTTTCATTTCTTATTTATACAATAAGAACATTTAGTGCATGTGTTTCTCTTGAGAATAATTTTATACATGCATTGTAAATGGGTATCTAAAAAGGCACCTATTATCGGAACCCATATTGAGGATCACTATATCTTCCTTGTAGTAATTTTGGAATCCTACAGTACTCTTTGAGACACGACTTCTCCATTCCTTGGCAGTTCTAACTTTGTCCTTTTTATTTTGTTCCCTCTTGACCAACCGATGGTTTTAAACAATAATGGACATATATTTTTTTACGCAATTCTTCTTATTAGAGGGTGATCTTTAGAGAAAGTTACACTTGTTGGATATTATTTATTAGTGCCTTATCTAATTTTGGATTCTTGTTGGGATGTCTTATTTATTCTCATTTCATATTTTTTTATGTAATTGGGTACCTAACATGGCCTTGTTGTCGGGACCCAATTCTTCTATCCACATCAAAGCAACTTCAACATCTTCAAGGGGTTTCTAGACTTCTTCAATTCTAATTTATCTCTCTTTTGGGGGAGGTTTTCCCATTGGGTATTCTCTTTTCCTCAATCATATGAGATATTTCATTATACGTGGGTACCTCTTCAAGCTATTATCGGGAGACACTTTCCTTTTTCACTACCCACCTAAGTTTTGCTTATGAGGGGTGTTAGTATAGGTAATTCATTTTCCTTGTATTTTTATTTACATGGAGCTTTCCTACACTCCTAGGATATGATTGCTTAGGTGTACCCGTTGTGTTGAGTTAGCTTACCAGTTGTGTTAATTTATCTTACTAGTTGTGTGGAGTCAACTTTACTTCAAGTATCGTTAGTGAGAGTTACTCACCACTGATCTAGGTGGTATTTACACTTTCCTCCTCTTATATATGTACATAACTTGCATCATTATATGATATGGAGTATTAAGTTGGAGCTATTTCGCTTATTTTAATTATCTTTCTTGTATTTTAATAATTTCCAATCTTGTATGCTTGTTTTATTTTGTCTTAGAACAATTCAAATCTCGCATCATTCACTTGTGCATTCTTTGAACCAACAAATCTGTGACGCTTCTTCGATAAATATATCCATCAGTGGTAGAGGTAGGTTTTAAACTAGGTGTTGGTATCAACTTCATCGATGAATAATACTACACGTAAATGGTAAACCATTTGGAATATCCTTCGACATGATATATGTGTACTTGCCTAGAATATCCTTCACTTTTCGTAGGATCTCCTCTATTTTTATAGATTTATGTTCCCCTATATTTTACATGAGCCTCATAATTAATACACAAAAATCACTATCCCATTTCATAACATTCATGAACTCCTTTCATATAATTTACAATATCTAGGAACTCATCTCTGCCTCTACACTTGTATCCTTTAAAGGGATCATATTTGTCTTCCATTTCGACTTCAAAAATGTATAGTACTTTCATATCCATCATGTACTACTTTCTCAACATACTTCTAAAGTATAATAAGTAACACATGGCATATATCCATAGAAATATCAACATACAAGACTTCATTTCATATGTAAATTAATCTTGATATGTACTTTAAATTGCATTCATAACAATTTGAATATCCTTTAACAACCACAACACCTTATATTGGTTTATATGCACAATTCTAGTTAGAGTAAATTTATCAATAATCTCAATAGAAAGAACATTGTCCATCTACCACAATTAGTAATACGTTTGTAAATCTTACTGTAGAATTTTATCTTCTCCTAAAGATATTTTTCTCTATGCGGCATTATCTTCCCTCACAAGTTTCAACATTACCCTATTCATCAAGAGATCTTATGCGTTGTAGTTATTATGTATCACTATTATATGCATTTATTTTCATCTATGTGATCTAATAAACATGTTAACTATAATCACTCCTCCTTTGAAAACTATTTCTTTGTGTGGATTATGGACATTAAAATGTGTAATTTCTATTCTCTCCACAATAGAAACATGTTCTTCTATATCCTCCACTTATTTTGTGTCCTCTTCCTCTGAAATAAGAGATACATCCTCAACTATACAAATTATTATGCTTATGCGAAGATATCATAATGCACATGACTATATTCATCACTCCAAAATCTTACACTTCTGCATGGGGATTTTATTTCCTTTTACAACGATATGTTGTCTATGTGAATATGTATCCTCCACATATAGTGAAAAACAATATGCATATTCCACATATTTTTAATAATATAATACTAAACTCATATTTAATGGAAATGGATGATCCATAAACATACTTGATATCTTCTATGTCATACTCCACATTGAATTCTTCAAGAGTGAAATAATAGAACTACTCTATGTACTTCTTGACAATAAGTTCCTTATAACACAACTTTTGTAACTATATGAGAAAATGATATTTGTAATCAATATGTAAAAATGTATCCCTACAATTTATCACCAATCCATACCAAATCCCGATCATTTATAATTATTTAAAATCTCTTTGTTTTCATGCTTTCCTACCATAAATTTGATTGACTCTTCCAAATGGTACATAAAAGTATTACCTTCCTGAGGTCCCCTCTACTCCTTCATACTCAAAAACAATTCTCAATTTGACAACCCACTCAACAATTTCATATGGATCTAAGCACTTTAATAAATTTTAATTATTGTATTTGAATTTATTCGAGGTAATGTTGGAAGCTCAATCACCGAGAGGAGGGTGAATCGGTGAGAAATAAAAACTTCCATTCACTTAAACATTTACATCCATCAACCATTCGATTTAACTTAACCATTAAGAATGCATTCATGAAGAACCTAAACATAAATGTGCAAATGAGTACAAAAGAACAAATGAACATCAAATATAAGTGTGAAACCATAAAGGGGAAGAAAACCTAGTACAATAAAGATTTTTACAAAAATGAATCAAATTTAGTCAAGCACCAAACCAACAATGAGCACCAACTCCTAGGTTTAGTGAGTCATCAACCCCACAAGGAGCACAAACCCCTAGATTTAGTACAACACCAACCCTATATAGAGGCACTAACCTTATAGATGAATCAATGCAAACTCAGCCACCTAATTGTGTTTTTCACCTCTATAATGTTGCACCACCAACTGATGATGACACTTGTTAAGTTCTCTTTTCTTCTGTCTTCCCAAAATTTGTCTTTCCCGCTAACTTGCTCAAGCACTTATCCACCAAGCTAATTAAATCATTTGACCTATCTCTCTAACAATAGAAAACCCTCTATCACTTCATGAAAACTTTTTTCCATCTCTTGATGGTCAAACAAGCCTTCTACACTTCCACAAACTTCCCTCTTACTCGCTAACTCTATCTCTTCCTCTAACAACAACAAATAAGCCCAACAACTTGCTTAAATACATGACTCAAACCTCAAATACATCTAGGTTAGTTGTCATATGGAAATTACACTTAAAAATCTTAAGAACATCATTTATACAACTCTAATATTGGTAATAGTATGTGAAAACTCAAATCCTCCATTAGGACTTATAGAGTCCTAATTACACCCAAACACCTTTTCACCAAAACCAAGACCATTTAGGCCTACTTAAACATGTTTTATAAGTCCACTACAAATCTCCAAAAATCTTGTACACCTCTGCACCATCATCTCATGTAATGACACCACCATTTTGAACACCTATCCTCACTAGGTTAGTGACCTACAAAACTAATCTTCAAAGATGAAGCTCAAACACACCTGAAAACACTTGAACCATGAAAGTATTACACATAGATGGAAATATCATGACCTCAAGGTCATCACCAAAATCATGATACACCATCACTCAGGGCTTAGGTGCCCAAGAACACATCTACAACTAGGTCACCAAAAACTTCCATTTTCACCCCAAAAATTGGTCTTGTAAGATAGGATTCAACATACCAAATACTAAATAGTGCTAAAAAATGATGGGGGTAATGAAAGACACTCTATTATGTTTTAAAAAAACAAGAGCACCTATTGGTATTTTAGTTATTTGTGACCCACTTCAACTTAATAGTTTTCAATAAAATTTAGTACCTTATAAACTAGACTCAAAATGCTACGATTCATGTTCTTACAACATATTCCAATTTTGAGTGAAACTACTTTAAATAACTCATACAAGTTGAAGATTTTTATGTTTAGAAAAAAAAGTGTCCACATAAGACCCCCTTTGGCCCCCATATTAGTGTGCTTACCCATACATGTATTCATTTTGGATCTTCCTCCACTATCGTTCAATAAGAAGTTCCCATTCTGTGTTGCTTCATGTGCATCTACCATTGAAGATTTCAAATACTTTTTTGCATGGGCATTGGAGATAATAGCGAGATTCTCCCACTTACCTGAATGCATGTGTTGCTCACCACCGAATTGCATTGGATTCATCACATCTCCTTGGCCAAGTTCAACACATCTTCAGTCAAGCTTGTTTGAAGTAACCTCTGCTCACTCGGGGAAGACTTAGGCTTGACGTGCTTCAAACAATGACGAGGTGAATATCAAAATAAGGTTTTTGCATATATGAGTTATTAGCTCGATCAGTGTTGTCAATCCAATCTAGTCTTGTGTCAAGAAAACAAAGTATAAATTTGTTGGGCCTTTCTCTTGTTCAAAGTCTTGTAGTTTATATAGTATTTTTTTATAACTCGGGGTTATGTATTTGTAATTGTTTGTTACAAAAAAATAAAAATTGTCTATAGACCCATATAGATTTTTGGTTAATATTTTATTATTATTGTTTTGTCTAGTTTTTACAGTGTTACAAAATAGCATAAAGATTTGTAATTATCTTTCATTACAAATATTTTATTCATTTTGTGTCATTTCATTAATATATATTTGGGTGTCAAGTGTTGTTATATGTATATATGTAAGAATAGTCATTTTTTGTGTCCATAAAGGTGTCAAGTTTCAATATTTTAAGTTGTATTGTCATGTTGTTCATGTATAGTTGTCTTGTGGACTAGAACATTGTAAAAGTTGTAAAAAAAAAAAAAAAAATTGCCTCACTTTTAGCTAGACACATTATCGGTGGAATCCGACGTCCGAGTTGTAATTGAGCTCCATGATCAAATCCACTAAGCTCGTAGCATATATGACATCGGGAACGGTGAAAAGAAAGTTTGGAAGAATAGTCATTTTTTTGTGTCCATCAAATTATCAAGTTTCAATAGTTTAAGTTTTATTTTCATGTTGTTCATGTATAGTTGTCTTGTGGACTAGAACATTGTAAAAGTTGTAAAAAACAAAATGCCTCACTTTTAGCTAAACACATTATTGGTGGAATCGACTTTTGAGTTGTAATTGAGCTCCACGATCAAATCCAACTAAACTAACAACATATGACATTGGGAATAGAGGAAAATGGAGGTTAGTAGTCAATCAACAACCTTTCATCGATCCTGACGATGGGGCCGCACAAAGGTTTAGTGACATATGTGTGTAGTTTAATTTCAATTTTGCGGTGTGCTTTCCATTATGTTCGAGTGTTCCAATTGTGCGGTGTTCATGTTATCAATAAGTGGAATGTCACATCGAGGGGGAACATGATCCAATGTTCCATTTCCATTATGTCTACATTTTCTATATATGTATGAGTAGCAAAATTTAGCATAATTTCCTACATTATTCCCCGCGGTGAGATGTGATGAGAGCTGATAATAGTACTTGGCACATCATGATGTGGTTATAGGTAAACCACTTGAAAACCTTCATTTTTGGTTTGTGGTACTCTAATTGAAAACAATCATTTTTGGTTTGTGTTTAACCATTTGAAAACCATACAATGGGTTTGTGATCATCCTGCAGTAAAAATTACCTAATCATGAAAACAGTGTAAGTACAAAGGCGGAGTTTTCCCATGTTCGCACTAAGGGGACGAATGTTAGGAATATCTTGGTTAGTGCTCATATTATTGAGACTTATATTTGTATGGGTTTGTTAATGTGTTGTAATTAATAAATATATTATCTACGATAATATAATTGTTAGTGAGGTTGTTTATAACAACCTACGTATGGTGGAGAGTGTTACAACAACTCATCCATATTAGATGAGTTGTTATAGGAGTTGTTATAGCCTCCCTATAATTTAGGATATGTTACTCCTATATAAATGTATTATTTCGTGAATGAATTCATCATTGTAGGAGTATTATTATTATTTAGCTCTGTGTAATTCTGTTACTTCCACTTCACCAAGAACATCCTTAATCCAAAATAAGGATGCATGCATTTAGAGAGAATTGATGCGTTTATTTATCATTGGTGGAAGTTAGGATTTTTTTGGACCACATGCCTTGTGTTTAATTTTCATATTTTTCCCTTTATGTCTTATGCAAATTTCAACATCATATATGTTGGAAATAAGGTGTCTCAACCTTGTTTGGTTTATTCAGTCAAGATTTTCTTACAACCGTTTCACATTGTCAGTGCTCTAAAAATAGAAATAGGAGTTGTCAAAATATTCCCATATGATAGTATATCATGGAAGGGCTATTTTTAGAGATATTATGACAGATTTTATGACATCTATAAGGGTCAAAAATAGGGGAGAATATTGTGGACGTGAGAGCCTAATTTTAGATCGAAATCTTTCTCTTTAATGTTATCCACCTCATGAGAGGTTTGGCACATGGTTTTGTAAACCATAGATGGTTTCTTGTATAACCGGAGGTCTATAAATTGAAGGCTTGGAGAAGCAATTGATGTGGTGAGCTTTGCAAGTACTATAAAGTTGGAATCCTCCTAGAATTGTTTCTGGTGATACTCCTGTAAGAAACTTTCTCTGCAAGTGTATGTAATCTTGTTATTAGATTTGAAATACATTGAGTGGGCTTTTGGAGTGTGGGGTTTTTATCCAAAAGGATTTTCCCCACATATATCTGGTGTTTGTGTTCTTGTTATGAATGTGTTGCTGAGTTTTCTATAACTGTTTTACTATGTTGAAAGTTTTGCATAATATCTCTCCTCAAGATTAGCGTAGGAAGTTGTTCCACTACTCTTAATTTCCTATCAAGTGGTATCAGAGCCTGATCACCTTTGGTTTCAGTTGTGGGTTGTTGGGTTTTTGTGCTAATCCGGGTTTGAGTGGGAGCTTGTGTAGAGAATACTTTGTTATCTGGTTGTAGATATTTTTTCAAATGGCGAGCACATCTAGGAGGATTGAGGTAGAGAAGTTTTCTGGCACAAACTTTGAAATGTGGAAGCTAAAGATGGAAGATCTATTGGTTGATCGAGATCTATGGGATGTGGTGGATGAGAAGGTCCATAGGCCTACGGATCCAGTTTTGGCTACAAAATATGATGTAATGGATAGAAAAGCTAAAGGTCTTATTAGACTATGTCTTGCAGATTCGATCCTGATAAATGTCCATGAAGAATCCACTTTAGAGAAGCTTTGGAAAAAGTTGGGTGAGATATACCAAGCTAAGTCTCTAGTAAATAAGATTTTCTTGAGGAAGAAGTTGTATTCCTTGAGAATGGAAGAAGGTGGACAAATATCTGAGCATCTAGAAACATTCAATACGTTGGTGACTCAGTTGAGCTCGGTTGGAGTTAAGATGGATGAAGAAGAAAGGTGCCAAACTATGTTGGTTTCATTGCCAGACTCATGGGACAACCTAGTCATGGCCATTGGGAGCACTTTAGTCACTCTGAAGATGGAGGATGTTGTTGGTTCTCTACTCTCGAAGAGATGAGAAGGAAGGTCTCTCTGAACGCCAAAGAGGCTTTGAGTGTTCGAGGAAGAAAAAAGAACGAGGAAAAGATGAGAAGAAGCGTGGCCATTCCAAGAATAAGGGGAGATCAAAATCCCCTGGTAAGTCCAAAGCGATATGCTGGAACTGTGGCAAATCTGGACACTTCCGAAGGGAATGCAAAGAAGAAAAGAAAAAGAAAAAGAAGAAGCATGATTCTGATTCTGAGTCCGAAAAGGAAGATGGAGATGCCTTTATTGCAGCTTTGGCCACTCGTGTAGGTGATAATGCATGGTTGATAGACTCAGGTGCATCTTTCCACATGACCCTAAAAAACTGGTTTAGTAAGTATGAAAACTATGATGGTGGTAAGGTGTATTTGGGTGATAATTCTTTCCTTGAAATTGTTGGTTGTGGTAGTATTCAAGTGAAATTTTCTGATGGTAGAATTAGAAGATTTGATGGTGTCTTGCATATCCCAGGACTAGCAAGAAATTTATTATCTGTTAGCAAGCTAATAGATGTGGGTGTGCATGTACAGTTTTCTGAAGCAGGTGTGAAAATGGTGAGAGGTGCTATGGTGATAGCAAGAGGAAGTAGATTGGGTACATTGTACCAACTTGATGCATGCACAGTTGAGTGCAATAGCACTTCAGATAAAACTAAGCCAATAACTATTTCACTAAAAAAGGAGAGGGTTTCCTCCTCTGCGGATGGTCGTGGCTTCTGGGTACCCAAGGGTGCTCTATCTACCGAATCAAAATTACTTGCAGAGAAGACCATGTTATGGCACCAAAGGCTTGGCCACATTGGAGAGAAGGGTTTAAAAGCCAAAATAAGAACCTCATTGAGGGGTTGAATGATTGCAATCTGGAGTTTGATTTATGTGAGCATTGTATTTATGGCAAACAGAACCGCATTCAATTTTACTCATCTACTCATAAGTCTTCATGTATCTTGGATCTAATCCATTCGGATGTATTTGGTCTGTTAAGGTTGCTTCTATTGCTAAATCAGTTTATTATGTTACTTTCATTGATGATTTTAGTAGGAGAACATGGGTATATTTTTTAAAGAGTAAATATGAAGTTTTTAGTCATTTCAAGGAATTTAAGGCTATGGTTGAAACTCAAACTGGGAAGAAAATTAAGTGTTTGAGATTTGATAATGGCGGTGAGTACTATTCTAAGAATTTGACAAATTTTGTATAGATTGCGGGATTAAAAGACAAAAGACAACTTCGTATTCTCGGAGCTAGAATGGAGTTGCAGAAAGAATGAATAGAATGTTGATGGAGAAGGCTAGGAGCATGTTGATTGGAGCTGGTCTAGAAAAGAGGTTTTGGGCTGAAGCTGTTACCACTGCTTGCTATTTGATAAATAGATCTCCTACATCAGCGCTTGTTGATAAAATGCCAATGGAGGCATGGTGGGGAAAAATCCTTCAATTAGACATCTAAGAGTTTTTGGCTGTGAGGCATATGCACATGTGCCTAAGGAGAAGAGAACAAAGTTGGATTCTAAGGTTGTCAAATGTATCTTCATCGGATATGGCTATGGTGTGAAAGGATACAAGCTTTGGGATCCTATTGCACAAAAGGTAATATACTCTAGAAGTGTTATTTTTAGAGAGATTAAATCTTTCCCTATTAATTTTCAGCCAGAACAACATAAAGAAAATGAACAAAAAAAGGATGTGGTTCAACTTCCTTCTACACCTGAGAAAGTTGAATCGAGACCCCAAAATAGACAAGAAGTAAGGAGAGCTCACCAAGCTTTGAATCTTCAAGAGGAAGAAGAGGAGGAAGAAGTGGAAGAATCTCCACCTCAGCTTGTTCGAAAGTCTACAAGGCAAAGGCAACCACCTGAAAGGTATGGGTATTCTCTTGATGATTGGAAGTGTATATTTGCTTTGAGTACTAACATTGATGAACCAAGATCTGTACAAGAGGCTTTGGGTATGAATGATGCAAAGTCTAGCAAATAGCCATGGATGAAGAGATGGCAACCCTTAAAAAGAATGATACATGGGACCTTGTACCATTGCCTGAAGGTCGAAAACCTGTTGGATGTAAATGGGTGTTTAAGAAAAAGATTGGTTCAAATGGAAATGTTGAAAAGTATAAGGCACGGTTGGTTACGAAGGGTTACTCTCAAGTTGAGGGTATTGATTATGGTGAGATATTCTCTCCTGTTGCTAAAATGACATCCATTCGGTTTTTATTATCTATTGCAAGCTTATGACCTAGAGGTTGAACAAATGGATGTGAAAACTGCTTTCCTTCATGGTGATTTGGAGGAAGAAATCTATATGACACAACCAGAGCACTACATGGTGAAAGGTAAAAGCAAGATGGTTTGTAAGTTAAAGAAATCCTGTATGGCCTTAAACAAAGTCCTAGGATGTGGTACCAAAATTTTGATTCATATGTGTTGAGTTTGGGGTTTGTGCGGTCTAAATTTGATCACTGTGTATATTTTAAATCTGATGGTGATTGTTTCCTGGTAATTACTTTATATGTTGATGACATGTTGTTTATTGGGAAAGGAAAAGGTTTGATAGAGAATTGAAATCTCAGCTCTCTGCGAAATTTGAAATGAAAGATCTTGGTGCAGCAAAACACATACTTGGGATGGAGATTAGAAGAGATCATGAGAACAGAAAGCTATGGCTTGGCCAGAGTAAGTATGTTTGTTCTATTTTTGCAAAGGTTCAACATGCAGGATTGTAAACCACTTTGTGTTCCTGTTACTTTGGGAATGAAGCTCTCCATTTCACAATGTCCTTCATCCCCATCGGAGATGGAAGAAATGAGCAGAGTGCCTTACCAGAGTGCAGTTGGAAGCTTAATGTATGCTATGGTCTGTACAAGACTAGACATTGCCCAAGCAGTGGGAGTTCTTTCTCGTTTTATGTCTAATCCTGGAAGAGTGCATTGGGATGTAGTTAAGAGGGTCTTCAGATATTTGGGGGTACATCAGAGTACTCTATATGTTTTCATGGAAGAGGAGATCAACATTCCCTAGGTATTCATGGTTTTGTGGATTCAAATTGGGCTGGTGATGTCGATAGCAGAAGATCCACCAGTGCATATGTGTTTACTCTTAATGGTGGTGTAATTAGTTGGATGAGAAAGTGACAGGTTGTGGTCGCTTTGTCCACTACTAAGGCAGAGTACATGGCAGCTACTCATGCCTGTAAAGAAGCCATTTGGCTAAAGCATTTGTGTTCAGATATTGGATTGAAACAAGGTGTAGTTACAATGTATTGTGACAATCAGAGCGCAATCTGCCTTGCGAAGAACCTGACTTTTCATGCCAGGACCAAACACATTGATGTTCAGTATCACTTCGTGAGAGATATGGTCGAGGATGGCAGGGTGAAGCTAGAAAAGGTAGAGATAGTTGTGAATGTTGCAGATGCATTAACTAAGCCCGTGAGCACAACGAAATTTAGGTGGTGTTTCGAGTCTATGGGCCTCTCGGCCCCTAGCAGTTGATCCATGATGGTATCTTTCCCTTGACCTTACAAGGTATTCGACAAGTGGGAGATTGTTGGAAATAAGGTGTCTCAACCTTGTTTGGTTTATTCAGTCAATATTTTCTTACAGTCGTTTCACATTGTTAGTGCTTTAAAATAAAATAGGAGTTGTCAAAAGATTCCCATATGATAGTATATCATGGAAGGGCTATTTTTAGAGATATTATGACAGATTTTATGACATCTATAAGGGTCAAAAATAGGGGAGAATATTGTGGACGTGAGAGCCTAATTTTAGACCGAAATCTTTCTCTTTAATGCTATCCACCTCATGAGAGGTTTGGCACATGGTTTTGTAAACCATAGATGGTTTCTTGTATAACCGAAGGTCTATAAATTGAAGGCTTGGAGAAGCAATTGATGTGGTGAGCTTTGCAAGTATTGTAAAGTTGGAATCCTCCTAGAATTGTTTCTGGTGATACTCCTATAAGAAACTTTCTCTGCAAGTGTATGTAATCTTGTTATTAGATTTGAAATACATTGAGTGGGCTTTTGGAGTGTGGGGTTTTTTATCCAAAAGGATTTTCCCCACGTATATCTATTGGTGTTTGTGTTCTTGTTATGAATGTGTTGCTGAGATTTTTGTAACTGTTTTACTATGTTGAAAGTTTTGCATAATATCTCTCCTCAAGATTAGCGTAGGAAGTTGTTCCACTACTCTTAATTTCCTATCAATATACATTGTATTTGTTTCTTGTGACTATGTTTTCCATCTTATTGACTTTGTATTCTTTTTTGTTCTTCCATGTTTGTCTATATTTACGTATCTTCCCTATTTTTCTCTTTCCTCCCATATTTTCCCAATGTTATAGGATTTCTACAAGAATTGTACTTATACGATTCGACTTCTACCTTTTCCTTTTCCACCTTGTTGGGAATTCCCTAAGGTTTAAGTATATCTTTTTATTGGCTTATGTATTGGGTTTGTGCCCAATATGGTCCATATATAAATTCAAGAAGTTTGTACATACATGAGTACATAAGGGTATTTAGGATAATCACAATCATAATCACAAACACAAACACAACAATAACCATCCATAAGGAGATATCAATGTAATAGTGATATTGAAGTTGTAAGAGTAGATACAATTGTTCTTAACAACATGTATATGTGACAATAAGAATCCAAGCTTTTAAGAGTTTTCTAGCACTTGCTATAGTTGTTTTTCATCCATTAAAAATTATCAAGATTATGACACTTGCATATTGTGAATCGGTTACTAACTTGTATCCAATGTTGATTGTCAATTTGTTCAAAACATGTATGAAATGATAATAATGGTGGGATTAAACATACCCCAATAATACCCGCGATTTTTATGGATTAAGTATGTAGAGAGACGATATTTTAAGTGTAGAGTTTTGGAAATCCAGAATCGTGTCATCACATTTGCAAAATCAGATTCATAGAAAGCTATTGCCATACTTCAGAGCTGACATCTAATTATCTGGGGCATGGGAATTTATTTCTTAAGATTCAATTAATCACAACTATCTCAACGATTCAACGATTCCATAATAAAATCCTAACTCTGCCCTTTATGTATTCCACGTACTTTCTAAATTATTGTAAAATCTAGATAAGCTTCTTTTTTACAATTATATTAAAATACCATTTTATTTTATATTAAGCCAAATACTCGAAACCCCTTGCCCTGTTCTCTCTTCGATACCTTAACCCAAACAGAAATTCGATGATAAGCTTTATGGAAGAAATAAATGCACATACCTAGGTACCTGCCAAGAATGTGAACCGTTCAAATTGCCGAGCTGGTATAAGAAGCGCGTACAAAATATGTGAAAACGTTACATGTATTCCTAGGTACTCAAAATATTTATATTTTGGGTGTAATATCAAAAATAATTGAAATGGGTAGTTGGCAGTGGACATTAATGTACTTTGGAAATGTAAAACAAATCCACCTAATTCCAGCAGAGACCACTAAATATGGGACTAGGAGGGATATACATACTAACAACGGCAAGATCCTCCTCATTCTATAACGGGTTGTTCGCTTTCATTAGAAATTTTCCTCGATCAACATCAAGAACATGGAGCATAGACGGCATCTCTGGTTTTTGTCTTCATCCTCATCATTCTGGCTCATTTGCATACAGTGAGAATGTCCCATGCAGGTGAGATTCAATACTATCATTCTTTTTTGATACAGATAGTATAGGTTTTAATATATAATCTCTTCTTGGAACACCTAAGAACACCTAATTTCTGTTTCTGTTTTTGGTTTTTAGATTTTGTTTCAGTTCTGATTTATTGTATTATTTGTTAGATGCGAAATGCAGAGCAGGAAAAGCCATTAAAGTGAGCTGGAAAATGGGTGTCGACCCGCCAGATTATCAGACATTTAAAATACAAGTGAAAAACAGTTGTGGAATGTGTGATGCCCACAATGTTCATCTCAATCTCACAATGCTGGCCCCAGGGATTTGGGATCCCATTGTTGAGAAGGTTAGAGTAAAGAATGGCAAGTCTATTCCTTCCGGTAAAAAGTGACATTCAGGTACCATGTGGGATATTTGGCTGACATTGGTAGTGTCCAAACATCTGCAACATTTATCAACTGTAAATTTCCACATCCATCTTCTCATCAGGCTGTTTATGAAAAGCCTTGATTATTGTAAGGAATGTTTTTGTTTTGTTTCTGGTAAATCCATGGCAGTTCTTTCTTGTTAACTGGTGAGTAGAGTGTTCAGTAGTTGAGGTGGTACCCTTTTCTATCTTATCATTTATGTTTGTATTAATGTACCATCAGCTAACATTTATATTGTATGACATTGACAATCAATGGGCTCTAATGTTCAAAGGTTATAATAATGTCATGCCTGTAACAGAAAAATTAATGCGCTCGGATTAAGCTTGCACTTAAATTCCCTCGTCCACTTTTTTTTTAAGACGGTATGGCCCGTATGGGTAAACGTTCGTTCAGGTTCTCAACGAATTTCAGTATGTAACCATTTCATTGTCGTGCCTACACCATTTATTATTATTGAGTGTTTTTAAAAAGGTAAGTTAGTAATCAATGTGATAGATATCAATTAAATGTATTCATATATAAAAGTTCTTAAATTATACTAATCCTAACACAAACTTAGAACTCGGTTTCAATCACAAATGCATGGTGTGTGGGGTTTTTCATAGGATGTGGTTTTCTTAAAATCAAGATGATTTCTCTTCCTCTTTTTCCCTAAATGTTTCGATAATAAATTGTAATCTACAACGATAGTTTTGTATTTTTTAGGCCATTTAAATTGCAAGATAAAATGATAAAAAAATGCTTCAAGTGGCGGCCAATGAGCACTAGAGAAGGTAAAGTTTGAATACCTTCTACTTAATGACACTAATATTATAGCCAATGTTCTACTCAATGACGAGACAAGTCAAGAAGGAAGCTAAGAGGAAGAACTCACAAGATTTGTTTCATATTCAAACAATTATAGATATGATCCTATTTCCAAGAATTGCATGTGCAAAGATAGCCAAAGAAGCCTAGAAGTCTCTACAAAAAGCTTACCAAGGTAGTGAACAAGTCAAAGTGGTTGGGTTGCATATTATGAAAAGAGAATTTGAGGATGCAGGAAGTTGAAAGTGTAAGCAATTTCTATGTAAAAGCAAAGGACATGGCAAAAAAATGGCTACCTAGAGAAGAATTGAACAAACGAGGTTTTGAAAAAAGTGTTAAGGTCTATAACACCAAGGTGGAATCATGTTTCCATCATCATTGAAGAAAAGAAAGGACTTGACTATTCTTGAGTTTGAGCATCTAGTTGGATCTCTTGTGTCTCACAAAGAAATATTAGGAGACACGATTCGAGAAAGTGATGACAAGGCATTTTCCTCAAAAATGAACATCACAAAGAGTGAAGCTACTATCACTAGTAGCAAAAGCAACCAAGTATAAGGCAAAAACAACATATGACAATCTTTTTTTTCTTTGTATATGACATACAAGTGGATCTAAGTGTAGTTTTTGAACTTAGGGTTTATTTAGAATGAAGTAGAGAGTATAGCATGGTTTTTTCTTTACACTTTATTGTTATCTCTTTGTTATTTATTTCTAATGATTATTGGGAAAAGATGTCAATTTGTGCATATGCAGTCTATACTAAGTTATAAAGGATTGTGACCATAAAGAGTACAAATATAAGAACAATTATGGAGATGATTCAAAGTTCTAGAGTTTCATACCATACTAGCTCTAGAAATGTTCAACAGTTCTATGAGTGGCTCCTTAGTATAAGTTTGGAGAAAAGTGGAAAAATATCAAGAATATACTCAAACCAAAATCTAATTGTATATTTAAATTTCTCTTGAAAAATCATACAACTTAAAAAAAAAAAAGAGTCATCTTAATTCGAGTTCATATGTAAAAATTATCATCCATTTTAGTACAGGTTGTGGAGTCTATCAATCTAGCTTGAAGTCTACAAGTCTAGCTTGAAGTCTATCACTCTAGCTTTGAAAATGACCACTCTAGCTCGGAAATCGATCCAAAAGTTTACAAAAATTCAAATAGAAAAGTTAAGAGAGGTTTTTTTGTCATAACAATGAATTGAACAAAAACCTCCTTTAGTTTTCTATAGGTTATACCATTTGGAAGAAATCTAACTTTTAACATGTGGCCATCCTTAAAAACATATTAGGTTATCACCAAACGATGCATAATCGGATAAATAAAACTTCAAAAGGAAAATTTGAGAAAGGTTTTGGTTATAACAATAATTTAAACAAAAACCTCCCTTTTTCTACAAGTTCTACCATTTGGAATAAATATGAATTTTAATAGGTGGTAGTCCATAAAATGCATATCAAGTTAGTACCAAAAGTTACATAATCAGAGAAAGAAAATTTAAAAGAAAAATTTGTGAGAGGTTTTTGCTATAGTAATGAGTTGAACAAAAACCTCCTTCAGTTTTGCTACATCATTCATCACTTGTAATAAAAATGAAATTTAGTAGAGTTGGAGCCACAAAATATATAACAACCCTGGAAGGTTAGAATCAACTATGGAATCCTTCCAAGTCTAATATATGAGTATGAGGAGATTGAAGAAATATTTTTGGAAACCATTTGTAAATTTTTATTCATATTATTTCCAAAAATAGATATTTCCATAAGTGACTTATTATTTGTAAAATAAGGAAGAATCCATATTCATTTTGATTCTCAACAATAAAATAAAAAGGAGGATAATGTGCGTGATGATGTTTCATCTTTGCAGAATCAAATTTATCTAATTCATATTAGTAATCAAAATCATAAGGATGAGATCATTTGGAAAGATTCTTTTGATGGAGAATAGATTAAAGCTACAATTCTTTCTTTGCCTCTATGAAAGTGAAATTAAATGGCATAAGTTGTGGATGAGAGCTAACCCTTAGAGTGAACTTTTTACGGTGGCTCATCATTAAAGGCAAGATATCTTGACTAATGACAACCTCATTAGGAAGGGTTCATCATGCCTTAGAATAGGTGTTGCATGTGTTAGAAAGAACCAGAAGACATCAAACATTTATTTCTTCATTGTAAGTACACTTCCAAAATTTGGCATCTTGTTTTTGAAAAATTTAATCAGAAATGGATCTTTCCCCTTACTTGTCTTCAGGCCTGGGAACAATGGGACTCTCCTTACAAACATTGTGTGGTGAGGATATTATGGCAACTAGTCTTACCTCACACCATGTGGCGAGTTTGGAAGGCTCGTAATGATGGCATTTTTAGAAATACTAGAAAGTCATGTAACAAAGTATACAAAGAAATTATTTTGCTATGCGGGACAATATTGCAGAGGTTTAAACCTCCTAAAAATAGACTTTTCCACGAGGAAGAAGAGTACATTTAGCTTGGAATATTGACACTTTGTCTTCAAAAAGAATAACAATGGTATGGATAGATCCACTGTCCGATGGATTAAGCCTCCCAATGCTTGGCATAAGTTGAATTTTGATGGGGCCTCAAAAGGCAATCCGGGAGATTCTGGAGGTGGAGGAGTCATCAGAGATCACAAGAGGTTGTTTTGTTGCTACTTTTTCTGGGAAAATGGGTAGGCATACTAATCATTACTCACGAAGCTCTTGCTACTCTGTGGGGAATAAGGCTAGCCAGGGGATTGTAATATTCTTAATATTATCCTGAGGGTGATTCGATGAACATCATCAATATCTTAAACAATAAGCAATCCCAATGGTCAATTAGAGATTTTATTGTTGAAGCTACTGATATATGCAAAAGTTTTGAAAATGTTGAAATCAATCACACCTATCGAGAAGGAAATAGGGTCGCAAATGGTTTGGCAAACTTTGGGGTTAACAATACTTTTCAAACTTGGCTAAGGGGGACATTCTTCCCACTCAAGTTAATAAAGACATCATCAATGATTTACATGGCTTGGAAAGTAATCACTAATGGCTGTAATGTTGATGCTAAGGAGTGGATTTTTAAGTACAGAATGATGACATCATCTAAGATTTGTGTGATTTGTGTGATTTGTGCGAACTGGATAGCCATCATTACTTGTCATAGGGAGAACGCTAAGGAGCGGGTCACTAATTACAAAGTAAGGTCTAATAATTACATCTTTTATCACGAATGGGAGAGATTCAAAAACAAAGCTAAGACTGATACGCATAGTGCTAAAACTTTTACCGTTGCGGGCAGAGTCACTGGAAAAATGGGGGGTCCGCCTTGCAAGACAGAGCCCACCCATAATCCAGCATGGAAAGATGATACAGGGCTCTGGAACTATCTTCAAATTGGGGGTCTTGCGAATTTTATTGAAAGAATACAAGGTTTTGATCAGGATATTTCTATTAAATTTGCTCAGGGATGGAAGAATCGGGTAGTTAAGTACAACAACATTGAGGTTGAGATAACGGAGGAGCTTATCGCTCAAGTCACGGGGCTCAGTCTTGATGGCACCAAATTCTTTAACAAGAGGGTGGACAGAGAGGTGGAGGCAAAGAAATTCCTGGACGAAGGGGAAAATCTTGAATTTGTGATAGCCGGCATCAAGTTGACTTCGATTCCTGAGCCTTTTGCTGAGCTCGCCAGGATGGTTGTTAGGTATGTAACTCTTGAGGGGAGATTTGTTACTATTCCTCAAAAACATTTGATCTTTCTTAATCACTTTCGTAGAAACATAATCATCAACTTCCCTCATTACTTGATAAACTCGCTGGAGAAATCCGTTCGGGAAGTGCAAAATCATACTAGGGCAGTTCCACTCCATCAAGGGCTAATTCTTCTTATCCACCGCCACTACTCAACCTATCCCCGCTTGGATTCTGCTCCTCCATCTCCCTTCATTCCTCCCATGCCCTTTACCGCCTCCATCCCCCTGCTCGAAAGGAAGATTGACACTGCTTCGTCTAGCAAGAAAAGGAAGGGTATGAAAACTAAGGTCCCTGCTTCTCAGAGGGTTCTTAGAAGTCACAAAGACCTCGAGCTTGCCGAGAGTCTCTTGCACATCAGCCATCTGGTGGAGGAGCCTAAGGAGGAGGATTTGTTGGTCAGAGTGGGCAGGATGGAAAAGGAAATTCAAGAGCTTAAGAGTGTTATCAGAAATATGGAAAAAGCTAAGGGAAAAGGGAAACTACAAAATGATGATGAGGAGGATGTTATTGCTGAAGTTTTCAAGAAGCTACAATCTTTGGATGGCAGACTGGGAAATGCAAAAAGCCGTAATGACTGCATCCTATCTGCCCTTAAAAGTATTTACAATTTCATTGAATAGCATGTTCATAGTGTATGCAGTCTCAGCGGGATTACTGAGGACATTTGGGGCCCCAAGGAGAAAAGAGATATTGCAATTGCTCAAAGCGGATTTTGCCACCACCATTGCATTCTCTGTCTCACTTCAAGAAATCAAAACCAATATTGGTGAGCCATCAAGTGATGTTTGTGTTGCTTTGTTTCTTGTCTTGAAGTTGTTACAATCGACGGTTTTGGTGCTATTTTTTGGTTGAGATATTCTGTGATAGATATCTCTTGTTTGTTTTTTGGTCTCTTCTGTTGTTTTGATCATTGTACATCTTGATCCTTTTCTATTACTATGTTGTATTATCTGGCTGTTGAGCCCTCTGGTGTTGGTTGTTTTGCTCTTCTTTGGGCTGTTTCTTCCGCTTTTGGTATCTGGCTTTTGAGCCCTTTTGTATACAAGGTATAGTCCCTTCAAAACTATTTACCCTTAATAAAAAAACAATAAAATAAAAGAGTTGGATCGCTAGTTAGAGTTAGATAAGCTCTCTCCATATTTTATGGAGATTGATGCTTTATGGATAGATTGAAATATTAGTTGTTAATATTGGTGTAGAACACCAAAATTTGGTATCGCTACCTTCGTTGCACCGTGTATCCGCTTCTTTTCGCCATAGTCATCTATTTAGACCCCTTTATTTCATATTTTTATTAGTATTCCCACCTTTCCCATCTATTATCCTATCCATTTTAATTTATTGATAATTTTAATTAATTATCCTCTAATATTCATCTCATTATCTAATTAATCTTTATCATTCCTAATTTCCCTTCTCTAGGTTGTTTATCATCTCTTAACTCCTAGTTGCTCATCCCTAGGCTCCCTAGCCTTTATTTACTCCATTTCATCTCCTCACCTACCCATTTCACTTCTATATGCAACCCTAATCCATCTTGACCACCCTTCAAAAACCTAATCGTTCTCCTAAAGGGTGTGATGCCTCAAGTTAGGCATCCTCCCACCACCCAAATGGATGGTTCCTGCAATCAACGACAACCCATCCAAGTCGTCTTCGACCCTATAAAGCCACATTCCCCCCATCCAAATAATACATAATCAGAACTTTCTTGCGCTTTGTGACCTTGTCTTCATGCCCGAGATTCTTTATGCTTGATTTTCGATCTTCTTGGAGTCCCTTTGAGCTTATTTGCATCACTTGTGGAGACTTTGGGGAGTTTATCTTTGCCTTGTATTGGTTCATGCTATTGTTCCTTCATCATTATCATTATTATCATAAACTAACATTTTGCAGGTCTAATCGCCATCAGGGCTTCAAATCCGACTTCTTCTTTAGTCATTTTGTCTTAAAGTTGTCAATCTAACCCATCCACCTTCGGCCTTGTTTATGACTTATCGCTCTTGCCAGTCACCTTCGACCCACCCTATTTTTTTCATCCATTATACCCTCTAGGTCCACATCAGTTTGTATTCCTGCCTCTGTCACCTATTTCAGCCTTCATATCTATCATTCTTCTCTTCTCTCGTTTAAATTTGTTCTATCGGTCCCGGTCACTAATAACTAAGCCAAGTCATTGTCGATCCCTATCATATTAGCCATTCAATCCATCCAAATCTATATTTTCTTACATCCTTTTTGTTCCCATATCTCATAATTTCCTCTAAATGTTTATGTCGGTCTTTACAGTCTCTTTCATCATCTGATTTTACTTGGATCTCTCTAGATCTACATTTGCAGCTTGTTGTTATGATTTATTTGCTCAGTCATTGTTGATCTTCCCTCTGATCTGGGTTGCCATCGACCCACTCTGGTATATTTTATTTTGTATTCATCTAGATAGACTTACACTTTATTTTTCATTTATGTAATTTTGGATTCGATTTAGTTTCAAATTTTTCATGTTATTCAGTCCTTTATCATTTATTTCATCCTCTTTTATCAAATACTATGGTTGACATCCGCATAAGGAAGTTAACGCTTCTTGGAATCGAATTCGTCGGGAAACCCCCCATCTACCATCTAATCCATTTTCCTTCTAGTTATCTTTGTTGTGCAGATCCATCAAGCTTCATAAAGAAGGAGGTTCACTTTACGCCCGTCCATTTCCATTTATCTTATATCAATGTACCTTAAACCATTGCATAGTTTGAGTTGCTTCATTTTATTTAGTATCTAGCTCACTTTGATTAAAAGGTAAAAGAGAAAATCTAGTCCAATATTAAGCGCACGCTTGGTGGTATGCCCCTTTAGGCAATTCTCTTGCATTTTCTTTCATTTTCTTCTATTTTCCACTAACATTGTAGGTAGGAGATTTTTCCTTTTACTTGTTCATGTCGGTCTTTTAGATCGCTTGGATATTTCTCTTCATTTGCTTTATTTTGAAGATCAGATAAAAGGAAAAAAACTCTCTAGGTATTCCCATTTTTGTCCTAGTTTCTCCTTTTTGCATCGTGTTTTCCATTCATGGTGTCGTTGTCTTCATCAAATTTCCATATTTGGTTGTGGGCTTAAAATGGACCTCTTGCATTCTTTCTTGCAAATCTAGTGTAAGTAGGGGTTTAATTGGTTGCATTTCACATTTCATCTCACACAACCAAACTCACACATCAAAACAATCCCATACCATGTGGACCTAATTGGGATTTGATCACCCAATAGGAAAGCCACCATGGTGTTTTGGCCGCGTTATAAATCCTATACAGACTTGGGCCTCACATACCTTCAGGTATATCGAGGACTCCACAACCATAACTACCCGAGACCGACCTTAGACTACCATTTCTTAGGTATCCTCGTTATCCAGTGTTTTGTTTTTCTCACATCTCCTAATTAATCATGTTAATAAAAACCTTGTTGCTTGATTTGTTTGTTAACAAATTTCATAAATAGATATTTTCCCATTTCATACCTATTATCACCCCTTCTCAAGATGAGACAACACAAAATATAATCTATATAACAATGATATCCATTCCTACAATGATCTTGAGACCTTAGATTGGGTCTCTCAACCTTGTTTTTTCATGGTCTCTCAACCTTGTGAAGACCATGTCATTCAAATCGATCCCCCTTTTGAGACTGATTCTTCTATCTCTCATCGCCTACTTCCCCTCGATCGGTCACACCTCCATCTCATGCTCTTTTAAAAACTCTTGGGCCTCCTTCTATCCCCATTTATGACTTCCTATTTTGTAAAACTCCCATGATCTTTCAATCCTATCAATCCACCCAATTGGTCAATCCTATTCCATCTACATCACCCCATATCAACATTATCCCTACTTCATCCGATTTTATCGCTAGAATGCCTATCCAGCCATCCCGATCTAATAACATTCACATTCCTACTTCTCGTGTGGGTTGGCATGTAGACCTAAGTATGCCTAATAAGTGTTGTTATTGATGTAAAACCTCATTAATGACAAATTGGATGTTGTAGGATGATGGTATGATAATGTATGTAGTATTAACATTATTGGTTCAGATGTGGTTCGGTTGGTACTATGAAATTCGGTGGTGTAGGATTTCTCAAGCAAGCCCATACAGGTGCCTAGGTGATGTTTCATGGAAAAATAATCTTCTTGGAGGTTGTAGATTCATATTGACATGATGAATAATAGGTATTGAGGGTTCTTTAGTACTCACAATAGTGATATGGTACATGTACAGGTGGTTCACTTGTTCACAAGTGCTCATTGAGAAGCGGTATGCTAGCTAAGAGGTGTGACAAAGTGCATTGGGGCTAGATGAGATCATAAAAGCATATATTCAGGTATATCATGGAATAATAGGTATGTTTGGGTCATTTACAGAGATTCCATGTTCAGTTATTGCACTCTTTTAGTTGGCTTTAGTTGATACGATTGGAGCACAAACATTTAAACATAGGTAAGTCATTATGGATAGAGATTTTGAAGGATACACAGGCTATGAGATGATTATGAATAGTTATTACAGTGTGTCATGATGCTTCACACAAAATTTTAGGTGATTTTGAAAAGGAAATTTTGAGATATTCAAGTTTTGGTGAGATAGGGTCAAATTCTAGTGCATTTCTAGCTCGAAATGCAACTTCGAGATGCGTGTTCTAAATCATGTGATTTTCATGGGAAATATATCCTTTTATTGATGCTTCTAAGGTGAGTCTATAATATTTAAAAATAAAAATTAGGTCATTTGATCGTCACGTTTTTATGAATGATCGTTAAGAAGGTAAGAAGGTCAAAAACCCTAGTTAAACCCTAGCTAGGACCAGTTTACAAAGGATGAAGTATACTTGACCAGTTTTGATTGAAATATAAACTATGATGATTTTATATTGAAGTAGTCTCAGATATATTTCCAAAAATGTAAGTTTGAGGTCATGACCATATGTGGGCCCCACCTAAAAACAACAGTTTGTGAAGAGTTTTAGTTTAGGACAAGTTGGTCCAAAGAAGTGATATGTCAAATTGATGAAGAATGATGAATGTGAGTTAATATTTATGTCCATAAAGGTTTATAATCATGTATATGTAGTTTCATGAGGTTTTGAGGTCTAAATAGGTTGATTGGTCAAAGGGCAGTTTTGGGATCTCAAAAAGTAGTCTGCAGTGTTTTGACCATATCTTGAGTTACAAGATGATTCCTTGGATGATTAAAGTTTTGATGTAAAAGGATTCAGAGGGATTTTAATTTTTATATGGATTTCCTCATGATGAGGTCAAATGATAGGGTTTCTAGGGCTTTCTTTCAATAAGAACAATTTTGTAATTCATGAAGGTTATGTAATTGTGAAAGTTTGATGCTTTTGGAGGCATGTGATGGATTGGATGATGCCTCTTATCACCTAGAACATGAGTATAGATGAATTATTCATAAAATTATCCTATTTATAAGGCTTTATGATATGTATAAATGTTTTTATGAGCTAACCTTTGAAAGTAGCTTTTTTGGTAGGTTGTTTTGGTAAAGGCAAATCTTGTTGTGGTTTGAAGAGGAAGATGTTTCAAGGCTTGAAACAAGTTCAAGAGTGATATAAAGGTACTTAAATTTATTTTTAGTTATTACATGATATTTTTGATGCATTATACTAAATTTGGTGGCATTATGAAGTTTCCAGGGTGTTCAAGGGTGCATGAAACAACTATTTTGAGAATTGCAAAGATTAATGGGCCCAATAAATGAAATATTTTGATTGGTTGATTAAATGTGTGACAATTTATGAATTTTTATGATGTATTACACATAGGTAAACGTTCATGGGTCATGACGAGGTATGAGACTCATGTTAGGGCATTTTTAAGATTGTGCCCATGGGGTTTTGAGCCATTTTTGGCACATGAAATGATGTTTTTGGCTAGGCCGACCTATATGGGTCATATGTAGCTGTTTTAATTCAAATGTGTGAATGTTATAGATATTTAGGGGTCGCATTTATCATAGAGGACCAACCTATTTTTTTGGAAGGAAGAAAACCTTATTTAAGTGCTTGTTTAGTTTATTTTGAACTAGTGCTTAAGGAGGGAAGGTGTGCAACCTAGAGAAGAGTTGATTGCAGGTATGAGGAGATATTTTGAGATATGATTTGATGCATGAAAGGTTTAATAGGACATGGCAGCATAAGAGCAAGAAGATAGAAAAATAAAAGTGAAGAAAGAGCAAGTTTTATGCCATAGAGTATGAACTAGGGTTTGTGAGCTTAATTGTGATCTCCATCAGTAGTGAAAGAAGAATTTATAGAGATCAAACATATTCAGGTGGATGATTTGGTCCTTGGTCATCTTTAGGGGGTTTTAGAATCATTTTGGAGTGGGTGCTTCATTAAATTAGGGGTTAGTGCTCCTTGTAGGATTGGTGCTCTACTAAAATAGTGGTTGGTGCTCCTTGTGGGGTTGGTGCTCTTCGTAGTTATTGCTACACTAAACTATTTTGAGTTTTGTAATATAAGTAGATTTTTAGTGGGTTTTCTTCCCTATGAGGGTTTCCCACTTACATATGGTTTTCTTTTGTTGATTCCTTTACTTTCTTGCTCTTGTGGATTAATTTTGCATATGTCATTAAGCACACACTTTATCATAGATGTTGCATATACTATCTAATGGATGAATGAATGGTTCGGTAAATGGAAATAAAATTTTGTAAGGGACTGATTCACTCCCTGTCAATCCCTTGTGCTTCGATAATTGGTATCAGAACTAGCCTTATGGAGAAGCTTGACAGCTTGAGGGAGATATTCTGAAGCACAAAATGGGAGGTAAAAAGAAAAATACTCAGAAAGGAAAGAACTCCAAAGATGACTATTACTCTACTCTAAAAGGTAGAAAATGTGTAGAAAATATTCCTAAAATTTACTCTCCCCTAGGATTGATAACTTGTGAATTTGGAGAAGGATTTAGTGATTCAAAATCAGATTGTGAAGACTCATCTTGGGCAATATTGAAAAGTAACTTAGTATTGCAATAGATGAGAATGAAAAACTCACACAACTGATTATTGAAATGAAGAGGAACCATGAAGATCAAATTAAGCTACTTAAATCTAAGTTGAAGAATGAGAGTAAAGAACATCATGAGATCACAAGGAATCTTGAGGAATAATTAGAGAAGGTTGCAACCAGCCTAGAATCTAAGGAAGATGCTCATGAACATAGTCATACTATTCATATTTTGGAGTCACAAATGGAGGAATTGTCAAAAACTCTAAAGGTCAAAGATGAAGAATGTACTCAGTTGAAATCACAAGTTGCTTTGTTTAATGATAAACTCAAGTCAAAGGAGGATGAGTGCATCAAGTATGAAGATGGTATGAAATCTCTACATTCTATACTTGATCTAGTTTCAAGAAAATTGAAGATGTTTGAGAAAAGTGCTAGTGACCTAGATAATATTCTTAGCCATCAAAGATCAACAAGTGATAAGGATAGTTTGGGATTCAATAATGATATCAAGGACAAGGAATTAACAAAAGAAGACAAGGTTCCAAGTAAGGAAGATGGAGAACCAAGTACCAAGGAAGAAGTGAAGGTGACTAACTCCAAGGACAATGAGAATACCAAGCCTATTAGGCAGCCTAATGTTTCAAGGTATGAAAGATCATTCAATGGTTATTGTTTCTCATGTCATGCTTATGGTTATAGAGCTAAAGAATGCAAAATAAGATATCCTAAGAATGATGTAAGTTCCTTTTATGGTGAATGTCATTCATGTTATGAATTTGGTCACAAAACCAAGGATTGTGGATAGAATCTAGGAATGTTTGAGCCTATAAAAAGTAAGAAGGTTTTTGTAAAAATATGATTCTAGAGATGCTCAACTATGGAGAGGAAATAGAAATGACTTGTTCAAGAAGATAGTATGTTACAAATGCAATAAGGTAGGCCATGTAGCTAGTGCTTGTTTGAATGGAAGATCTAATCATGTTGGTGATCTCAAAAGGAAAAGAGCAATAGTATGCTACAATAGAAACAAAATTGGTCATGTTGCAAGAAACTGTTATCTTGCATTTTCAAGTCATGATATGATTTCTCAAGGTCCTAAAGAGCAAAGAAGTGGTTTTTAGTGGCCTAGAGTGCAAGGTAATGGTCCTAGAAGGACTTGGGGACCTAGGAGAGACCTTGGTGTCTCATCAAGAGTTGGAAATGGTGGAATAAGGAGTGAATCTTAGTGTTTAGAGTAGAAGAGAGAAGATGATGGTTTATTACAGGTGCCCAAGAAGACTTGGGACATCCTGTAAGACATTATTTTAGGTCTCGTGGATCATGTATACCTTCACTATGCTTCTTGAAGGTATACCATTGCAAATGAAGCATGTAGGTGAGGGGAGTTGTCAATGTCATGTGTGCCACCTCCACAAATTCAAGGTATGAGTATTCTTTCTTTTGGTTTTTGTTCATGATGTTGGTTCTTTTGTAGACATCTTGTCAATTTTTCTTGTTCCCCTATGTTAAGCTTACAAGTAGCCCATGAGATTTGTGCATGAATTCTCATGGTATGTGGTTTATACATGATGAGTCTTGAATAGTTTATTATTGTCTTGTCATGTCTCCATTTGAGTCTAAATGGTGTCACTGGTCTTAAGCTTCATGTTTAGGTCATTTAAATGCATATGTCATTCTTGTTGTATCTCTGAGTTTGTGATGGTCTTCTTTGTCAAGTCTGAGTCTTAAGTTGATTATATGGATTTTTTATGGGTTATAAGTGATCTTAACAAATGTGTCTCAATGACTATTATTGTTACCTTCCCATAAATTATGTATTTCTACCCCAATTTCCAAAAAAATTGGGTAAAATGTCTATCAAAATGTCCTTGTAAGGGTCCCTCAAGGAAGATTCGTTTTCAAATAGTAGTCATTTTTCGACTTTTAATTTTTAAAGATTTTTCCTTTGTTGTGCAGATATTTTGGGTTTTAATGTCCCTCACATCCTAAGTTCCATTAGGTTCTCATTTCGATGATTACCCTCTTTCTAGGCATTGCATTATTTTTCCTTTATTTATGGGTACTTCATTTTTTTTGGAAATCATGTCCCAATGTCCCAAGGACTATCTGTGCAAGTTTCTTCCGATTTTCTGATTCTAGTTTATTGCAAAAATTTATGCTCATCATGTCCTGCATGTCTTGAGTGCCCCCGACCTCCATTTCCTGCAACTCCGTTTTTACTCTTTCCATTCACTACGGGTTTTTCGGATCATCGCGTCCTGTGTGTCCCATTGTCCCATGGGCGATTGTGCACATTTTCTCTGCCTTCTCCACTTACCACTATTTTAGGTTGGCATAAACCATTAATTTTCATATTAATTCCCCCATCGACCTACTCAAATGGAGTTTTTATAAATATCCAAGGTAATCAACCATTTTTACCACACTCTTGGCATTCGTTGTTGTTTTCCATTTTGTTCTCCCACTATACCTTGTTTGTAGCCATAGTCAAGTCCCTGTTCGGTATTTTTCAAAATTTTAGGTGCAATAGAAGTTTTGAAATGTTGAAAGCAAAATTAAAAGAATTAAAGAAGTTCATTACTCTTGCCATATAATGAAGATCAAATACAAAGGGAATGAACATCTATCTTCCTTGGAGACAACTATACCATACATAGGAGATAGTGAAGCTCAGCACCTCGACTTGGATGATTTCTGGGCACGAATTGATTGCCAAAAGCCTACTCCCATTGCTCAAATCATTAAGGAGATCGAAATTGCTTATGTAGGGTGTTTTTCAATTTGGTTCAATTTGTTGATCTTTGTGCTTAGCTTTGTGGCTCCTTCTTCAACCTATAGGCGAAGGAGATCATTGATCCCCACAGACATGTACTGGATCGATTGATACTAATTGTATTATTACTTCCCTTAGGATTCCTTTAGCTGAAAATTCAAACACCCTCACCAAAGATCGAGCTCGGTTGCTTTTTGATCAAGATAGTAAACAATATAAGAGCTGAGTGGCTAAGTCTTGGTTTAAGAATCCAAAGAAAGGAGCTTCAAGGTTGCCAAAGACTATGTATAAGATTTATTTTAAGGAAGAAATTTCAAATGTTATCACTCTCCTCACTAGAATAATGGGGATGCCCTCTACCAATTAGTTTCATTATTGGATGTGCCCTTACATTAATATTATATGTGAAGGAAAATAAATATTGAATTGGGAAGAGATAATCTGTGATAACATCACTGAAAAACTTGCAAATGTTCAAAGAACCAAGAATTTTTATATGACTTCTTACTTGATGTATTCTATTGTTGCATACAAAGAATGGTTGGGTTTCTCCCCTATTGAAGATAAGAAAGATGCTCCTATTTATGAGTATCATCCATAGTTAACTTTGAAGATCAGTAACCATCACTTCAGAAGGGTGAATGATGCATTCACCATGTATATTGTCAGATTGCTAGAGGGTAACACCACTCGAAAATTCTCGGATGAAACATAACAATTGATTGATGTCTACGGTAGTTATTACACTCAATTCAATAAATTCTCTTACATATGGTTGGTTGGATTTGAGGGAACACCTTTAAAACTCCCAATGTATTATAGTGACAAGATGGCCTTGGCTGAAATCTACAGAGTAGTTGGATAAGCTCCATAGAACTTACAGGGATAAAAAGATTGCAAGCATCCAGTTCCCAATCACATTGGGTAACTACACTTGCAGGACTAGTGGAGATGCCCAAAATATTGACAACACAATTACTCCCCTCACTCTTCACTATTTCAAACCAAGGACTTGCTTTGATATCAAGGACTTTATTACCACCAATTTTAGAATGGGTTTCTATCATCTTGTTGATATTGAAGACTACTGGGATGATTGTTTTGATGATTATGAAGCTCAAAGAAGATACTATGGTAGACTGTCCCTGCAAGAAATTAAAGATTTTGATGTGTATAAGGTTCTGAAGGACTTCAAGATGATGATGAAGAAATGCAATCCCTTGAATATGAAATATCCATCGACATAATCCTAGTGAAACCATTGATTAGTTTGTCAAGAGAGAGATGATTTGAAGGAACTCATAAACCTTGTATTGGTAAGGACCAGACTTTGGTTTGACAGGAAAATGAAAATGTTTAGAGCAGGAAAGTCTAGGTCTTCTTCTCAAGAAACCTCCACCCCTAAAAAATAAATTCCTATAATGACTCCTGAAGCACATGAGAAATTTGTTCCCTCTCCACCTGAACCTTCAACTCTAGTGTACATAAAGAAAGGAAAGGCCAAGAAGGATGAGAAGATGGAGGAAGTCATTTAGGAGAGTGAGAAGCTATCTTCTCCAAATAAATTGGAAACAATGCCTGATGTTGAAACAATTATAGACCTCTGTGATGATGACAGTGAAGAAAAAGAGCAAGAAAAACAAGAGAAAAAAATCCTGAGGAAAATAGTGAAAAAGAAGATCAATTGAAGAGCCAAGTCTTAGAATCTGTGAGTGTTTTAGAAACATATGCTAAGGAAGTCCTTTCAAGGAAGTGCCCACCACCCAAACTAAGACATCTGTGTTAGAAGTGGTTTTTGTACAAACTTTGAGTGTAATGAGCACACTTGTACTTGGGCCCATTGTCCCCTCCACTTCCAGTTCTTCTTTTTCTGGGTACAACCATTATTGGAAAGCAAGAAAAGGAAAGCCACTTCTAATATTGTTGCTCCTAAGTTTGATGCAGTGGCAACTCTAGTAGGTACTACTCCTCCCCACATGCAAAAAAGGCTAATATCACATCAAGATCAGTATCAGATTCTCAAGGCCAACAATTCATGGATATTTCTAAACCAAAGCTTAACAAGGACCCCCCTTCGAGAATAAACACCTGAGAGTGAAGTACACAACCTGAAAGAAACAGTGTCTAGAGTAATTGAAATGGTTGAAAAAGACAAGCAAACTCAGGAGCAGTTAGAGGAGAAAAATCAAATTTTGTCAAATTTCATCAGATCCTTATTGGCAGAGGATAAGGTACTTGATCCAATTCCCTTAGCCTCAATTCCACCACTTGTCATTCTGTCTAATGATGAATTTCAGGGATATTAAATATATTCATAAGCATGCCACTTATGAGAAGGCAATGGAAGCCTTGGTTGATTAGATGATAATCACATGTTTGAATTTCATTGAGGAGGCATATAAATCATATGAAAAAGTTACTAATATATAGATAAATTTTACCACTACGATCAATGGTCCGGATAAATCATTGAAACTATGGGGCGAGTGTATCCAAGATCTTGGTGATGAGTGATACTGAGAGGTATAAGTTCTTTTGGAAAATAAGGTATTTGATGATGCAAAAATGAATTTGTCTAAGAAATGGGTTTTCAGCATTGAATGGAAGATAAAGGTTCTTGAAGAGGCCATTGGTGAACTTAGAAATATGTTGCAGAAAGGAGAAGCTTTTAAAGCTTGTGTCACATCTGCTTTCCATGATATCCACTGCCAAATATTCAAAGAGAATTCAGAAGATAAATTCACAGTCCAAGAAATTAAGTCTCAATTCAGAGATTTTGTCAAAGAATATTTGTTCAAGTAAGACACCATGTCAAAGATAATATGAGAGAATTTTTTTCGCTTTAAGTAGCTATCACGGAAGCCAATAAGGAGTTCTTGGAAAACATAGAATTTGGGAAAGAGATGGAGAAGTGTCTTGGTAGATGGAATCATGCAACTGTGAATAAAATAATTCCCCGAGGCATAGACATAGCGGAGGAATTGAAAATATTTAGAAACCAAGTTCTCAAAACAAATGGTACTACAAGAACTTCTTTGAACGTCCCGACTCCTAGTTCTTAGTTTCCTATTTTATTTAAAGTATCTAGTTAAGATGGATATTTTCTTTATTTCCATATGTTATGTAAGCAAAGGACAAATTGATGTTATAATACTTAATTAGATATTAATCTTTGGATTAAAAGAAGGGAAACTGAAAAGGCTCTTTTGTAACCATTCCTAAGGCTATTTAAAGATATTTTCTTGTCATTTGAAGGGATCATATTTTGATATCTTGGATGTAAAGAACATTGAATTACCAATCAATACAGAAGAAGTTTCATCTTTTCTCATGCTTTATCTCTTTATCGATCGATTCTTGATAAACTATGTATATCCGAACAAGAACTTCGTGTCTTTCAGTTGATATTATGCTTATAACTTTGTGTCTATTGCATGCATTTCTTGTGTTTATATATACATAGTTTAAATCTTGTTATTTTACCAAGCATAAGTAAGATATCATTCTGTAATCTATGTGTCTAAAAGTGCTCCTCTCTTCATTTTCTAATCTGATTCTTTTGTTCCCCCTTCTTATGTATTGAGAATTTTATGAAATGAAGGCATTTAAAATATCAAAATCCTCACTGAGATATTAATAGCCATGTATATTGTAAATAAGTAGATTTTATTTTTTCTTTTGTGTGTTCAATAAGGAAACTATTATCCATATTTCACCCATGTGCGAAATATTGGATCGACCACGATCCCGCATAAAAGAAAAAAAAGTCAAAAGGCGGACAGAAAAAGCTTCAAAATTGGCTAAGTATAAAGGTGTAAGCGGAGAATGCCAAGTGTCAGTATGGCGTTGATTCAAGGGGTGAATAGAGAAAAGGTTTCTAAATGAGCTCCAAACTATTGTGTGTCCCAGGGGAAAGCAGACTGCTGGGGAAAAAATTGGATCTTTGCCCCTTGTTATCTCAAAAGGGGTAAAAGTTGCAAAATGGCCAGAAACTCCGCCCAAGGGAAAAGTCAACATTTGGGCCGAGTCAAAGCCAAGCGGGGAATCGGAGGAAAGGGAAAAATATAAATTGTGGACCCGTAGGCCCGAATTTTTTTCCAATTTGGCTGCCACGTGTCCCATAACAAAAGGGAACCCATTTTTCAAGTTGTTTTCCCGCCCTCACATGCGGACTCGATAAAAAATTTGAAGGGGCATATCTTTCGACTCAGGTGTTGAAATATTGCAAATCTAATGCCGTTGGAAAGATATCGGCCTCACCCATGCCATGAAGGTCTAAAAATTTAATTTTGAGGAGGTTAGGTAAAGGAAAAAGGAGGAAACATCTTTAGGATTTTAATGTAGGATCTTCTTGCCTCAACAACTAGATTAGATTTGATCTATTTCATCGAGAGGCATTAATGGTGGTGGTTGAGCTTCAACCTGATTTTCCCACTTCTCTCTCTCTTCTTCTTTCAAGTTGAATCTATAAATACGAGGTCGGATTCATTGTAAAGGGTTGGACATTATTTGTTTTATAGGCTCCCTTCTCCTCTTAGCAAAGGGATTTGTGGGGTTCATGCCTTCAATAAAAAATTACATTACATTTCTACCTCTTGGCTACTTTATAATGGACTGTATCAATCTACAAAGCAATAAAACATACGTGATCAATTTGAGATCCTTTCTTGTCTCTTTAGTTTCATTTGGTCTCCCATTATATATCTGGCTATCTATGCTTTTTTATTGTATGCATTTTTTTGGTTTGTGTCTATTAGCAAAATAAGTGTTCATCATTCCTTTGGTGCATCACCTCGTAGTTTAGATTTGTTTTAATTTATGTATTCCTTCTATCCATGTCTCCTTGGTAAAGTTTAGATTAGGATTAAGAACAGATCCTCTGTAAGTTTCTACGTATGCACCTAAATAGAGGAATAAGGAACCAACCTTCAATCTGGAGAGATTTCCCATTTTGCAAGGTCCCACACCTTGGGGAAAGTTCAATGTTATGCAATCACACCAAATGAGTCTGCCTTAGAAAAACATATTTTTAGAGCTCATTTGGGGGTGCTATGATTTTACACTAACAGTTTTGGCACGCCTAGTGGGACTAAGAAGTCTCCATCTTATTATAGTAGGGATTGATGTACACTTGTTGTGATTCTGGATTTTAAGAAGCCTTAAAATTATACATCTGGCAACTCCAAAAGAAACAAATCTACTGGTTTCAACAACCCAAGCTTGGGAGATTCATGAGAAAAACCCGGTCTAGAGCAAGGAAAGAAGGTATATTTGAATACTTGCATCTATCCCCAGCCAGAGAAAGGAGAGAAAGAAGAGTTTAGAGGTCTCCATCTCCACCAAGTAGAACCTTTTCAAGACCTCCACATGTAAGGCCTTTCTTTCACTATGCAAGGATTCTTATGCCAATTAGAATGGCACAACCAAATCCACATGTCAACTTCATCGGTGATAGTCCACTCGCCTTGAATGCACAAAACTTAATTTTGATTGCAGCATTAAAGAGCATGCCATATTTCATTGGGTAAAATCAAACTTCTCCTAGTGACCATGTCTAAGATATTGAAAATGTCATACAATCCATGAGATCCATGAGATAGACATAATAGTTAAGTTTGCTCACCTCTTCATTAAAAGGGAAAGCTTCACAATGGTTCAGGAGTCTTGAAGTAGGCTCTATCCAGAACTGGAACCAGCTATGCACAGCTCTTCACAATTAGTTTGGGGAAAAAGGTGATAACTTGTCTTTGTTGGAGCAACTAACAACAATCAAGAGAGCCCCGAATGAGTAGGTGAGAGACTTCAACCTCGATTCAGCGTGGACAGGATGGGATTCCAACAACGAGTAAAGCCCACTAATGAAGGTGCATTCTTATACTTTCTTAGGGCTTTAAATTCTGATATTTCTCTGATGATTCAGTCAATGGGGGGCACTACATTACCTGCAACCTATAGCCTCTCCATAGGGGCTGAGAACCGTTTGATTCAAGCTGGAAATATCACTCTTAGGCCATCCATGCCTCTGTACCATGAGTTAGGAAGCCCATATACTAGCCAAGCACTTACATTAGCTCCTATACCCACCCCTGGGAGTCAACGCTCAGCTGAAGCTTCCACTTCATCATCTAATACCACTAAAGAGCTTCGGGAAGTGAAGAAGCAACTTGAGAACTATGGGAATGAGCAAGTGACCATCAAAAGACAACAAGCTTAGAGTTCAGGCCATACCAGCGCTAGGCTTAATATCAAGCTAAACCCAGTATTAGTAGAATAGCCCACCACCTCGGGTCGTAAACAGATCCGAGAACCAAGGACAACCCCAAGATGTTATACCTTTACCTTTCAGCCGTATGATCCTAACACAACTTCAACATCTAGAGCATTGGTCCCAACACAGAAAAATATTGCACAACAATATGATTTTTGTTTTCCATGCTATCGACCACATAACCAATCAATGTGCTTTAATGGTGATCTAAAACAAACCTTGATGGTGCAAACTAGCATGGTGCCACAAGAACCTGGCCAAGAGGAAGGTCAACAAGAAGGAGCTCAATAAGGTGGCCCCCCAAATGAGACTATGCTTGTCAATTGGTAGGCTAAAGACTTACTTTTGTGGGATGAATGGTCCCCTCCTCAAGGCATATTTGCCAACACACGGTCCAAAAGGAGAAATATTAGAGAAGGCAAACCACTAAACTCAGGTGACCCTCAACCTTCCATCACTCCACAAGGTCCTCATGCTCCAAGTACAACTCTGACATCTTTGAACCAATCCAGACCACCTTCCTAACCTGAGTCAGAGCCTTTGGTTGTAACAACCCATGTGCAAGAAAGAAATGTGTCTGGGAAGGGGCAAAAAAAAGATAGCTCATTCAATATTATTGAGTAGATGAAAAGGAAAAGTGTGAATATTTCACTATGGGAGTCTTGGCCATTCCAAGGCGGAGGGATGCATTTGCAGATCGCCATGCATAATTGGTCAAGTTTAAATCACCCCTAACCAAGCAAGAGAGAGTGCTTACTAATGTAGTTCAACCAAGGAGAAACCATTGAGAACAAAAATTAAGAACTTGAGACCTCCTCCCTTTTATGTCTCATTGATTATTTAAGAAAAATTGGTGCACAATTGTATGATTGATTAAGGGCTAGTAGTTACGTGATGCCCAAACAAATAAGCGATCGGTTGGGTCTCCAATATGAATTCATCTCTAGAGGAGTAGTCCAATTAGATTGGACAACAGTGACTACTGTGGGAATCATCAAAGATTTGAGTCTCACCCTACACGCTTTCCCTAATGTGATTGTTTTGCAAAACATGTCAATCATAGATTTGCCACCGCATTTTGCTTTGTGTCTATCCAAGGATTTCACTGCAAAAATTGGAGGCTACCTATCTACTGATTGGTCACACATGCTCTTTAGGAAAATATATGGGGTGAAGGCCACACTCAAATATGAACCTATTGCTGATTATCATATTGAATCCTATGTGCCTAGCCTAATCAACGCCAATTGCTCAACTTTTGATCAAGAAGACCTCCTAAGCACTTCTGAAGCAAATACCAAGGTGGGATGTATCCTAGACTTGACTCTTGATGATTGGGCCAAAAAAATTCATGATTTTGACCCCTATAAGAAGATGGAAGAATATGAGCTAGGTGTTTATTTCCTACATGAAGAGAACCACCCTCTTCACGACTGATTAAGCCGAGAATGCAAGGATGATAATGATGTATGGAAATTTTTATTTTATGGCTCAAGGAGTAGAAAAGGAGATGGAGGGGGAGCCAGATTGTGTCCCCTGGTGAGGTATGATATATTATTCAGCCTTCAGATTCTAGTTTTCTTGCTCAAATAACACTGCTGAATACGAGGCTTTAGTCCAAGGTCTTCATTGGGAAAGGAAGCTAGGAATCAAGAACTTGCAAGTATTTGGTGATAGTGAGCTGGTTGCCAATCAAGTCAGAGGACTAAATGCTATCAAAAATGACCTGCTCAAGAACTATAAGAGTAGGGTATGGGATCTCATGGAGGATTTCGAGGCCTTTAGTATTGTGTCCATACCTAGGAAGGAGAATGAAGCTTGACAGAATTGTAGCAATCGGGGAAATGTTTGATGTGGTTGATAGCATCAAAAGAGACAAATAATAGCCACATATCCATGTGGTTGTTAGGCAGTGCAAATAATAATACATGCTGGTAGGTGTTTGAGAATGATAAAAAAATCATTAAATTTCTACAAGAAGAAGCTAAATTCTCAGCTATAAACCAGAGCAGACTAGAGTAGCAGTATGGGAATCAAATATTATAGCTGCATACAAACAAGCTTCCCAAAGGCTTAGTGACACTAAAATCTATTTTCAATCCTAATGATCAGTTCATAAAGGAGAAGGCTAACATGCAAATCAAAGGAGAAGATTCATATTCAAACCCAGTTGGAGAAGACAAAACACTTCAAATTGGCAAGGTGGCCACCGAGAAAGAAAGGTATGAATTCATACAACTTTGCAAGAATTTCTGATGTGTTTTCTTGGAGTTATGAAGACCTAAGAGGGTTCAATCCAAAGCTAGCACAACACACAATCGAACTAGATCCAGCTACTTAACCCATTAGGCAGAAGTAGAGACTAGTCAACCCACATATAGAGCCTTTGATGAAGAAGGAGCTGAACAAGTTGATAGAGACAAGCATCATATTTCCAATTAAACACTCAAGCTAGGTTACAAATCTGGTCCTAGTTAGGAAGAAAAATGGAGAAATCAGGCTGTGTGTTGACTTTAGGGATTTGAACAAAGCCTCCCTCAAAGACCACTACCCACTCCCTTCAATGGAGTAGATCTTGCAAGTAGTGTGCTGGGTGAGAAAGGTTCTCCCTCTAGATAGATACTCAGGGTACAACGGATCATAGTGAAATAAGATTATCAATTCAAAACAACTTTCACTACCAAATGGGGCACCTATGCATACAAGAAAATGCCATTTGGATTATCCAATGTCGAGCCACTTTTCAAAGGGAAATGGATATGGAATTCAAGGGGCTGATCAACAAAATAGTGTTGATCTATCTAGATGACATTACTGATGTTTTCCAAGAATGCAACAGACCACCTTTCCCATCTAAGGTAGGTGTTCCAATGATGCAGGAGTTTTGGGGTGTCACTGAACCCCAAAAAATGCATATTCTTGGCCCATGAAGGCAAGATTCTAGGCCATATTGTATCAAAGGAAGGATTGGCAATTGACCCGGAAAGAGTTCAAGCAATAAGAGCATTGTCATTGCCAAGTCACAAGAAGGCTCTTCAAAGCTTCTTGGGAAAAATCAATTTTGTCCATAGGTTTGTTCCAAACTTTGTTTCCCTTGTTAAGCCAATAACATTTATTGAAGAAGAGCTTAACATTCAGGTGGACATGAAGGAAAATAAAGTTTTGAGGCTATCAAAGAAGCCATATCACAAGCCCCAACTCTTGTGAACCCATATTTTTCCAAAGACTTCATATTGTATGCCTTTGGTGGCAGCGACACAATTTCTACAATCTTGGTGCAACAGAACAAAGAAAGTACAAAACAACCAATTACTTTCTTCAGCTAGAGTCTGGAATATTATGAGGTGAGGTACTCCTTCATTGAGAAGCAGGTCCTAGCGGTAATTATAGTATTGAAGAAGTTTAAGCATTTGGTTTCAAAAAAAAAAAATATAACTATTGGTCTCCCATGCGGGAGTTAAAGAATTCCTTCTCAGTAAGGACCTGGATGAAAAACATGTAGGATGGATCACCCATGTCATGGAATATGACATTGAGATCAAGGTCACCAAGCTGGTCCTCGGGAAGCGATTGTGTTAACAACTAGCCTCGAGAGAAACAAGATGAAACAGACAGTGAAAAGGAGGTCATTCTTGTTCTACTAGATGATCAAGAAGAAGGGAGAGATGATGTACTTTCTCCTTGTTGGACCCAAGACATGGTGCACTTCCTTCGAATAGGCATGTGTCCTCATGGGATGGGTAAAGTAAAAGGAGACATTTCAGGTTACAAGCCATCCCATATGTTCTTATCGATGGTGTCTTGTTCAAAAGAGACATCAATGACATTCTCGCTTAGATGCATATAAACAGATCGGAGGTGGAGAGAGTGTTACAAGCATTCCATGTTGAATTTGGAGGCCATTTTCTCCAAGAGTGACAACACTCAAAATCATGAGACTAGGATATTATTAGCCCGAGTGTTTAGTGATTGCTACACATGGATCAAAAGGTGCAAGAATTGTGCATTCTTCAAAGGCAAGGAAAGGCTAGCAGCACTTCCATTGCACCCAATCTCAATCGACCAACCTTTCATGCAATGGGGATTGGAATTCATTGGAGTCATCAATCCAAACTCAAGCCAAGGTTACAAATGGATCGACAACAACAGATTATTTTACCAAATGGTGAGGCATTGGCACTCAAGGAAGCAAATGAGTCTAGTATCCTAGATTTCTATAAAGGGATAGTGACCAGATTTGGAGTGCCAACCACCATCATATCAGATAATGCATTAGCATTCACGGGTTCCAAAATCATAGGAGGGCTATTAAGAATGGGAATTATTTGAGTACTTCATCGACTATTACCCTTAAGGTAATGACCGAGCTCGATCCACAAACAAAACCTACTAAAGATCATAAGAAGAACTCTTGATGAGAATCAGAGGACCTGGCACACAAAGCTCAAAACAGCCTTATGGGCTGATAGAATAATGCCCAAGAGATCTACAGGCAGCTCTCCATTCAAGCTTGTCTATGGGAAAGAGGCAGTGTTGCCTATATCACTTGAGTTGCTAGCATTGGAGCTCGTGAAGCAACTAGAGATGTCTGAATTTGGACCAATGGAGGCCAGGTATATGGAGCTAATAGAATTAGAAGAAACTAGAGAGCATGCTCTCCAAGCAATAGAGAAGAATCAGGCTTCAGTCAAGAAATGCTTTGACAAGAAGGAAAAAGCAAGGACCTTCCAGGAAGGAGACCTAGTTTTGAAATGGGATGCAGATCGAGAAAAACTAGGAAGGCATTCCAAGTTTGATGCCATCTAGAGTGGCCCCTATATGATCACAAGATGCAAAGTAGTAATGCTTTCCAATTGTTTACATTGGAGGGTGAAGAGTTGTAGATTCCAAGTAAATGGGATCTATCTTAAGCACTGCTACTAAAAGGGGAGTTCTCACCCTATACATATTAGTTTAGTTTTCTCTTTCCTCTAAGTGCTTATGCACATTGTCTTGTTGTAGTGTAGATTGCTTTTCTCCTAAGTGCTTTTCACGCTCTGCATGTTCCATTTGGAGCATGTATGATTTTATTTTTGTATAGTGTGGTGTTGTTTTGTGGCTCTTATGCAGTCCATTCAGAAAGATAGATGAAGCCCTAAGTTAAAACAATTTTCTACTCTTAGAAACCTTCATTTCGAGATTTCTTATGAAAATTGAGAGTACAAGTAGTTGGGCTCATGAATCAGAGGAAAATTAGTATCAAACCGTCTTTCTTGACTCCATGCCCAACGGATATGACAAGGTAATTGGTCTTTTCATCTAGCAGGCAGATACCCCTGTGAGTCGCCAAATTTTTATCCATATTTCACCCCCATGCCAAATATTGGATCGACCATGATCCCGCATAAGAGGAAACAGAGTCAAAAGGTGGACAGAAAAAGGCTTCAAAATTGGCTAAGTATAAAGGTGTAAGCGGAGAATGCCAAGTGTTAATATGACGCTGATTCAAGGGGTGAATAGAGAAAAGGTTTCTAAACGAGCCCCAAACTATCGCTTATCCTAGGGAAAGTGGCCCGTCGGGGAAAAATTTGGTTCTTTGCCCCTTGTTATCTCAAAAGGGGTAAAAGTTGCAAAATGGCTGCAACTCCGCCCAAGGAAAAATTCAGCATTTGGGCCCGAGTCAAAGCCAAGCGGGAATCGGAGGAAAGGGCAAAAGATAAATTCCAAACCCGTAGGCCTAATTTTTTCCAATCTGGCTGTCATGTATCCCATATCAAAAGGGGACCCATTTTTCAAGTTGTTTTCCTGCCCTCCTGTACGGACCGATACAAACTTTGAAGGGGCATATCTTTTGACTCAAGGGCTCAAAATATTGCAAATCTGATGCCATTGGAAAGATCTCGGCCTCACCCATGCCATGGAGGTCTGAAACTTTAATTTTGAGGAGGTTAGGTGAAGAAAAATGGAGGAAACATCTTCGAGGCTTTCAATGCAGGATCTTCTTGCCTCAACAACCAGATCAGATTTGATCTGTTTTGTTGTTTCCTCTTCCTTCAAGGTGTCGAACCAAGGATTGATGCAGTAAAAGATAGATTTGGGGAGATATTTCATCAAAGGAATTAATAGTGGTGGTTGAGCTTCAACCTGCTTTTCCCACTTCTCTCTCTCTTCTTCTTTCAGGTTGAATCTATAAATACGGGGAAGGATTCATTGTAAAGGGTTAGACATTCTTTGTTTTGCAGGCTCCCTTCTCCTCTTAGCAAAGGGATTTGTGGGGTTCAGGCCTTCCATCAAAAATTGCATTACGTTTCTGCCTCTTGGCTACTTTATAATGGATTGTATCAATCTATAGAGCAATAAAACACGTCTGTGATCAATTTTAGATCCTTTCTTGTCTCTTTTGCTTTCATTTGGTCTCCCATTATATATCTGGCTATATGTGCTTTTTTATTGTATGCATTTTTTTGGTTTGTGTCTATTAGAAAAATAAGTTTTCATCATTCCTTTGGTGCATCACCTCGTAGTTTAGCTTTGTTTTAATTTATGTATTCCTTATATCCCTGTCTCCTTGGTAAAGTTTAGATTAGGATTAAGAACATATCCTCTGCAAGTTTCTACGTATGCACCTAAATAGAGGAATAAGGAACCAACCTTCAATCTGGAGAGCTTTCCCATTTTGCAAGGTCCCACACCTTGGGGAAAGTTCAATGTTATGCAATCACACCAAATGACTCTGCCTTAGAAAAGTATATTTTAGAGCTCATTTGGGGGTCTTTGTGATTTCACACTAATGAAACCTCTCCCATAAAGAGGAGGGACTATTTTCCTTTGATCATTGCTTATTTTCAAGATCAAATTTAACTACCAACAGCTTTTTTCCACTCACCATGTGGCATGTTTTATGCATCCCACCAAAAAAATTCAATCGACAGAAACAACAACACATTAGCGGATAGAAGATAAACATGAGGTCAAGGAGTTTAAGGTGTTGAATATCCATATTTTTAGTTACTGGAACAACAAGGATTTGTTTTAACCTCAAAGAGGAGGACAAGATCCACAAGCACTCCTCCTTTCAGGGATAGAATTACAGAAAATGTTGGTTCCCAAACATAATCAAGTCCTATCATCCACGCTTTAGTGTTTTTGGACTTGCATTCCCTTTGTAGATGGTCTTTCCCATAATGGCATCATCTTTTCCTTGGTGATAGCGAGTTGGCCCTCTGGCTCTTCTTCAACCATTGCATGATCTTCCCAAGGGGAATAGGAAAAATTTCCCTAAATTTAGAGGTGATGGAAAAGTGCACCGGATGAACACACTGTTTCATTCATAGTGGCATGTGGAATACTTGGAGTGGAACATGAGGATGTTTCTGTCAAACTTTGCATGGAGAAACTACAAGACAATTTCGCTAACTGGTTCTATCATCTCCCTATTGGCACTATCACTGACTATACCACCATGAGAGCTCATTTTGAAAATCGGTCCAAACCTTCGAAAATGTGCATGCTCTCCTCACTCAAATTTCTCAGATAAATAAAGAACCATATCATACCATGCGATAGTTTGTTGCCAAGTTTAACAAATTAGTAAAAAAATTCTAGAAATTTTCTCGTCTGTCGACCAAATTTAGAAATGTTTCTTCCTGAATGCTCAATTACTAGAAGTAAGCTATACATTAAGAAGAACCAACCTTGATAATTTATATCTTGATAAAATCTTGACCATATGTGTTGAGGATGATTTAATAATGTCCGGGAAATTGAAAAAAATCTCCCAAAGTGTAAAACGGAAAATGATCTCATAGCTTGTTGGCAAGGAAATTTGCTGGTCAAAAACTTGTGGATTCCTTACCAATGCTCTGGGAATCTAAGTCCCTCTACTTAACCAAGGTCAACTATCATGTATGCATGTGTGAGAAAGCATGGATTTCTGTGGTGGCCTTTCGGTTGGGGATCTAATAGGGGCACTCCACTGACCCTGTGGAAAATGCTTCTGATTATCCTGTAAGGGAGAAATTTTCTATGAAGGTGGGAAAGGGGAGTGATAAAAGAGGTAGGAGAAATAATGTTGTAGGTATAAAAGCATATTCTTGCACACATTAGTTAGAAAATTTAACACATGCACTTATGAGAAGAAACACCCTTGCAAACGGCAACAATATGAGATAAGATTGCGAACTCAAAGTTTCTAAAATCTCCTCATCAAAGAAAGCAAGAAACTCCTTGTATTGATGCTTAAACAGAAATTGTACATAGTGGAGAAATGGAGGAAATTGAGAAGGGGGAATGGAAGAAAATGGCTATCTCCTTTGTTCTCTCAAAAGTATAATGCACTCTCCAGTTTACAAGATCAATCACCAACCCTTTACAATGGCATGAAGAAGCCATTAAATATCTTACAAGAAATGGTTACAACTTCTTCTTTGTTAGCAAGAAACGGTTTACAATCTTTTCAATCATTCACGTCCATTCAGATTCTTGATTCACGAAGAAACACCAATGGCGAGAAAAACTAGACTTTTCATAATGCATTCGTTACACTCATTTTGTAACTTTGAATTTGAACCATTCATCTTGCCTTTGAAACTTTAAACCGATTCATCCATGTGGGAGAAATTTATTGGAGCGGGTGTGGAGGATGCCTTTTGCATTTTGTGACTTTATAGAGATTTGGCATTTTTTACATTTTTGGTCCGCTCACCCACTTTTGATATGGTCTTGACACGTGGCCTTACTTGAGTGGAGACAGAGTCACGGGTCACTTTTATAATTTTAACTTTTTTTCAATGCGGGCTCAAAAACACAAATTTATCCACCCCTCCTTCCCGCTTTGACCTTCGATGTAGGCTTAATATTTGAACTTGTCCTTAGTGTTGGTGGGGTTGTGTGTTACTTTTTAACTTTAAGCCCCTTTAATGAAAACATGGCTCAAATTCTCAAATCTCCCTACCAACCCACTTCCCCGCTTTAAATTTTAATGTGGGCTCAACATTTGAATTTTTCCTCATAGCATGATCGGGGCTGCATGGAGTCACTTTATGACTTTTATCCCTTTTTACAAAAAGGCTCAAAACCTCAAAGTTCTCTGCCGACCCGCTTCCCTACTTTGACTTTCAATGCGGGCTCAACATTTAACTTTTTCCTCATAGCATGATCGGGGTTGCGGGTCACTTTATGAATTTTAGCCCTTTTACAAAAAAAAGGATTAAAACCTTGAAGTTCTCCACCAACCCGCTTCCCCACTTTGAATTTAAATGCGGGCTCAACATTTGACTATTTCCTCATAAAGCATGATCGGGCGGTGGATCACTTTATGACTTTTGCCCTTTTTACAAAAATGCCTCAAAATGCAAAAAGGATCCACATTTCCGCATCTAATTAGATATGTCCACATACCCATGGATAATGGGGCCAAAATTTGATGGGGAAGAAAATGCCCGTCATTCATGACTGTGGAAAAATGCTAGAGAAGAAGAAAACTCCACCATTTCGCGCCCAATTTTCAAATTTCTTTCACGAACCAAGGAATTGAAAACAATACAAGGTTCAACGATCCATGGCCATAGAAAGATTGAAAATTTCATTCAAATGAGGACAACAATAAAATTTTCACGCGTCAAGACAGAAATTTTTTTTTATCAAAATGTGTAGACTGGAGAGTTTAAACAACTTCAACACATGAATTTCTCTATCTTTTCGGACTTCCAACTTTACTTGAACACTTCTGGAGGTGTGAGATCAAAATTTTCAAATTTGACTTTAAAATGAGGGGGAGATTTTGAGGGTGAAAAGATAGCTATAAAAAGTAATTAGCCCAAAATACTCCGTAAAAAGATATTTTGAGGAATAATTTTCAACCCCGAAGTCGTCTACCTCTGTATAGCCAAAATTTGTAATTGAAGGGCCACCTCTTAAGGTCCCGATAACGCAACATGTGAAGTTTAGGAACCGGAGGATGAATTCAAACCCGAAGAGTATGAGGAGCCTTATGATGAAACATATGAAGTACAAGAAGAAGAAAGTGATTCTTAGGTTAACTTCCTCACCACTGAAGGAGTCGATGATGAAGAGGACAATTATGATGAGGTAGTGGTGGATATGAACAATGAATCATATGTTTTCATGACGAGAGAATAGATGAACAAGAGAAAATAAGTGGTCCAACCTATAAAAATATCCAAGGAAGTTCTTGTTACTATCCCAATTGTTGTAAAAAGAGGAGCCCCTATTCCTACCACTTCCACCCAAAAGGTAATCAGTGTTAATACCCCCTCTACTTCCTTGTCTACACATAAGACCAATGTAGCTTCAACTCATGTAACCAAGGCAGCCCCAAATGTTAAGACAAATAGGGCTAAGTTTTCTACCCCCTCTAACACGACATCCCATCCACCTTGGGATCCTTTGACATAATTGACCACATCAAGAAAACCAAGATCCAAATTTCTAAGGCTGAGTTCTATCAGACGCATCCTAATGCTTTTTCCCAAGTTTTCAAAATTTTCAATTCCAAACCCAATTCTTCACCCACCATTTCTAAATGCATATTACCTACTCCCACCACTTCACCTCGGAGAATCTAATGGCCATGACACCTTCTATAACTGAAAATATTGAACCTTTCTATGTCACGTTCCTTATAGCTAGCCATAGGCTCAGTAATTGTGTTATTGATTTGGGAGCATCAGATAATGTGATGCCTGCTAAGGTTGCTCATGCTTTGGGCCTGAATTTAACATACACATTTGGTTCATGCTATTCCATGGAAATTAAGAGGTACCATTGTTAAGAAGGATTAAGTATTCACAAGTAGCCTTTGTTGCTTTTCCAGAAAAAAGAGTCGAAGCTACTATTTTAGTAGCAGATATTCCCCCATGCTATGGTATGTTGCTAAGTATAAATTTCTGTAAAGAAGTGGGAGGAGAAATTCATATGGATTGGTCACACACTCTCATCCCGGTTAATGGGAAAATGAAGAAGTTGTTACCTGAAAGACAAACCGAGTATATTGTGCAAAAAAACCGATGATCCTAAGGCACAAATTCTCTATGAAGACATCGGTCATGGTAACTACATGATCATGTTAGAAGAGGAAATGAAGGCTCCCAAAGGTGTGATGAATGACCCTAATGGTGTTTGGATCCTTGAATTTGATGGTAGTTGTTCTTCAGCTGGTTTTGGAGTAGGTGTGGTGTTGTGTTCTCCTGAAATGAAGTCATACCCTTTCTCTTATAATCTTAAGTTTGAAAATACCAATAATACATCATAATATAAATCTCTCCTTTTGGGTTTGGCAATGGCAATAGAAATGTTAATTAAAAAATATTTGTGCATGGGGAGATGTTGAACTCATCGTTAAACAAGTCGAGAGAAAATTTTTAGGTAAAGAACAAAAGGCTAAAACACTACAAAAATCTAGTGTGGGATTTAATTGAATTGTTGGATGCCTTTTCTATTGAAGTTTTTCATAGGGAGAAGAACACTAGAGTAGAATCTTTAGCTGTTTCGAGGTCCTTGCTGATCCCTCATCCTAACTTTTCCCAAGAAAAATTCACAATTGAAATGATACATAGGTCAAGTGTGCCAGATAATGTGAACAATTGGCAAGTATTCAATGATGATCAACATTTTCTCTCTTTCTTGGAACTTCAAGAGAATTTTAGTTAGTTATACTTTGAAGGAAGTGAGGCTCCCCCTCATGAATCTGTGTCATCTTTCATGGCTGAGGAAGGAATTGAAGAATAATCTGATAAGGATGGTTGTATTAGGTTAAAAGGTAACAAGATACCTGGGGACTGGTAAACCTAGAAGATTTGTTTGACAAACATGATAGGTATATCAAGTCAAAGATATCACATGGGGTTCATCAATCATCAAAGTACAAGAAATTTAACATCGGAAGTGAAGAAGAGCCTAAGCTTGTTAATATTGGTAAATGATGCACTCATGAAGAGAGAAATAAGATGATAAACTTATTAAAAAGATATGTAGATGTACTTTCCTATTCATATGATGATTTGAAATCTTTTAAACCAAGAGAGATGTAGCATTACATTCCCTCAAAACCAAGTAATCAATAATTTTCGGTAGAAACAAAGGCAGTATAATCCCAAGATTGCAGATACCATTTACCAAGAAATTCAAAAGTTATTAAAGGAAAAGATAATTTTTCCTATTCATCACTCAGCTTGGGTGGCCAACATTGTCTTTGGTAAGAAAAAAAAGTGGTGAGATTCAAATTTGTGTGGATTTTCAAAATTTGAATCAAGCCTCCCTTAAAGATAATTATCCACTTCCCATGATGGATCAAATCTTGCAAGTTGTCACCATCTCGAAATGTTATCTATGTTGGATGGTTTCTCAGGGTACAATTAGATTGAAGTTGATGTCCAGATCAACATAAAACAACTTTCACAACTCCATGGGGTAATTTTGCATATAAGAGGATGCCATTCGGTCTAATCAATGTTGGTGCCACCTTTCAAGGAGATGGATTTGGATTTTGGTTCTTTGAAAGGAAAATGTATTGTTGTATATCTTGATGATTTGATTGTTTTCTCTAAAAAAGGAAAGATCATTTTCAACATCTTGAAGTTGTTCTCAAGAAGTGCAGGGAGCATGGGATATCTCTAAACCCAAAGAATTCCATCTTATGTGTCATTGAGGGCAAGATGTTTGGGCATATCATTTCCAAAAAAAAGGGACCAAAATAGATCCAGAAGAGTCCGGGCTATTGAGCGATTCCCCTCCCCATGAGTAAAAAAAGTGTGCACTCTTTCTTTGGAAAAATAAATTTTCTAAGGAGATTTATCCCTGATTTTGTAGAGTTGACTATGAGTATAGCTCAAATGATGAAAATAAAGTAGTATTTTTGTTGGACACTAGAAGGGAAAGAATATTTTTAAAATATCAAGAAGGCAATCGTTAGAACCCAGATTCTTGCTTGCCCTGATTTTGAGAAAGATTTCTTAATCTATTGCTATGCCATCGAAAATACTTTGGCTGCCATTCGACCTGAGTAACAAACGGGAGGGTTGTGAGCTACCAATTTATTTCATGAGTTAAGTCTTGAAAGCTCATGAATTCAAATATGCTAAAATGGAGAAACATGTTTTTGATATAGTTAAGCGATCGAGACAATTCCATTTCTATATCCTCAATTATCATTCAATTATCTTTTTGCCCGATATAATTGTTAAGTCGGTGCGACACAACAAGAATTTAGGACAAAAAGAGGGAATTGGGTGGCAAAGGTACATAAGTATGATATGGACATCAAGCCAACTAAGCTAGTCTAAGGAAAGAGACTTTGTGAATTGATAGCTAAAAGTATTGAGGTGATCCACTTGAGGACGACATAAATCCCCCACCTGTCCTTTTTCTTAGTTTGAATGATGAATGGTATGCTTAAATTGCTCATTTTATGACATATGGAGAATGTCCACCCCATTTAAGTACCAAAGAGAAGAGATCCATAAAGTTGAGATATGCATAGTATGTACTTTGGGACAATTCCCTATTCAAAAGAGGAGTTGATGGAAGATTTCTCAGGTGTGTGGATAGAGAACAATAGAAGAGGTTTCTCAGAGCATTTCATGATCAAGCTTGTGGAGGGAATTTTTCATCGATCGACTACTCACAAAATCCTTCGTGCGGCAAAGCTATTCGCCAACCTTGTTCTGAGATGCAACTAAGTGGGTGGGAAAATGTGAAGCTTTCCAAAATTTTGTGGGAAGGCCCAAGCTAGCCACCTTACCTCTTAAACTAGTAGTCATAGAAGAACCCTTTCAACAATGGGGAATGGACTTTGTAAAAGCTGTTAACCCACATTCCGGTGTTAGAAATACTCATGTGTTGACTGCTATTGACTACTTCAAAAAGTGGGTGGAAGCCATTCTAGTAAAAAATACAACTTCTGAAGTGGTATGCAATTTTATCAAGGAAAACATCCTGATTAGATTTGGAGTACCAAACAAAATTGTCACTGATAATTCTCCTAACTTCTCTTCTTACAAGTTGATGGATTTCTGCTATGGGTATGGAATTTCCCTTGCACATTCTTCTAATTACTATCCCCAAGGAAATGGATAGGCATAATCAACAAACAAAAATTGGTAACCATCATTCGAAAGATTGTCAATGAATCTCAAAGGAATTGGCATAAGAAGCTTTATGATGCTCTTTGGGCAGATAGAATCACACCCAAAAGGGAAATTGGGATGTCTCCTTTCTAGGTGGTGTATGGAACTGAAGCTCAACTTCCAATGAATTTGGAACTGCCACCTTGCAGTTGATAAAAGAATCATGTATCTTTTGAAATTGGATGAAGACAGTTAAGTCGTGGACAAGATTATTGCACACCAGCAAAAGGTGAAACAACTATTTGACAAGAAATCCATACCCAGGGACTTCCAGGTTGGTGAAATTGTCCTACTTTGGGACAAGAGGTGAGAACCTCGAGGAAGTCATGGTAAGTTATATTCTCTTTATATGGGTCCATTCAAAATCAGACATTTCTTGGAGAAAAATTGTTTTATTTGAGCTATATGGATGGAACCTCTCTTCCACTACCATATAGTGGGCAATATCTAAATTTGTTTTAGTCCTAGGTGACTAGGCAGTCCTTTCAGACTGATTGTGTATAGTTCTCATTTTTTTGTGGCGTTTATTTGTTGTGTGTGTGTGTGTCTTCTTGTATTGTTTCATCCTTGACTCTATTTTCCCAATGGTTTTGTCCTAGTCTTTTCCCAAAGATTCTAGAGTTCTTGGTCCTACCTTGTTCTCTTTTGTTCAAGTCAGTTCATCCCCAAAAATATCTAGTTGTTGTCACGTTCCTAGAGATTTTGTATTTACTCGCCTCAATTTCCAAAAAAATTGGTAAGATGTCTATCAGAATGTCCTTGTAAGGGTCCCTTAAGGAAGATTCATTTTCAAATAGTTAGTCATTTTTCTGAATTTTGATTTTTTAAGAATTTTTATTTGTTGTATGGATATTTTGGGTTTTAATGTCCCTCGTGTCCCATGTTCCATCAGCTCCCCAGTTCCCCGATTCCCGCTATCTCCACATTGTATTACTTTACCTTTATTGGCCTAAGTACTTTGGATTTTTGGGGAAATCTGTCCTAATGTCCCAAGGATGCAGTGTAATTTTCTTCCCATTTTTCGATTCTAGTGTATTACGGACATTTTGACCCATCATGTCCTGCATGCCCCAGTGCTCCCCAACCTCCATTTACCCACAAGTCTATTTTTTTACTTTCCATTCACTGCGGGTTTTTCAAATCGCACCGCATCCTGTGTCCAATTGTCCCTTGGGCCAATTGTGTGCATTTCTCTGCCTTCTCTACTTATTCTGTCTTAGGTTGGCATAAAGCATTAATTGTCATATTAATTCCCCGCCGACCTACTCAAATGGAATTTGTATAAATAGCCTAGGTAATCAATCATTTTTACCACACTAATTGCAATCGTTGTTGTTTTTCTTTCCATTCTCTCATTCTCCACTGTTTATATCCATAGTCAAGTCCATGTTCCATTCTTTTCAAATTTGCGGGTGTAATAGAAAGTGTGAATTGTCTAAAGTAAAATTTAGAGAATTAAAGAATTTAAGGTACTCTTCACATTTAATGAAGATCAACTACAAAGGGCATGAGCATCAATCTTCCTTGGAGACAACCATACTAGACATAGGAGATAGAGAAGCTCAACACCTCGACTTGGATGATTTCGGGCACAAATTGACTACCAAAACCCTACTACCATTACTCAACTAATTAAGGAGAGTGGAATTGTTTATATGTGTTGTTTTCCACTTTTGGTTCAATGTGTTAATATTGTGCTAGCATGTGATTCTTGCTTCAACCCGAGAGACAAAGGAGACCATTAATCCCCACGGATAGGTACTATCTCGATTAGATGCTAATTGTATTAAGATCGCCCTTTAGATCCCTTCAAACTTAAAATTCAAACACCCTCACCAAATATCAAGCTCAATTAATTTTTGATCAGGACAGTGAACAATATAAGAGCAGAGTGGCTAAGTCTTGGTTTAAGAATCCAAAGAAAGGAGATTCAAGGCTACCAAAGACTATGTATAGGATTGATTTTAAGGAAGAATTGTTAGATGTTATCACTCTCCTTGCCAGAATAATGGGGATGCCCTCTACCAATGAGTTTCATTATTGGATGTGCCCTTACATCAATATTATATGTGAAGGAAAACAAAGCTTGAATTGGGTAGAGATAATCTATGGTAGCCTCACTAAACAACTTGCAAATGTCTAAAGAACCAAGACTTTTCATATGACTTCTTACTTGATGTATTGTATTTTTGCATACAAAGAATGGTTGGGTTTCTCCCCTGTTGAAGACAAGAAATATGCTCCTATTTATGAGTACCATCCATAGTTAACTTTGAGATCAGTAACCATCACTTCAAAAGGGTGAAAGATGCATTCACCATGTATATTGTCATATTTCTAGAGGGTGACACCACTAGAAGATTCTTGGATGAAGAAAAACAATTGATTAATTTCTATGGTAGTTATTACACTTAATTCAAGAAATTCTCTTACATAAGGTTGGCTAGATTTGAGGGAACACCTTTAAAACTACCAATGTATTGTAGTGACAAGATGGCATTGGTTGAAATCTGCAAGTAGTTGGATAAGCTCCATAGAACTTGCTGGGAAAAAATATTACAAGCATCTAGTTCCCAATCACATTGGGTAACTACACTTATAGGGGCTCGCTTTAGATGCCCAAAATATTGACAGACAATTGTTTCCCTCACTCTTCACTATTTCAAACCAAGTACTTGCTTTGATATCAAGGGATTTATTGCCACCAATTTCAGAATGGGATTCTATCATCTTGTTGATATTGAAGACTACTGGGATGATTGTTCTAATGATTATGAATCCTGAAGAAGATACTATGGTAGACTGTCCCTACAAAAAATTAAATATTTTGATGTGTACAAGGTTCCTGAAGGACTTCAAGATGATGATGAAGAACTACAATCCCTTGAATATGAAATATCCATTAGACACACTCCTATTGAAACCATTGATTGGTTTGTCAAAGAGAGAGATGATTTGAAGGAACTCATAAACCCTGTATTGGTAAGGACTAGAATCTGGTTTGAAATGAAAATGGTTTTTTTTTTTTACAAAGAACAGTGAGTCTAGGTCTTCTTCTCAAGAAACCTCCACCCCTCAAAAATAAATTCCTATACTGACTCCTGAAGCACATGAACAATATGTTCCCTCTCCACCTAAACCTTCAACTCTAGTGTACATAAAGAAAGGAAAGGCCAAGAAGGATGAGAAGATGGAGGAATTCATTTAGAAGAGTGAGAAGCTATCTTATCCAAAGCAATTGGAAACAGTGCCTGATATTGAAATAGTTGTAGACCTCTGTGATGATGATAGTGAAGAAAAAGAGCAAGAAAAATAAGAGAAAAACAATCCTGAGGAAAGCAGTGAAAAATAAGATCAATTGAAGAGCCAAGTCTCAAAATCTGTGAGTGTTTTAGAAACATCTACTAAGGAAGTCCATGTCAAGGAAGTTCCCACCACCCAACTGAGACATTTGTGTTAGAAGTGGCTATTGTACAAACTTTGAGTACAATGATCACACTGTACTCATGCCCATTGTCCCCTCCACTTCCAGTTCTTCTTTTTCTTGGGTACAACCATTGTTGGAAAGTAAGAAAAGGAAAGCCACTTCTAATATTGTTTCTCCTAAGTTTGATGTGTGACAACTCTACTAGGTACTACTCCTCCCCACCTACAAAAAGGCTAAGGTCACATCTAGATTAGTATTAGATTCTCAAGGCCAACAATTCATGGAGATTGTTAAACCCAAGCTTGAAAAGGATGAAAAGGACCTATTGATAAGTGATTTAGAACTAACAAGGATCCCCCTTGGAGAATCAACACCTGAGAGTGAAGTACACAACCTGAAAGAAACAATGTCTAGAGTAATTGAAAGGGTTAAAAAAGGAAAGCAAACACAAGAGAAGTTGAAGGAGAAAAATATAATTTTGTTAAATTTCATCAGATCCTTAATGGCATAGGATAAGGTACTTGATCCAAATCCCTTATCCTCAATTCCACCACCTGCCATTTTGTCTAATGATGAAGTTTAGGCTATTAAAGATATTTACAAGCATGCCACTTATGAGAAGGTAATGAAAGGCTTTGTTGATGAGATGATAATCACATGTTTGAATTTCATTGAGGAGGCATATAAATCATATGAAAAAGTTTCTAAAATAAAACTTAAGTTTACCACTACACTCAATGGTCCGGATAGAGAAGTTAAATTGTGGGTTGAGCATATCCAATATCTTTGACTAATGAGTGATATAAAGGTACAAGTTATTTTAGAAAATAAGGTATTTGATGATGCAAATATGGATTTATCTAAGCAATGATTTTTCAGCATCGAATGGAAGATAACGGTTCTTTAAGAAGCCATTAATGAACTTAGTAATATGTTGCAGAAAGGAGAAGCTTTTAAAGCTTGTGTTACATTTGTTTTCCATGATATCCACTACCAAATCTTCAAAGAGAACTTAGAAGATAAATTCATAGTCTATGAAATTAAGTCTCAGTTCAGAGATTTTTTCAAAGAATATTTGTTTAAGCAAGACACCATGTCCAAAGATAGTATTAGAGAAATTTGTTCACTTCAAAAAGATATCACGAAAGCCAATAAGGAGTTCTTGGAAAAAATGGAATTTGGAAAAGAGGTGGAGAAGTGTCTGGGCAGCTAGAATCATGCAACTACGAATACAACAATTCCCCAGCTCATGGACATAGTAGAGGTACTTAAAATACTTAGAAACCAAGTGCTCAAAACAAAGGGTGCTACTATCACTTCTTTAAACATCCTAGCTCCTAGTTCTTTGTTTCCTATTTTATTTAAAGTATCTAGTTAAGAGGGATATTTTATTTCTAGCCATATGTTATGTAAGAAAAAATGATAAATTTATTTTATAATACTTAGTTAGATATTAATATTTGGATTAAAATAAGGGAAACTGAAAAGGCTCTTTTGTAACCGTTCTAAGGCTATTTAAATAGATTTTCTTGTCATTTGAAGGGATCAGATTTTTATGTCTTAGATGTAAAGAATACTAAATTACCAATCAATACTGAAGAATTTTATCTTTCCTCACACTCTATCTCTTTCTCGAGTCTGATTCTTGAGAAACTATGTATATCTGAACATGAAGCGTGTGTCTTTCAATTGATCTTATGCTTATAACTTTGTGTCTATTCCATGCATGTCTTGTGTTTATATATGCATAGTTTAAATCTTGTTATTTTACCAAGCATAAGTAAAATATCATTCTGCAATTGGTGTCCGAAAGTGCTCCTCTCTTCATTTTCTAAATACATATTCTTTTTCTCCCCTTCTTCTATATTGAGAATTTTATGAAATGAAGGAATTTAAAATATCAAAATCTTTCTTTGAGATATTAATAGTCATTTGTGTATATGGTAAATACGTAGATTTTCTTGTTTCTTTTGTGTGTTCAATAAGGGAACCTCTCCCACAAAGAGAAGGGACTGAAGTACCCTAACCATTTCTTGTTTTCAAGATAAAATATAACTACCAATAATTGTCATGTGTGTGGAATCATTAGTTATGTCATGACATTGTAAAATTTAGGTCTTGCAAACACAAAGGTGTTTGTTCATATGTGTCTATGCATAGTCTTATGGTTTGTAAGATATCGAGAAGATTCCATGATGAAGCTCCTCAAGCATGTAAAAAGGGTAAAATTCTCTCAAGGTGGTCATGAATATGATCAAACGTCAACCCGATCAATGATCATGAAATAAAGGTTCAATCTTATAGACAAAAGAGCATAGTTCCAAGGTTCCTACAAGCTCGCAATTGTCAAATACATTTTTTCTCCAAGTCAATCAACAAGTTTGCATTGGAGTACTCTAAAAGGTCATCAAGTCATAATGAAGGTAAATGATTCAAGGGTGTATGAAGGTCACAATGAAATCTTTAGGTCTAATGTAAGGTGTTTCAAGTAAGAACACCAAGCTACAAGTGTATGAACAAATTGTGTTTGAATGACAAAAGGATTAAGGAGATATACGAGTCCAAATGTATGCTAGGTTGTATTTGTAAGTGGAAAAATCAGTTAAGTCTTTCAAAGAAAATTTTTACATCAATCGAAGGATTATTTTGAGCTAAATGTGGCGAGTGTTCTCTATTTTATGCCTTGTTAATGGATTCAGATTTTCGAGAGGTTAATTCAAACCTAAAACTATTATAAATTGTGTGAATAATTCTCATAATTATGGACATGATCAGAGAATAATGCTACATGCTTATATGTACAATCATATGATAAGGGTTTGATTAAGGAAACCCTAACTCTTCTCTCCTAAGACATAAAATATTGACAGAGTTTACAAGTGTAAGGGTGTTCCATGAAGATTGATGGCACTATGCAAGCATATCAGGTGATTAAGTGTCAATGGAATGAGAATTCCTAAGGAAGTACATGTTGTTCATTGACGATATAGGTAGAGGCCAACTATAGGTGACCTAGGAAAGTATGAAGTTCCTTAATTGGACAAGAACCAAGAGTGTAAAGGCTTTAAATGATATCGAGTAAGAAATTTCTTGTCCCCTAAGTGTTATATGGAATTATTTTAGTTTAATTTATGATCAGCTACGTGTTAAATGACTCTTGTGTAGATGGCTATGACTTAGTTAAAATAGTATATATATGAGTTCTTGGAGCAAGAGAAGGTGTCATATAATGAATGGAGACTAAGTGATCGGTATGAATACTATCATAAGCATATAAGAAGGTGAACTTGGTCTGAAAATATGCAATAGTACTTTGTTGAAGGTAGTCTGAGCCATGTCCGACAAGTGTTGGTAAATTACAAAGAGCAGAGTTGGAATTTTATGAGGTATGAATGATTTTTTCCATCACTTTGTACATGTTTCATGTAGTATAAATACTTTTGAAAAACATTCAAGATGTTTGGAAAGATCCTTGGTTATTGATCTCGGTTGATAAGTTGCTAGACGTAAAAGTCATGGCTCAGGGGTATGAAAACGTAACCTACGGTTATTCACAAGTGATTATAATATTGTTTCCTATAGTGACTTGAAGGATTTCAAATGGATATTAGTAAATTCTATCTTAAAATACTAAGTTTTAATTAGATGGTGACTATGAAAGGAAGTTTTAAGAATCATATGTATGTGATCAAATGGAGAATGAAAGCAAAAATCCCATGATGGTAGAAGAAGTAAGATCTGAGCCCCACTTTGCATACTCGGTTGGGATTACATGAGTTAAAATATGAGCAAGTGCTCCTACAAGGTCAAGGAAGTCATGTGAAGAATATTGAAATTGTTCAACAGGTTGAGGGATAGCTCACGGAGTCTCTCTTTTCGAGTTCAAGAGAAAAAGTATGCAATATGTTTCAAAGTTTGAAAGCTACAGTTCCAGAGGCTATGTGTTATGAAAGTCACCTAATGAGGTATGTTCTTACACAAAGAAGAGTCATGAATTTTTTTCTATAAAATAAGTCAATGTAAAGAAGTCTGTGAATGCCCATGCAATGCATAGTCCATATGGTTTCTCCTTGAAGATAGAAGTTGTACACATAAAGGGTTTGGGTATAGAAACCCTAGTAGCTTTATGAGATACTACATGCATGAGGAGTACTGTGTCATGAACCTAAGTCAAGTGTAAGTGATATCACAATAGGTATGCTTCAATGAATGGAATGAAAATCTAAGAATGCTTCTAAGGATCGTGGACCGAGGCACCTAAGAAATGTGAAGAGCTCTTGAAGGCTTAAACATTGTAAAAATGTTGAAAAACAATTATCTACAACTATGTGAAGATATTCTATGGTATGTAGAGATTTATATAGAAGTTATTAGTTTGTAAAAGTGCCAAATGTATTCATTGAATGATATGATAAGGATATAGAACTTCATAAATATGTGCACATGAGTGTATTGATGCTCCAGGTGTATAAGACATGAATAAGGTCTACAATTTGGTTCTTGCACTATCATAATGCTATGAGATTTTAATATGCTTATAAAGTGAGTGTTAGGTGAACATGGTATCTTGCAAGGTCCTTTTGATCCGAGATTTGTCAAAGAATACTAAGAGCTTAGTTGATTTTGGATAATACATAGTGTACACTGAAAGGTGTTGAGGAGATAATTAGAGCAAGGGGAGCTTGCATTACTCCTTGATCAAGGTACAAAAATGTAAAATTACAATGCTACAGACTGATAGAGAAATGGAGGTAAGTGAAAATGTGAAATATCAAGGCAGTCATATGAAAGGTGAGTATTATTGTGTTGATAATGTAGTACAGTTTGATCAAGTGAAATAGTGAATTTACTTGTTTGCATAGGCCTTTAAGATAGGGGGAGGCAATGGCTTATCTTCTTGATGGTGATGTAAGTGTCCAAAATTCCTTAAAGGTATGTATTTGATGAATACATTGTGTGATATAAAAATTTAAATCTTGCTTGTATGGTTTTAGTCAAATGTGACTCTTCTTGACCGAGAAAATGTTTAGGACATGAAAAAAGTGTCTAAGGTGTTTTTCTAGCCATGAATCCAAGGTAAGGAGCTCATTTTTGTACTTGGAGCAAACAATAGTGTTCTTAGGCCCAAGGAGAGCCACAAGAGATAGTTGCATGAGAAGTATGAGATCCTATTGCATTCCAAATTTTGTCATTTTTCTCTAAATATGTGATTCAGGCCTCATAAGCCCTAAATACTATATTGCTTTCCTTGAAGGAAGAATGTGTGGTTTTTCAGCATGAATCAAGCCTAGACAAGATGAAGTGTGCATGCATATAAGGTCGATTTATGTTGATTGTTGAAAGGAATGATAACTAGATCGTACTAAGCCAAGAACATAGATGCTAATCAAACACCACGATCTATAAGATGAAAGCAATTCGCAGAATAACTTTACATAAAACCTTTGCAAACAAATGAGAAGCAATATCATATATTATTATGGAACTCAATGTAATACATTGAGAATGGGCCTTGCTTAAATAGGCAAGGAATAACAATCTAAGAACCAATCAAGGTCATAGATCAAGCCATAAATCAAGGAAATAACTAGTCATCAAAGAACTAGTCAAGACCATAGATTTAGGAGAGAACTAGACATCAAGGATCTAGTCAATACCATAGATCAAGGAAAGAACTATACCTAACAACTAGATAATATCTCCTAATATCTAAATAAGATAAAAAAAATATCCACACACATAAGTGGGTGAGGATAAATACAATAAAGGTAAATAAAGTACCTAAATGAACATGAGCTAAGATAAATACCTACTCTAGCTTCCCCCAAGTGAAGTTAGGGGCCAAAATAGATGTGGCATGTCCACAGTATGAGTCCTACAACTAGGCCTGATGAGGTACTCATGTACAATAACTGGGAAAAAGGAACACCGCAAGGTACCCAAAACCAGTAATAACAAAGTAAAGAGAGTAAAGACCCACTCCAAGGCATCCCAAGAAGCTCAACTCAAAAACTTGTACAATCTTTGAAGAAGTTTGGTGTGCACTGTGGTCTAAATCCACTGCTCGATCACAAAACTCAAAAACAACTAACACTGGGCTCCACCAGAATAGCTCCATACAAGGAGACTATCAATGGAGTGATGTCGAAAGTGCAAAAATACCAAACATAATTCGATCAAGTGCTGCAAATAGGTGTGCCACGATCCAAGAACAATAACCAAAGCAACAAGGCAAGGACACAAAATCCAGAGTGTCATGATCCAAGAAAAGCCAAGGTAACAAGGCAAGGACACAAAACCCGAAGAAGCAAGATCAACACCACACCCTCCCATACTGCTGAATGGGTGGAGTGGCACTACAAATATGTATGAGTTTTCAAAACAACTACTCGAACATTGAAAACTAACACTGGGCTCCACTAGAATAGCTCCCCCACAAGAGAGACTGTCAACATGTTAACAATGCCAAAAATACGAGATACAAAATCTCTCGACAAACAAGAGAGATACACTACATCTCAAGTAAAGAAAAATGCTCAAAACAAGAAGCATCACAATGCAAAAGGTATAGAAAGTGGAGCAAGAGGCCGAATGGTGGAGGAGCCACGCTTGTAGAGTCCTCTCAATGAATGCCTATGTCGTCTCCACGAGTGATCAAATATCCACCCCAAATCAACATGGATGGATGAAGAAGATGCCTACATATGACTTGGTGTAAAATGTAGAATGGGTGCATGCAAAAGAACATCAGAATGTGTGTCAGGTTGATCATGTCTGACAGTTGAAATATTAGGTTTCTCAAGCCTGAGTGAAGGTGCAAAACTCATGTGTTTGGCGAGCACTGATCAACATAATGAGATCCCTCTCCACCATCGCCCGAGATTTTGGTGTGACGGTAAGTCGTTTGGTATCGAGCTAGGAAGTTAAGCGCGCCACCCAGTTAGTGCTTTGGGATGGGTGACCTCCCAAGAAATTCCCAGTGTCACTGCCTCCTAATGTTGTTGGGCCCGATTGGGTGTATACCCGGATCCATCGTGCGAGAGGGTGTTGGCGTAGCAGCTGATTAACACGATGAGATCCCTCTCCACCATAAGTTCGAGCTTTTGGTGTGACGGCAAGTCATGTAGCTCTGATACCATGAAAGGAATGATAACCAGATCGTACCAAGCCAAGAACACAGATGCTAATCAAACACCACGATCTATAAGATGAAAGCAATTCGCTGTAATAACTTTACGTAAAACCTTTGCAAACAAATGCGAAGCAATATCATATATTATTATGGAACTCAATGCAATACATTGAGAATGGGCCTTGCTTAAATAGGTAAGGAATAACAATCTAAGAACCACTCAAGGTCATAGATCAAGCCATAAATCAAGGAAATAATTAGTCATCAAAGAATTAGTCAAGACCATAGGTTTAGGAGAGAACTAGACATCAAGGATCTAGTCAATACCATAGATCAAGGAAAAACTAGTCAAAACCCTAGATCAAGGAAAGGACCATACCTAAAAACTAGATAATATCTTCTAATATCTAAATAAGATAAAAGAAATATCCACACACATAAGTGGGTGAGGATAAATACAATAAAGGTAAATAAAGTACCTAGGTGAACCCGAGCTAAGGTAAATACCTACTCTAACAATTGTGCCCCTTAAGGTGAGAATTTTACTTTTTCATGTTGTACTAATGATGTTCAAGTGGTTAGTGATGCCTTTCATAGAGGGAGCTTGGCATTGGTGTGCCTAAAATGAAGGCCAAGAATCGGATGTTGGAGAAAATGAAGAAAATTGAGTTTGTTTGAGACCTTTGGTTGATGTTTCTAACATGATCATGGAGGTATGATGTTGAAAAAGTTGAATGAGGTGAGTAACATATTATCCTTTTTCATTAATGTAAAAAGGTAGAGAAGTTTAGGGTGTTTTCCATCAATGATAAAGGGGAGATTGTTGGCATGTAGGCACAAGTAGGCGTAATAGGTGTTTTCATTGATGTAAAACCACATTAATGACAAAGTGGATGTTGTAGGATAATGGTATGATGATGTATGTAGTGTTAACATGTTGGTTCAGATGTGGTTCGGTTGGTACAGTTGAAATTTAGTGGTGCAAGCTTGCTCTCAAGCAAGCCCACACATGTGCTTAGGATGTTGCATGGAAAAATAAGCTTCTTGGAGGTTGGAGATGCATATTTATATGATGAATAAAATATATTGAGGGTGTTTGAGCACTCACAACAGTGATATGGTATAGGTACATGTGGTTCACTTGTTCACATGTGCTCATTGGGAGCAGGTATGCTAGCTAAGAGGTGTGACAGAGTGCATTGGGGATAGATGAGATCATGGAAGCATATAATCAAGTATATCATGGCATATGAGGTATTTTTGGGTCATTTTAGAGATTCTATGTTCAATTATTACACTCTTCCAGTTGGCTCTAGTTGATAAAGTGGATCACAAACATGTAAGCATAGGTAAGTCACTTTGTGAAAATAGAGTTTGAAGCATACCCAAGTGATGAGATGATTATGGATATCTATTATAGTGTGTCATGATGCTTCAAAAAACTTTCAGTGATTCGAAAAATAAATTTTGAGATATTCAAGTGTTGGTGAGACATGGTCAAATTCTAGTGCATTTCTAGCACAAAATGCAGACTTTAGATGCTCGTTACGAATCATGTGATTTGCATGGGACCTAGATCCTTTTCAGGGATTATTATAAGTTTATTCTAGAATATTTTAGATTAAAAATGAGGTCATTTAATTGTCAGAGTTTTTATGAACGATCGTGAAGAAGGTAAGAAGGTCAAAACCCTAGTTAAACCTTAGCTAGGACCAGTTTGCCAAGGATGAAGTATACCAACCCAATTTTGATTGAAATATAAAATGTGATGATTTTATGTTGAATTATACTCAGATATATTTCCATAAATGTAATTTTGAGGTCATGACCATATGTGGGCCCCACCTAAAAACAACAGTTTGTGAAGAGTTTCAATTTAGGACAAGTTGGTCCAAAGAAGTGATATGCCAAATTGATTTTGTATTATGAATGTGATTTAATCATGATTTCCATGAATTTTTCTAATCATTTATATGTATTTTCATGAGATTTTGAGCTCTAAAAGGTTGATTGGTCAAAAGGCGCTTTGGGATCTCAAAAGTAGTTTGCAATGTTTTTGCTATATCTTGAGTTACATGATGATTCCTTAGATGATTCAAGATGTGGTTAAAAAATTATTCAGACGGAGTTCTAGTGGTACTTTTTTTTCCTCATGATGAGGTCAAATGATAGGGTCTCTAGGGATTTCTTTCAGTAGGAACAATTTTGGTAATTCAGGAAAGGTTATGTAATAATGAAAGTTTGATGCTTTGTGAGGCATGAGATGGAATTGACGATGCCTCTTATCAATTGGAACATTAATAGGAATGAAATTTTCATCAAACAATCCTATTTATAAGTCTTGATGATAGATATAAATTTTTTTATGAGCTAAACATTGAAAGTATTGTTTTTGGAAGGTTCTATTAGTAAAGGCAAGTCCTCTTTTGTGATTTGAAGAAGGTGTTTTAAGGCTGGAAACAATTTCATGTGTGATCTACAGGTCCTTAAATTTATTATGAGTGGTTAAATAACATGGTTTGATGTAGTGAAAGAAATTTGGTGGCATTATGAAGTTTCCATGGTGTTCAAGGGTGTAGGAAACAACTGTTTTGAGATTTGCAAAGATTAATGGGCCCAGTAAATGAAATATTTTGATTGTTTGATTAAATGTGTGACCATGTATGAAGTTTATATGATGTATTACACATATGTAAAGGTTAATGGGTCATGAAAAAGTATGAAACTCATGTTAGGGCATTTTTAAAATTGTGCCCATGGGGTTTTGAGCCATTTTTGGCACATGAAATGATGTTTTTGGCTAGGCTGACCTATATGGGTCATATGTGGTTGTTGTAATTCCAATTTTTAATGTTATAGATATGTAGGGGTTGTATTTATCATGGATTACTGACCTTTTTGGTTTGGAAGGAAGAAAAGTGTATTTAATTACTTGTTTAGTTTATTTTTGAACTAATACTTAAGGAGGGAAGGTGTGCAACCTAGAAAAGAGTTTATTGTAGGTATGAGGAGATAGTTTGAGAGCTGATTTTATGCATGACAAGTTGATGAAGACATGGTAGCATGAGAGAAAGAAGATAGAGGAAAGAAAAGTGAAGAAAGAGCAAGTTTGATGCCCCAGAGTATGAGCTAGGGTTTGTTAGCTGAAATTATGATCTCTATCGATGTGGAAGCAAAATTTATAGAGATCAAACCTCTTTAGGTGGTTGAGTTGGTGATTTTTCATATTTATGGGGTTTTAGTCTCCTTATGGAGTGGTTTCTTCACTAAAGTATGGGTTGGTGCTCCTTGTAGGGTTGGCTCTCTACTAAACTAGGGGTTGGTGCTCCTTGTTGGGTTGGTGCCTCACTAAATCAAGGTTGGTGTTCCTTTTGTAGTTTGTGCTACACTAAATTAATTTACTTTGTGTAATATAAGAAGAGTTTCAGTAGGTTTTCTTCCCCATGAGGATTTCCCACTTACATATGGTGTTTTTGTGTTGGGTACTTTACTTTCTTGCTCTTGTGGATTAATTTTACATATGTTATCCAACACACACATGATCATGGATGTTGCATATACTATCTAAAGGATGAATGAATGGTTTGTTAAATTGAAATAAAAGTTTGTAAAGGAATAATTCACCCCCCTCTTAGTCCCTTGTTGTTCTAACAATGTGCCTCAACAATTAAACATTTCTATCCAATCCCAACCATTTTATCATGTCTAACATCACACAATCCCCTAATTAATTAAGTCTCCATGCATTGATTATATCCCATTTTATCAAACATTCCCTTCAAATCCAATATACCCCAAGATTAATAACATCCTTATCCATGAAATCCTCATGTTGTGTAGCCACAACCATCTAATGCTTACGGGATACTTTCACATGAAACTTTTAGACCACCTTCTAATTATACCCCCTTGGGAGAATCTTACAGTTTAATCTTTGAAAAGTTGATGACAAATCACCTCATCCAATTTCCTCCCATCTGATGTATTGATGACTCACACCTCAAAACCGCTTGGTATCACAAGGGCCTCTATTGTAAATATCATCGATTCATAAGTCATGACATAAAAAAGTGTCATTGTTTTAAATACCTCATTCAAAACTTATAAATTAGGGGATCTTCAAATACACAATCTTATCTATTCTATTATCCAACCCCTTGACATCTTTAAACAACCCTTTCTTAATCCACCATTGAAAAATCAATTTCTACCTTCTACATCTTACAAATTTGATCCTTATGCAGTCAATACTATACATCAAACATCTCCATTCTTACCTATCTCATCTACCTCATATACCTCATCATCTACTCCTACCTTAGACATATTTCTAACGACTTCTTTAATATACACCCACTCATCTACATCAACCATATCCATGACTATCACACCTATCACATCAACTTCTACCACTTGTTCTACATCTACATTTATTCCTACCTTTACCACATCCACATTGACTTTGACTATACCTACCACTTCATCCACATCTATCATGCCCCAACTTATCATATCTAACCCCTCATCCACATCTACATCAAACACACCTATCACTACATCTACATCACTTATATCCCTAAACATCCCAATTATACCCACCTCTCTATCAATCCCAACTACCCCTATATCTACCACATCAACAAATTCACTTACATCTACCTTGACATCCTTGTTACATATACCTACATTATCTATTTTATCCCAATCTTCTACACTTAATCCTCCAACATCTACCATTTCCACATATATACCCATTACCACACCAATCACATCTTCTCGATTTGAAAATATATCAATGATACCCCTTGAAACATTTATGAAAAAACACCCCCACCTAAGACAAACACAAAGGGTATTTATGCCCCCTCTACAACACCAATTGTTTATACATTAACCAATCTAAAACAACCCACATTTCACATACACCTCATCAATCACATCATATAAACACCTCTTTCAATATCCACCCCTACAACACAATCTTCATATCCTCCAATCTATATTATTATCATCCCTGCCAAGTGTAAACCTTCTTGATAAAAATATAAGACTCTTGGTAAGCATCCCCAAAGGTCTCTCATGTATCCTCATAAAAATTAGATATTACCTCTCCTAAGAAATCCAATGTCACAAAATTGATCTTCATATCACCCCCATCTATTTTAGGTTTGGTTCCTTCATCTAAGACATCTCCCAATAATCAATCTAAATCCAAACAATCTAACCCTCCTCTCAAATTTGATTCATATTTTAAGACATCTAACTTACCCATCCAATATACATCCACATCCAATCAAGGTCAAAATATCCTATCAAATCCCATGAGGGCTACCTTCCTCACAACACTTCAATCGGATCCTATGCAAATAACCTTCAACATTTAATTCAAATATCTGCCATCACGCTTCCTCCTATTAAATATTTTTATCCTCATAGTAAGAAACCATCATGGTTTGACCCCAGTCTCATTTTTTCCTATCATCGCACCCCGTGTCATGTCACTAAGTATTGTAAGGCCCTCTAAACCATCATTTGTGATCTTATTGAGGATGATGAATCTCTCATCCAAGGGGATCTTCCTTATCCATCCACCACAACCAATCTAATTTCTATCTCTACATATCCATGCATCGAATTTTCTAAGTCTCCTCCTTTATCCACATCATCCATTATCATCTCCCTACACATATCATTCCTCCTAAAGAAGGTCCTCCCTTGTTCATTAATATTGTTATCTTTATAATCATCCCTATGATCCCCAATCATCTATCTAATAAAAATATAGAGTTATCATTCATATTCCTTCTAAAGATCCCATCCAATCCCCTTTGACATCCACTAGCCCATCAAGTATATAAGTTTCCTAAGGTAGTATAGTCTCTCTCGCTAGGGAGAATCTTCCCTTCGTTATTGATCCTATCACATATTTTTCCTCATTCATGCATCATATCCACATCAATTCATCTTCCCATCCATCTAATAACTTCCTTAACCTTGGGGGAATTCACCTTAGGATATGTGTATCATCAAATCGATTCCTTTCCTCTTCATCCTTAGCATTGTCCTATTTAGCCCATCATGTCGACCTTATCATTTTTATTTTATCATCTTAGCCAACCAATATATCATTTCATCTTGTACTAATTCCACATTCGTGGCCATATTTGTGTCTCCTTGGGGCACCATACCCTCATGCTAAGCCCACTTTTGTGGTCATTTTGTTCGTCTCCTAATACACATAATTATCTCTTCCTCATTTTCGAGGTGTTGCATATATTTTATCATATCCATCTCATCTAATCTTATCTAATCTATCTTATCCAAATATTTTTATCTATCCCCCTCATCCAAATTCCACCTTTGTGGCCATATTTATGCCCCTCTTGGGGCACCATATTTTCATCCTAAGTCCACCTTTGTGGCCATATTTGTGCCCCTCTTAAGGGCACCATATTTTCATCTTAATTCCAACTTTGTGGCTATGTTTGTGCCCTTCTTGGGACACCTTTATTTTATCCTAAGCCCACTTTTGTGGCCATATATTCATCTTCTTAGGAAAGATATTTTCTTTTTTTTATTTAAGGATAATGCATAGTTTTTATCTTTTCTCATATATCCCATCACAACTTTAATGTCGGTGACCTTGTCCTCAAAGAAAATTTGAACGTTACTACTCTAGAAAGGAGTCAACGTGGAAATTTTCCCGCAAATGGATTGGACCTTATGTTATCACACATAAGGGTGGGTTAGAAGCCTATCATCGGCCTTCCCTTGATGGTAAAACAAAAGTAGAACCACTTAACACATTGCACTTTCAACCATTCTATTATTAGCATACTTACCAGTGAGCACTTAGTCATATCCTTATATCATTCCTCCATCATTAGCCTCTTCTATCTATCATCGTAATGATATAGAATTATGTGGTCTACCATCACTTTCCTCGTTATGACCTTAAATATGGGCACCACGGCTCTACTCATAGCATTTTACTTATGGATAGGTTCTCCCTTCTTGGTGAGAACTCTATGATCATTACATCCATCACCTTCTTGTCTACTTATGGGAACCATGCTAAGGTTACAAGGGTATCACTTGTACATTCATGGTCCCCTTCTAAGTGGTCTACCTAGCTATTCCCATCTCTTCCCCATGTAAAAGTAAAAATTTCATGGATGCCCCTATCAAAAAGTCAAATTTATCAAAAATAGACTGTCCCCTCGAAGGAAAACTGTTCATAAAAAACAGAGAGAAATTAATCAAATAAATAGATCGATCCCTTTCAAAGACGACTATCATGTATATCGGTTTTTCCATCTATGTATAAAGTAGACCATACCCTCGAAGGATGGATACTCTTTTATATCATGGCATCGAAGGCTTCCTGCATTGATTGACCTTCTATATTATCAACATCCTAAGAAAGATTCCCAAATTGATTAATTTTCTCATAGCACACTTCCCATATTGACTAGTTTCATCCTTCCCCTACTCGAGTTGGGGCATAGAATTAGGAAAAACCACTTATGGATAACCCTCTTCCCATATACAAGTTACATCAAAACCTCTTTTTCATGTTGACATTAGGTTTATAAGTTCATTCCATCCATCTTCCTCTCATGATCTTTGGTATAACTAACTATCATTGGTTATATGTTAACACATGTTTTAGTCACATGTGTCCTGCGACATTGAAATCCCCTTCTTGTTTACCTATAATGTAGTTAAAGGAATTGTTTCCTCCCACACTCCTTGATAGGACGTAATATTTTTCATGTCCACAAGGTTGCCTCATCAAATTGTATTCTATTCTAATTTTTACACATCTATCCTTTATTTTCTTTATAATAAAATCTATTATATCTAAATCATTTGTATGTTATCTATCAACAATTGCATATTCTTATCTATCATCATCCATATTCATTATCGATCACAACTATTTTTGAATATCTTTTTCTTCACATCACATATTATACATTAAAACCATGCATATATATTCACCATCATCATCAAATATAAAGTAAACATATAATCATCCGCACATATCCACATTCATATCAACATCCATATCAATAAAATAATCAACATCATACAATCACACATGCTAGAATATGATAAAATCAAAATTATCTCTCTCTCTCTCTATATATATATATATATCATATCATAATAAAGTGTCTCCATACATCATCATTGGTCTCTAAGATCCCTCTCTCAAAGCATAAATATCATCGAAATCGAGTAAAGTTTACATTGAATAATCTTAGGCCCCCTCCTCCGGGGAAAACACTACATATGATACCAAGACATCATCACCACCCTCGTGGCCTCCCTCGGTCCAAATATCTTAGTGTCCGCGATGAATTCTTGATCATAATTTTCTCATAATACGTAGCCTCCGTGGCTAAGGCTTTTTATCACCCATGGATATCATGTCGGGAGGTGCCATCTCTCCTCCTCCCTATGATGCTTCTTGTATGCAACTTGTAGACTCGAAGCTATAATCATCACAAGATCTCAAAATCGGGATCTATAGGCCTCTTCCCGTGGTACCGATCCCTATCCTAGATGGCTATGTCCCTCTCATGGGTCACTCGGTCCCTCTCCTATCAGAGAGCCTAAGCCTTCGCCAAGCTATATCTCACTCTTTGTGAGCAAGATCTCTCTTAGTGCTCACACAAGCTATCTCCACAAGTAACTAGTCCATCTTTACACTCTCTCCTTGATCTTTATCTCCATCTCCAACAAAAAAGTAATCTCTACCTCAACCTTCATCTCCTCCTCCTCCCCCTCATCACCTCTCTCTCCAGCCTACCTTATCTCGCCCAAGTAGTCGTCATCCAATAAAAACCTACTCCAAATCCCACATCATTATCTTCATCCCATGGCATGAGTTCCTCCTCCAATGGGTCTACCATGTCGACTTGGACTTGGCGGCTCCCTATCTATCTCCTAATGCCGATAGGAGATGGGCTCTCTGAGTACTATCTGGATGACACAAAATTATTGTCGGACCCTATGAACAACCTCAATCATCTCTAGTCTATGGCCATATAGTCATTTGGTCCTCTACATACAAATGAATTTTTCATCTCGCTTCTAGGCCATGTAGGGAAATCTCTTTATGGTCGTCATCCAACATGTTTTCCCTCGAGCTCTGCGAATATATAACTATACTAATCTACATCTCTAGTTCCTCTATATCCATGATCCCGATCGACTCGCCATCTTAAAAATCCAACAGTGAGCTCTACATGGTCCCCTGTGACCCATGGTAGCCCCGTGGCTGTTGAATGCAATATGCTCATAATCCCAATAGTGTAGGAGGAAGCATACATCCAAGCCTGACCTCCTCCCGAATTTGTACATAGCTAGCTCATGATAAACCTGTGTCAGCAGTTTTGTCCCAATTAAGAACACTCTTTTATGATAAAATATATCGGCCAAGACGTCTATTATTGTCCATGGGAATGTTGCTCCCTAGAATTTGGTAGTGCATAGAGAGAAATCACCATCATCACCAGTGCAAATCAATCTACTCTGTGGTACCCCACTGCCGTACCTCATCTCATAAGATAATGCACCTGATGTGAAATTAATTTCATGTGTATTGGCTCCAAAATCCATGTTAACACTACCAATCTACTATCAACGCTAATGGTAACTATCTGCTCCGATTTATCAAGTAGTTTAAGGACGCGATATACATCCTCTACAAATGGTGATGGTTGTATGCATGTAGGCATAATAGGTGTTTTCATTGATGAAAAACAACATTAATGACAAAGTGAATGTTATATGATGATTTCATGATGTTGTTTATGATTCTAACATGTTGATTCGAGGGTTATCGATGCTACTGTGGGGATCGGTGGACGCACGCTTCCTTTAGAAGACCCATATAGTTGCTTCAGGAGGTGTAGCTTGATAGTGTGAGATTATTGATGGCTTGGGAATCATGTTGACATGTTGGATAACATGATTTGAGGGTGCTTGAGCACTCACAGTAGTGGAAAAGTGCATGTATAGGTGATTCTCCATGTTACAAGTGCTCATTGGGAGTAGGTATGTTAGCTATGAAGTGTGACAAAGTGGATTGGAGCCATTTGAGCTCATGGATGTATGAAATCAGGTTTTTCATGTCATATTAGGTATGTTTAGGCCATTTTTAGAGGTTTATTGTTCATTTCTTACATTATTTCAGTTGGCCCTAGTTGTTACTATGAGGATCTAACATGCATGCATAGGTAAGTCTTAATGACTAGAGAGATTGGGATATGGCATTGATGTTATGATGATTTGAGATGTTAGAGGGATGATTCATAGTGCTCTCAGAAAAATTTCACGTTCCCATGAGGTGTATTTTTCCAGATATGACAATTTATGTGAGAAGAGTCTAAAACAAGGCAAAATCCAGCTCGAAGTGCAACTTCAAATGCTCATTGTGAATTTATGTGCTTTGCATGGGACCTTGTGGATTTTAGGGATGATACCCTTGTGAGCCTAGAATGTTTCAAAAAATAATCAGGTTAGTTAATCATCACGTTTTTATGAATGATCTCGTTAAGAAGATAAGTTGGTCTAAAACCCTTGCAAAACCCCGGCTAGGAGAAGTTTGCTAAAATGTGAGTATACTGACCTAGTTTATATTTCAAGTGAAAATGTGATGATTAGATGTTGTAGAGGAATCCTTAGGATTTCTATAAACGTATGGTTGAGGTCATGGTCATATGTGGGCCCTAATTAAAAATAGTAGTTTCTAGAAAAGAAGTTTTTGGGATAAGAATGTCCAAAGGAGTAGCATGTCAAATTGATGGTGCATGATTAATTGGAGTTTTAATTTATGTCCATGGAGGTTTCAATGAAATATCTTGTTGGTTTATGATGTTTTGAGATCCAAATAGGTTGACTGGTCAAAGGGCAGTTTTGGGATCTCAAATAGTAGAGTCCACTGATTTGAGCATAACTTGAGCTATAGGTGGAATTTTGAGGTGATTAAAGTTTTTTTGGAAATTATATTTAGATAAATTTCCAGTTATATATGGATTTCCTTATGATGAGGTCATTTGGAAAGATTTCTAGGGAATTATTAGAGAAAGAAGGTTTTGGCAGTTCATGACAACATCTGTTTTGATGCAAGTTTGATGTTGTTTGAAGCATGAGATGGATTGGGTGATGCTTCCTATCACCTGGAATGTGAATAAGGATGAATTTTTCATCCAATTAATCCATTTTTATGTATTGAATGCATGTATAAATGTTTTTATGAGCTAACCTTTGGAAACAACCTTTTTGGCAAGTTAATTTGGTGAAGGAAAATATTGTTGTGGTTTGAAGTAAAATATGTTTCATAACTTATAACATGCTTAGAAGTGTTCTAAAATTTCTACCATTTATTTTTAGTTTTCACATGGCATGTTTTGGTTTAGTAGAAGTAATTTGGTGGAATTATGAAGTTTCCAGGGTGTTGAAGGGTGTAGGAAATAGTTGTTTTGAGAAATACAAAGAGCAATGGGCCCAAAGAAACGTGAAATAATTTGATTCGATGAGATAAACTAAGACAATATATAATGTTTAAATTTTATTATAAAAATGTATGATATTTCAGGTTTCTAAGGTGTCTTTGGATCTGATATTGAGTTGTATTGACTTTTGGAAGAAGTATATCTTCTTGGATATTCATATGACTATATTGCTCATCATTAGTGCATCTTGTTGGTCTTTGTTGAAGGCATTACTCTTGTGATCTGATATGAATATTTACATATGTGTGTGGATATTATTTTATCATCAATCTAAGTGGATTTATATGTTTATCATTGTGGTTCTTGCATTGTGTATCTTTCATTGAGAAGACTATATGCTTTGATGAGATATACTTGAGATTATGTGGTTAGGGTTTAAAGCACAAGTGTGAAGTATTTATTGGGGATCAATTCACTCTGTAGAAACAAAATTATGCACTTTACACTTAATTTAACCTAGTCTTATACTATTATTTAGAAGGTTATCAAGTGGTCAAAGTACTAATTAATCCCACCTTTTGGTCATCTTTATTTTATATTTCATTTCGTACTTCTTGCATATTTTTCAACACTTATCTGACCCATTTCACAACTTTCCCGAAATTCAAGCTCTATATTAGCATGCCCCAACCTATACTGGGGCACCCTGGGTCACCCCGGCCCCACTCTGGGCTCCCCAATCTATGAAAATCCTCTTTCACTCCATTTTGGGTCACTTCTAGCTGTTGGTCATGTTTATCATTTTCTCAGTCATCCTTGTTAGGATTATTTATGAAATTAGACTTGATAGCCATATAAATTTAAAGCTTATAAGACCGTAATGAGGGTCCTAGCATCACTACTATCTATCAATCCATTAGGGCTGCATCCATTGCATCTATTGTATCCACATAACACCATACATCAAGGCTAGGAAGATTTACATTACACACACTTGCATAGGGGGATTCTATTATATTCCATACACACATTCTATTTACATTTTCTATAACTATTATTGCTCGTCACTTCACAAAATGTGACTCACATGAGATCACCTAGGGCACAATATGCACACATGCACTAGAACTACATCTGGGTCCGAAATGTAGTGTAGTGCTTAGCGATAAGTCCATTGGTTTGGTGGTTGAGGTCAGTCCAACCCATTCATATGCATCTTTTATTTTTATAGGGTTTGATATTTCTACTTGCATTTTGGGTCATTCTACAAAGACATCCAATGGACCCAACATGACAAACATGAAGCATTCAGAACTAACTTACAACCATACCAGTTGCAAGTTTTGAGCATTTACAGGTGTTTAGAGCACCCATTTTACATAGCAAGGCACCCCGAGGTGCCCCAAGACACTCCAAGTGATGCATGTGCCATATCAAATAGCCCATATCTACCATTTTCGGTGGTCCCCGAGTGTTCACATGCACTTATTGATTTATTTTTTAGACTACGACAAACTTGTGACAATCTTCTTCATTAAGCTAAGTCATTTCTTCCTTTTCTCTTGCACATTAGGGTTCCATTTCACTTAGAATAATTTATTTACATTTATTTCATGTTGTTTTTACTTATTTTACACTATTTTAGTCCTCTAAGTTAGATTAACTAGAGTTGTTATTTCCCCGCATATAGCCCAATTTTAGTTAATCATTTTGGTGAACCCAACATCTCCTTCTACCACCTTCTACAGGATCTTCATCCTACCCACATGGGTATTTCTGTTACCAACTTTCTACTTGCCCACCCTGATTTTCTTAACCGAGTTCAAAACCTCTTTGCTACTACCAAATTTTTTGTTTACATGCATCCAGATTCCATGTATGACACATTTACTGAGGGCATTTTCAAAACACATCACATTTTGGGCCCGCCCTTTTCGGCTGAAATTATCCCCTTTGATAATGACCCACCACATTATATTATGTCTCACATCAATAATGTTGTTTTCAAGTGTAGTTTATAGACAATGAGATTTGAGCTAAATCTATGTTCCATGACCTTTCTCCAAGATTTAGGTATGTTTGCTCCTGACATTATCCCTTCTTCCATTTCACTATATGCTTATGATGGTTATTTTTATCCATGTTTACACCACATTACCTTGTCTTTAACTATTAGACTCAAGACTCTCCCTATTGTATTCTTTTGTTATTGATTTTCCCATTGCATATAATTATCTATTAGGCCGACCATGGCTTCATGCCATGTAAACGAAGCATCCACTTTCCATAGTTGTGTCAAATTATTACATGAGCATATTGAATATACCATATTCCATGATCATGATCCATTCCAAGTATTTTACATCTGATCCTAATACAATAATCCATATGCCTCGTAGTGATACTACTAAAGAGCCACAACCTGTGGATGATCAACCTCACTTACCACCACTTGATGGTGTTATTTATTTACTAGATGTTATCCCTCCCACACTATCTCCTACTACTGCTTTATTGCCCACACCAACTACATATTCCACTAGTACATGATATCCTTCCTTCTTCATTCTCTCATTACCTCCCACCCCATTTATATGTATGCTTTTCATTCATGAATCTTATTGGGAACATGTACCATTTGATCCCGCATGCGATGAAACCATCTATTCTCCTACTATTCTAGCTCACCTTGGCTTTACTTTTGAGGACCTTTAACCTTCTACTCACACCTCCCATCTCTATTATGGTTTTTTCACCATCACTGCCACATATGGCTTGCATGTCTTCAATATTCTAGTATATCTACCACGTATCCCTTATTCTTACCCACTCATGTTAAGGGATTCTTGGCTCACTTATATCGGCGGTACATTAGATCCTAGTCACACTGATATTTCCTTTCGCATGCCTTTTGGCATGCATTTTCATTTGCAATAGTTCCTTTCTTGGCCATTCACCCAACCTCACTCGATGGTACACACATGATTGTCCACATCCTTCATTTACTGATGAAGAGTATGCTATGGGCATGTACCATCTATCTCTCATTGGTTCATTACGTGATCAACCTCATACTATAGCCTACCAAGTTGCCACTTCCGACCCATTTGACTTTGATATAGAGGATGATGATCTCCTTGATGGATTCACATAGTTAAATACACACTACTGCTGGGGGTATATCCTATCACATACTTACCACCCCTTCTCTCTATTCTCGCATACCAAGTACCTTCCGACATCCATCTTCAATTCTATCTCACACACGTTCATACCCTCGTTACCCGATGATGCACTCTTGTGCTTCGGTTCACATTGGATTATTGAGGGATTACCATTACACTGAACCCCACACATTACACATCCTACATCATCCTATACATACCTCATCTACTAGTTGTTTACATCATCTATCTCATACACGCTATACTAGTCATCATTATATATGAGTCTAGTTTTACATTACATACACACATTCCATAGTTACGCTAGGTGACATTATACATGGGTCTAGATTTTTCCATCACCATTGCATATTATTACACTACATGGTCTTATCCATCATCTGCATTCTAGATGCTACACTAGATTCTATTATATTCGGATCTAGTTTTATCATTATTGTATATTCCACTTTCATCTACATCACATATCCTATATACATTCTACATTCGACATATTACGTTAGGTTTCCTTTATATATGGGCCTAGTTCTACATTTCATTCTTATTTAAAGCTACACATATCATCACACTTTCTACATTCTACCATGTATCTACACATCCTATTCACCATTTGGTCACCTACACTACATTTTCTATGCATTGCACTCACTACCCTATGACGCACTCTAGTTCCTCGGTCCATACTCGATTGTTGAGGGTTTACCAATCAAATGGACCTTACCTATATGTGACATGTCATCATACCACATTCATCGGACTAGTGACCAATTCTCTAGGCTATATCGTCACCCACACCCATCATCACGTAGTGGTATACACCTTAGGTTAAATCACCACTCCTTTCATCACTTCTACATCATCCTATTACATGCTACCATCTTCTATTACATCCTTCTATTACATTTTATCCATTCCAAATTATTACATTACACTGTCATGCCTTCAATCATCACATAATGCTATACACCTTAGGTTAAATCACCACTCCATTCATCAAATTCTCATTATCATATTACATCCTATCATCATGTATTCTATTATCCTATTCTTCAACATTATATTACATCATCATCTATCCTACTCATCACTTAGTGGTATAAGATTTATGATAAATCACCACCTTACTCTATTCTTATCACTTAGTGCTATACGCTTTAAGATAAATCACCACCCTCACCTTATTCATCATGTCATGGTATATGTTGTAGGTTAAATCACCACCTCATTCATCAAGTAGTGGTATACACTTTGTGCTAAATCACCAATTTCCTCTATCCACTTTGTAGACTCATATATGCTTCATACGCTATACGCTAGATCGTCATATTCTCCTTTCATCAAGTAGTGATATACACTTAGGGATAAATCATCACTTTTCCATTCATCACATCCCATACATCCACTATACAATCATCTACTTAATCACTGCTACCACGCTCCCATAGTGATATACGTTTATGGCTAAATTATCACTCATCTATTCAACACATCGTTGTATACGCTTAGGCTATAGGGTTTTGCTTATCTTTCCTTAGGTCTATTCACCATGCACTTTTTCCATAGTGATATATGCTTAGGGATAAATCATCACTCCTCTATTTAACAAATTGGTATACACATACTCTCTAGGGTCCACACACGTCATCTCCCCATGTCACATTTCATCACCATCACATATACACACTCATCGCATCACACTACACACAACCAACACTACTTGACCATTTCCTGATGATGCACTCTCATTTACAATTTATTATTGAATTTTGAGGGGGTGAACAAAATGAACCTCACTATATACACTTCCATACACTTGGGGGCACGTTTCTCCTATCATTCCATTTTGCATTCCATTCCATCCATCCAATGCATATTGCATTGTCTTGGGGCATTTAATTTTTCTTACTAGTGTTTTGCATGGTCACTTTAGTATACATGTTAGATTACTTTCTTATATGTCATTATCATACACACATGTGCGTTCACCTCTTTTTTAGTGTGATCACAGATACAAGAGTTGTACACATGGCATGGATGCTCGCCTTCTACCCCTCCTATACTTTTCACTTGGGGCATCCACATATGACTCATAAAAGTGTTATTGTTTCATTTTTACTTACCATCATATACTACTTGTTCATATACATTTTTACATATCGGTTATCACTCTAACATGCCAATGGGTGTTCCACGTGCAACACTTATTTTGTAGGATTACATGTTTCCATGACTAATTTGTATTTCTAATCATCTACTTTATTTGCTATTATATGGGATTTTCCCTTTTCTTGTGTGCACACTTGTTCTTTTTGTGACCATGATGACCTTGAGTGTCTTGTGACATCATGAGTGATGTCCCTTATTTGTAACCCTCTTTGTGTGATCTTATGTCCATTTCTTGTGTTTACACTACCTGTGTTGGTAGTTTTTCTACAATGTTTACGTTTTTACATTATTACATGCATGTGCTTTGGACTAACACTTATTTTGGCTATCCATCCCATTTTATGTGTGCCTAGTATCTACGAAGTGATTTCCTTTCACCCCCTAGGGGTTGAGTTGGTTACGAGGTCGAGTGTGGTTGGTCCTCTTTTGGGGTCGCATTCTCCTTCAGTGGTCGTCACATGCACCCAAAAAGAGGGGGCCATCATTATTTTTTTACTAATATAACTTATTTACACCAATTCAGACCTGACAATAACGAGTGAGTTCGAGATAATTCTACAAACTCATTACACAACAACCATAATAGGACATGGTGTCCTTCGACAATTTTGTGGAGTAGTTATAGGTTCGGGGGTTACAAGGTGGGTAGCATCTCCACACTTCTCCATCCAAAGTGGCATCAAATCACCTAAAAACTATCACAATAAAAAAATCTCTTCAATTAATTTCAGCAGAAGTGGTTAGAGTTGGAGGACATAGAGCATTTCCTCCCTACACTTCTTCAGCCAGGGTGGCGTGAGATTTCTTGAAAAACTCGCGATAGTATAAGATATCCTTCTACACCCTTCTTCTCGACATGGATTAGGTGCACATGTTCCATTTACACTTTTTCTAGCATATTTTACATTTGTGTACTTTACACAACATTTTTACATACATACATATTTGACTACTTGAGTGTTTTCTCCTTGCAAGTCCACCATATGAGAAACAAGTAGTCAAATTAGGGAAACAAAAACAACAACAATGAAAATGACAATGACAACACACCATGGCATGTAATTTCCATACTAACCATGTAGGTACATTACACATAGCAACAACTACACACATGTTCCACCCTAGGTTCACTCTCATCACTTTTTCACATTTTTCATCTTTAGAATCCACGCTCCTCCATCTTTTTCTTTTTGGTCATTCCACGCTTGAGTCTAGTCCATCAACATGCTTTCTTCTACACTCTACATAGATATCAGGTACGCATCTCTATTTAATTTATGTTATCGAGCTTTCTACTCACCAACATAAAGTGGGGGCAAATGTAGACACAAAAATATGCACTTTACACATAATTTAACATAGTCTTATACTACTATTTAGAAGGTTCTCAAGTGGTTAAAGTATTAATTAATCCCACCTTTTGGCCATCTTTCTTTTATATTTTATTTCATACTTCTCACATATTTTTCAACACTTATCCACCCATTTTGTAACTTCCCCGACATTCTAGCCCTACATTATGGTGCCCTAGCTTGTCCGGGGCGCCCGGTCCCACTCACTGGGGCCTCCCAACCTATGCAAATCCCCTTTCACTCCTTTTTGGGTCACTTCTAGCCATTGGTCATGTTTATCTTTTCTCAGTCGTCCTTGTTGGGATTAATTACGAAATTAGACTTGAGAGCCCTATAAATATAAAGCTTATAAGACCATAATGAGGGTCCTAGCATCACTACTATCTATCACTCCATTAGGGTTGCATCCATTGCATCTATTGCATCCACATAGCACCATACATCAAGGCTAGGAATATCTGCATCACACACATTACATAGGGGAGGGGTTCTATTCTATTCCATGCACACATTCTATTTACATTTGCTATAGCTATTATTTCTCACTACTTCACAAAGTGCGACTGAAACGAGATCACCTAGGGCACAACATGCACACACACACCAAAACTATATTCGAGTCTTAAATGTAGTGCTTCACTCAATGATAAGTCCACTACTTTTGGCATTTAAAGTCATCCGATCCATTCATATGTATCTTTTATTTTTATAATGTTTGAATATTTCTACTTGCATTTTGGGTCATTCTATAACACATCCGATGGATCTAGTGTGATAGGATAAGAAGCATTTAGAACACACTTGTGATCATACCAGCTATAGGTTTTGAGCATTTGCGGTGTTCATATTATCCCGTTTGTAGACCAGGGCACCCCGAGGCACCCCAAGACAGTCCCAAGCACATGTGTCATCTCAAATAGCCCAGATCTACCCTTCACGGGGTTCCCGAGTGTTCAACTACACTTCCGATTTCCTGTTCAAACCCGAGACAAACTTGCGATAGTATTCTTCAATCAACTAAGTCATTTCTTCCCTTTCTCTTGTATATTAGGGTTCCATTTCACTAAGAATAATTTATTTACATGTATTTCATACTTTTAAAGCTTATTTCACATCGTTTAAGTCCTCCTAAGCTAGATTAACTAGAGTTTCTATTTCTCGCATATAGCCCTATTTTAGTTAATCATTTTGGTGAACCCAAAATCTCCTTTGACCACCTTCTAGGGCTCTTCATCCTACCCACATGGATATTTCCGTTAATGAATTTATACTTGCCCACCCTGATTTGCTTGATCAATTTTAAAACCTCTTTGATATTACCAAATTGCATCCAGATTCCATGTATGACACATTTGTTGAGGCCTTTTCACAACACATCGCATTTTAGGCTTGCCCTCCTTCCCTTTGACGACATTCTCTCCTTTGATAATGACCCACCACTTTATATTATGTCTCACATCTATAATGTTGTTGACAAGTGTTCTCTTATCGACAATGGATTTGATCTCAATCTATGTTCCATGACCTTTCTCTAGGATTTAGGTTTGTCTTCTCATGACATTATCCCTTCTTCCATTTCACTTTATGCTTATGATGGTTATTTTCATCCATGTTTAGGCCATGTTACCTTGTCTTTCACCGTTGGACCCAAGACTCTCCCTACCGTATTCTTTGTTATTGATTTTCCTATTGCATATAATTGTCTATTAGGCAAACCATGGCTTCATGCCATGCAAGTGGTAGCATCCACTATCCATAATTGCATCAAATTCTTACATGAGCGTATTGAATATACCATATTCCATGATCGTGATCCATTCTAGTATTGTACCTATGATCCTAATACTAGAATCCATATGCCTCGCATTGATACTACCAATGAGCCACAACCTGTGGATGATCAACCTCACTTACCACCACTTGATGATGATATTTATTTACTAGATGTTACCCCACACTACCTCCTACTACCGCTTATTATTGTTGCACACCAACCGCATATTCCACCAAAGCACATGATATCCTTCCTTCTTCATTCTCGTCATTACCTCCCACCCCATTTATATGTATGCTTTTCATTCATGACTCTTATTGGGAACATGCACCGTTTGATCCCGCATATGATGAAACCATCTGCTTCTCCTACTGCTCTAGCTCACCTTGGCTTTACTATTGAGGATTGTTAACATTCTACTCACACCTCCCATCTCTATTACAGCTTTTTTTCACTGGTCACTTCCACATATGGCTTACATGTCTTCAATATTCTATTATATATACCACGTATCCCTTATTCTTACCCACTCATGTTAAGGGAATTTTGGCTCACTTATATCGGTAGTATATTAGATCCCAGTCACACAGATATTTCCTTTCTCATGCCTTTTGGCCGCATTTTCATTTGCAATATTTCCTTTCTTGGCCATTCACCCAACCTCACTCGATGGTACACACACGATTGTCCACATCCTTCATTTACTGACGAAGATTATGCTATGGACATGTACCATCTATCTCTCATTGGTTCATTACGTGATCAACCTCATACTATAGCCTACCAAGTTGCCACTTCCAACCCATTTGACTTTGATCCAGAGGACGATGATCTCCTTGATAGGTTCACCTAGTTAAATACACACTACCGCTGGGGTATATCCTATCACATACTTACCACCCTTCTCTATTCTCACATACCCAGTACCTTTCGACATCCATCTTCAATTTTATCTCACACACATTCATACCCTCATTACTCGATGATGCACTCTTGTGCTTTGGTTCACACTGGACTATTGAGGGATTACCATTACACTGAACCCCACACACCACACATCTTACATCATCCTATACATACCTCATCTACTAGTCATTTCTACATCATCTATCTCATACACACTACACTAGTCATCATTATATATGAGTCTAGTTTTACATTACATCCACACATTCCATATTTACGCTAGGTCACATTATTCATGGGTCTATATTTTTCTACCACCATTACATATTCTTACATTACATGTTATTATCCATCATCTCGCATTCTACATGCTACACTAGATTCTATTATTCGCATCTATTTTTATCATTATTGCATATTCCATTTCCATCTACATCACATATCCTATATACATTCTACATTTGACATATTATGTTAGGTTACCTCTATATATGGGCCTAGTTCTACATTTCATTCTTATTTAAAGCTACACCTATCATTACACTTTCTACATTCTATCGTGTATCTACACATCCTATTCACCATTTGGTCACCTACACTACATTTTTCTACGCATTTCCATCACTACCCTACGACACACTCTAGTTCCTCATTCCATACTCAATTTTTGAGGGTTTACCAATCAAATGGACCTTACTATATGCGACATGTCATCATACCACATTCATCGGACTAGTGACCAACACTCTAGGCTATATCTTCACCCACACCCATCATCACGTAGTGGTATATATTGCAGGTTAAATCACCACTCCTTTCATCACTTATACATCATCCTATTACATGATACCATATTCTATTATTTCCTTCTATTGAATTTTCTTGAATCCAAATTATTCCATTACACTGTCATGCCTTTAATCATCATGTAGTGGTATACACCTGATGTTAAATCACCACTCCCTTCATCAAATTCTCATTATCATCTTACATCCTATCATCACTTATTCTATTATCCTATTCTACGACATTATATTACATCATCATCCATCCTACTCATCATTTAGTGGTATATAATATAGGCTAAATCACCATACTACTCTCCATCATCACTTAGTGGTATACGCTTTAGGATAAATAACCACCCTCACCTTATTCATCACATCATGGTATACGTTGTAGGCTAAATAACCACCTCATTCATCACATAGGTCTACGCTAGTACTATATCACGATCATCAATCCAATGCATACTCATATATGCTTCATACATCCCTCGTGAGTGACATACACTATAGGATAGATCGTTACTTTCTCCTTTCATCAAGTAGTGATATACGCTAAGGCTAAATCATCACTCCTCCATTCATCACGTCAAATACATCCACTATACAATCATCTACTTCATCACTTGCTATCGCTCATCCCATAGTGATATACACTTAGGAAAAATATCACTCATCTATTCAATATGTCATGGTATACGCTTAGGATATAAGGTCCACACTTATCTTTCCTTAGATCTCTTCACCATACACTTCTTCCATAGTGATATACACTTAGGGATAAATCATCACTCGTCTATTCAAAAATGTTGTGGTATATGCTTACATTATAGGGTCCACGCACGTCATCTTCCCATGTTGTATTTCATCACCATCACATATACACACTCATCACTGTAGCGCTACACACAACCAACACTACTTGACCATTTCCGATAATGCACTTTGGTTTACGGTTTATTCTTGAATGATGAGGGGAAAAAAAATGAACCTCACTCCATACACTTCCATACACTTGGGGGCACGTTGCTCCTATTATTCCATTTATCATTCCATTCCATTCATCCACTACACACTACATTTTCTTGGGGGCATTTAATTTTGATTACTAGTGTTTGCATGGTCACTTTACTACATAGATTATATTGCTTTCTTATATGTCATTATCATGATACACATGCGCGTTCACCTCTTTTTTAGTGTGATCACGAGATACATGACCTTTACATGTGGCATGGATGTTCACCTTCTACCCTTCCTATACTTGTCACTAGGGGCATCCACATATGACTCATACAGTGCTATTGTTATTTTATTAGGGGTAAATAGTTTTGAAGGGACTATACCCTGTTATAAAAAAATATAGAGCAACAAAAAATAGTCCATAGTTTTGAAGGGACTATACCCTATTACAAGAAGGCTCAAAATCCAGATAGTGCAGTAAAAGCATCAAAAAAGGATCAGAATCTAGGATATACATGAGGACCAACTATAGTTTAAACAAAAACTATAAAGAGGGAACCAAAAAAGTGTCAAATCTGTAACAAAGCAACATGAAAACAACATCCTTTTAGCATCAAAATAGAAATATGGAAGCATGAACAATCCTCTTTAGTTGACTACTTTATCAATATTTGTTTTTATCTTCTGCAGAGAGGTGAATAATGTTAGGGCAGTGACATGGGAGGGATCCTTTTTATCTAGTTGTGAGAGAACCAAGTCCCTTGTTGAATCCGACTCCTAGATGGTAGCAAGAATGTCATTGAGTATACAAACACTTTTGACATGTTGCTCCATGAAGTTGTAAATTTCCTTGAGCATAGAAATGGTAAAATCATGCCTACCTTTTGCATTACCTAGTCTATTGTCCATAGAATTGAGCTTCTTGTAGATTTGTAAAGTATGCTCATTGTCCTTGTCAGGGTCATTATGCATCTTCCTTTTTCCTTCTCTCTTACAAATATGCTTGAGCTCTTCTTTCAGGTCTCCAACTTCCTTTTCCAACTTAACAATTCGTTAAGAAGTCCTTCCTCCCTTTCCTTAGCATAAGTATCCATAGGATTGCTAATATGTAGAAGATTTTTTTCCGATTCAATTTATTTGTTGCTACGAAGTACCCTTTGGGAGGGGAAGGGTTGATTTATGGGGTAAAGTGGATTTTTAGTTCTAATTTTTCTATGCTCAGAAGTGGTGGTGGTGGAAATGGAGTCAGGGTAAGGGGGCAAGGGCAAAGCTAGATTGAGCGATGATGGGAAAGACAATGTCGAAGCAACAAGATGAGACCTTGGTGAAGGGGGTGGTATAAGTGTGGTTTTGAAACTCAAGAACAAAGTGTTCCAAGGATTTTAAGAGATAATGTAGAAATATAACATGCAAATTCCTTCTAAAATGATTTAGGAAAACCAAATGTTTGTGAGGAACCGCCACATATTTGACTTACAAAGTGACATACCTGACAATCATCCTTGCTATTTCTTCGAAGGGCTCCGGAATGGAGGTCACTTTTATACTTTCCGTGATAAAATCAAGATTTTCACCATCTGCAAGGAATTTCTTGGCTTCAGTATTCTTGTTGACCCTTTTACTGAAGAATCTAGCCCCTTCTAAGCTCATCCTAAAGTGACCTCAACAATGATTTTTTCAGTGATTTTAACGCAAATCTCCCCATATTCAACCATCCTTTGTTTCCACCTAGCCACGAATTGAATAAAAATGTCTTGATCATGACCTGTATTTTTCAATGAGGTTAGAGACCCCACCCATTTGCAAATAAGTCCATAAGATCACATCATCCTTCCAAGGCCGGGTCGAAAATGGGTTCCATTTTACATGGAGGTCCACCCATTTTGCTACTATTATTTCTTTGGTTCCCAACTGCAATGCTTCTTCCCCAAAACCACTTTTCAACAATACCTTTGCATACCCAAAAGCGTGTGAAGTGTGAGTGATATTAATGACCATGCATGCGAAGGAGATAATCACTCTCAAAGCGTCGAGGAATCCTTAATGATGATTTTGAATATCATATTTATCCTTGATGATGTCATTGTGTACCTTGCTAGGGAGAATGTCATCACTAAACCAATTTTGCATATTATTACTAACACCATAGTTAGCAAGACTATCCACCACTTTGTTGCCTTCACGATAGGAATGGATGATTTGGTAGTTTGCAAAGGATTTACAAATCTCAATAGATTCATAAATGAAATCCCTAATAGTCCAACTAGGGGGTTGAACTTGATTTAGGAGGTTTATTATGTTCAAAGAGTCTCCTTCAATTACAATATTGGAAATATTGCAATCCCTTACAAGCCTTATCCCCCATAATGCTACTGTGGCTTCAGAATAGTGGTTTGTTTGGTGGCCCATTTTTCCTGCAAATGCAGCAAAAAGATAGCCTCTGTGATCTTTGATCACCCCACCTCCTTCGATGCCCTAGGATTTCCTTTGGAAGCTCCATCAAAATTCAACTTGTACCATAATGTGGGTGGCTGAATCCAATGAATTGTTGATCTGTCAATGCTATTTTGATCATTCCTATGTATATTGCTAGTATCAATCTTCCAAACAACAAGTATATGTTCTTCTACCTTGGGGTATGGTATTTTTTTTTGGGGGCCTAAACATTTCAATGTTATCCTTGATAGAAATAACAATTTCCTTAAAGATCTTATTGCATACCCTTTGTTGTTCCGAAAATTATATCATTTTTGGTTTTCCACAATCTCCATATGGTATGAGGTAGGACCAAATTCCATAATATTCTTATCATGCAATGTTTATATGGTGGATCCCATTGCTCCTATGTATGTAAGAAGGTATTAGGAAGGGTCCAATACAGATTGAAATTTGCAAAGATAATACTCCATACCTTTGAAGCATATTCACAATGCAAGAAAAGATGTTTGATGTCTTCACCTCTTTTTTTGCACATGCAACACTTGTTGGGCATAATGAAACCCTTTTTTATTAGATTATCATTAGTGAGAATCTTTCCTTTTAAAATAAGCCACATAAAGAAATTAAATTTTGGGGTTAACTCAGCAACCAGATTCTACTCCAGTTTATACCACTTTGATTACTATCAAAAAAAGCATTGTATCCCGATTTGACAGTATAGTCCCCATCAAAAGAATCAACTTGTACTTACTGCTATTGTTTCATTTTTACTTACCATCTTATACTACTTGTTCATACAAGTTTTGACATATCGATTATCACTCTAACATGCTAACGGGTGTTCCATGTGCAACACTTGTTTTGCACAGATTACATGTTTCCACGAATACTTCTATATTTCTTATTGTCTAATTTTTTTGCTATTGTATGCGGGGTTTTCAATTTTTTTGTGTCGACACTTGTATGTTGTTTGCGGCCTGACGGCCTTGAAACATCATGAGTGATGTCCCTTGTTTGTAACCTACTTTGTGCGGTCTTCTTTCCATTTTTGTGAGTTTACAATCTCTGTGCTTGGTATTTTTTCTACATTGTTTGCATTTTTACACTTATTACATGCATGTGATTGTGGAATAACACTTGTTTTTAGATATCAATCCCTTTTGTGTGCACCTTGATATCTACCGAGCACTTTCCCTTTCTCCTTGCAGCAATGAGTTGGTTACAGGTGAGATGATGGTTGGTCCTCTTTTGGGGCCACATTCTCCTTCCAGGGTCATCTCATGCACCCCTAAAGAGGGGTGGCATCATTGCTAGTTTTATACTAACACAACATGTTTACACTTTGGTTCGAGACATAATGAGTGAGTTTAGACCAGTCTACAAACACCATACACAATGGCCATAATAGGACATGGTGTCCTTTGACAATTCTACAGAGTAGTTACAGGCTCAAGGGTTACAGTGGGTGGCCTCTCTATACTTCTTCGTCCAGTGGTGTCGGATACCCAAAAAAATGAGCACGGTATAGAGATATCTTCAAAAAAATTTAGTTAGACGATTAGATTTGGAGGACACAAAGCATTTCCTCCCTACACTTATTTAGCTAGGGTGGCATGAGATCACCCAAAAACTCACAACATTACATGATATCCTTCTACACCCTTTTTCTCGACATGGATCAGGTGCACATGTTCCATTTACACTTTTTCTAGCGTATTTTACATTTGTGTACTTTACATTTACATATTTTACACAATGTTTTTACATACATACATATTTGACTACTTGAGCATTTTCTCCTTGTAGGTCCGCCGTATGAAAAACAAGTAGTCAAATTGGGGGCAATAACAACAACAACAACAATGAAAATGACAATGACAACACACCGCAGCATGTACTTACCATACTAACCATGCAGGTACATTACACACAACAACAACTAGACACGCATTCCGCCCTAGGTTCACTCTCATCACTTTTTCACATTTTTCATCTTTAGAATCCACGCTATTCCATCTTTTCTTTTTGTTCATTCCATGCTTGAGTCTAGTCCATCGACACGCTTCTACACTCTACATGGATATCAGGTATACATATCTATCTACTTTATGTTACCGAGCTTTCTTCTCACCAACATAAAGTGGGGGCAATGTAGACACAAAATTATGCACTTTACACATAATTTAACCCAACCTTATACTACTATTTAAAAGGTTCTCAAGTGGTTAAAGTATTAATTAATTTCACCTTTTGTCCATCTTTCTTTTATATTTTATTTTGTACATCCCGTATATTGTTCAACACTTATCCACCCATTTTACAACTTCCCTGACATTTTAGGCCTAAATTAGGGTGCCCCATCCTATACTACGGAACCATGGAGCACTCTGGTCCCACTCTGGGCGCCCCAATATATGTAAATCCCCTTTTTCTCCTTTTTAGATCACTTCTAGCCATTGGTCATGTTTATCTTTTTCTCATACAACCTTGTCAGGATTAATTACAAAATTTGACTTGAGAGCCCTATAAATGTAAAGCTTATAAGACCATAATGAGGGTCCTAGCATCACTAATTTCTATCATGCTATTAGGGCTATATCCATTACATCTATTACATCCACATAACACCATACATCAAGGCTAGGAAGATCTGTATCACACACATTGCATAGGGGAGGGATTCTATTTTATTCTATCCACACATTCTATTTACATTTTTTATAGCTATTATTGCTTGTTACTTCACAAAGTGCAACCGACATGATAACACCTATGGAACAACATGCACACATGCACTCCGTAACTACATCCAGTCTCGAAATGTATTGCAACACTCGGTGATAAGTCCATTGGTTGTGTGGTTGAGGTTAGTCTGGCCCATTCATATGCATATTTTATTTTTCTATGGTTTGAGTATTTCTAATTGCATTTCAAGTCATTCTATAACACATCGACAGATCCAATGTGACAGACATGGAAGCATTGAGAACCAACTTGTGACCATACCAGCTTACAAGTTTTGAGCATTTAGTGTTCGAGTGCCTAATTTGTAGAAAAAGGTTCCCCGAGGTGCCCCAGCACACTCCCAAGAGCCTATGTCATCTTAGATATCCCAAATCTGCACTTCGCAGGGTCCCTAAGTGCTCGCTTGCACTTCCTGATTTCCTGTTCATACCGAGACAAACTTGCGATAGTCTTTTTCAATTAGTTAAGTCATTTCTTCCCTTTCTCTTGCATATTAGGGTTTCATTTCACTTAGAATAATTTATTTACATTTATTGCATATTGCTTTAGTTTATTTACAATGTTTTAGTCCTCCTAATTTATATTAACTAGAGTTGCTATTTCCCGCATATAGTCTAATTTTAGTTAATCAAGCATTTGCCCCTCTCGGTCCTTGTCACCTCCAACAATTGGTATCGAGTAGGCCTTGGAATTAGCCTAACAAGATAGAGGAATATATTTGGTGACAAGATGACACTTGCAAATTCAGAGACAATTGATTAATACTTTCATGATAAGGAAATAGGTAGTTGAGAATACAAACAAGATTAACAAATTAGTTTCACTCATGAAGAATCGGTTAAGATTTTAAAATCTCAACTTGAGGAGGCCCAAAATGAGCTGAATATTAAGAGAGAAGAGTGTATTAAACATGCATATGAAAAGGAATAAATAGTCAAGGTTCTAACGAATCAACTTGAGGAAACACAAACTAAGCTAAAGATAAAGAGGAACGAAATGAAGGATTTGAAGAATTATTTAGGCACCATGACAAGAAATTATTATCTTTTCAAGAGAGTTCAGTAAATCTAAGTAAGATGTTGAAAAATCAAAAGGCCTATGGTGATAGGACAGACCTAGGCTTCGATGAGGGTCTATCTAAGAAGAATGAAGAAGAATCAAGTCAAGGATCAAATGAAATCAAGAATCAAGTAAGGAAGAGAGATCAAGGTTTCCACTTCTAAGAAGATAACCTATCAAAATACCATGTGCATACAGGTATGGTGTTTTACATGGAAATTGTTATAAATGTGGTGATTTTGGACATAGGGCTATTTATGGAGTCCTAACGTTGAAAAGAAGGATGATGGAAAATGAAACAAACATTGTGAAGAGAAGAAGGAAGAAGAATGTCAAGACAAGAAGGAGAAAAAGGTAGTTCAAGATTATGGGGTTGAATGCTATCATTGCAAGAAAGGGACATTCGCAAAATATTGTAATAATGAGTCATCAAACACAAAGAAGTATGTAAGCACATTTAAGGGGTATTATTATGCTTTGCAATGGATATGGTCATATGGCTTATAAATGCAAAGGAAGAAAAGTGGAATTCTTTGGGTACCACAAGAAAGGGAACATTACAAGGTTTTGTGATCTGAGATCAATAGAAGAAAGAAACTCAAAGAACCAAGCCACAAGCACAAGTATACAAAAAGAAGGAAGAAGCTAGTCAAAGTGGTAAATATGTTTCAAAGGATGTGACTGAGAAAAAGGATGGATCTGCTACAAAAAATGAGAAATCGGATAAAGAGGAGACAATCAAGGTCCAAGAAGAGGGCTTAAGACCTGCTTTAGGCTCTCATCAAGATCCTCCATGGTGACATATGCCTCTATTAGGCTTCATATAGGTATATAGGTGCAAAAGAAGCATTGGAGTGAGGGGGAGCTATCTTGATCAGTGTTGTGTGTCTTCTTCATGGTGTTTGAGGTATGTTTCTCAAGTCATTTAATATGTTCATGATGTTCTATTAGTTGTTCATGTTGTGTTTGTCATGTGTCATGTCTTGTTGTTCCTCAAAGCATACAAGTCAGTGATGTATAGTTATCTCGAGTGATTTGTTGTCTGAGTTTTTTTGTCATGATGAAATAATAAGTGTATGAATCATAAGGAATTCCCATAGAAGATTCATATTTTCATATCATTCTTATGAAGTGGATTATTTTTTCCAAAGTCCTGTGTTTAACACATTTTCTAGAGTATATGGTCTATGTGGTTCTTGGTGTCAAATCGAGTCTCTTGTTGTGACATAAAGACCTCATGAATTGGAGTAAAAATTTTCAAGTGTGTCTAGTAGTTCAGCATGTTTATAAAGTTTTTAAGGTGTCACTGTGTTATCACTGATTTTGACTTCGAAAAATTAATTAAAAAAATGGAAACTTTGAAATTTTTCAAAAGTGTTGCTTTACGTGATTTATCACTCTCATCGCGATCGTCTCATTTTTGTGATCGTTCGGTCTTCGTTTTGTCCATTTCAAGCAAGAACTCCTACCTGGGCAGGTCTTAAACTACGTTAAATATTAATTAATTAATATTTAATTAATTAATTACTCTTTGTTTGATAAAATTAATTTTTAATAACTTTGGGGTTTTTAATTAAATAAATATTAATTAAAATTCATTCGACAAGTTTTATTTTAATTCTTGTGGGAAAAAAATCTTTCGCTTCCCATTGTCGAGGATGCCAAATTGGCTTCCTAGGCCCGGATTTCCCCTTTCTTGGCAAATTTGTTTTAAATCCCCGCTTGTGGGATTTCTTCCCCGATTGCCAAATTAATGAATTGGAAAATGGGAAAAAAATCTCCGATTTCCCACATGGGGAAATAAAATGGGGATTTCAGCCCACCTTGCCATTTCCATTGGCAATTGGTTGTTTATTCCCCCACTTCCCCCTAGAAATTAATTCCACTACCCGGGAAGGAGGGAAGTTGTTTTAATCCTCATAAAAATCCTCTCGTCAAACTCATTGGAAGAAGTCATGCGAAGCTTTCCAATTGCTTCTTATTTCTTCTGAAGGAACAGAGTAATATTTTATCACATCCCTCAAGCAATACACTGAAGGCCATTATAAAAGAGGAAGAAGAAATAATAGTCCAAGCATTTACCCGGATACCCAAAATATTGTCCATGCATTGTTTAAAATAAGAGAATAGTCCAATAATTTATTCCACGCATGGGAAGTAATAAAGCAAAGAGCAAAGAACAAGTTTTCATGGTAGAAGATAAGAAGGAATAGCTAATGATCATCACACATTCACATTACTCCTCCACGAAGGCTAAGGAAAATAATTTTCAATTTGAGTAAATAAATAGGATTAAATCACGCATGGGAGAAAGGAAAATGCAAGCCAAGGGACACATTAATTGCATAAATATATAAAGCACCCAAAGGTAGGCATAAAACAACTATAAGAGAAAATGCCTTCATCGGAAAAAATACATGCACCAAGAAATATCTATACGCCTAAACTAAGGAGATAGCAACAACATAGGCCCACACATAGTTGTTTTAAAAGAGTCCACACATTCACAAAATCAAGAGTTTTCTAATGCAAAAGCCAACATGCCAAGTGGGAGAGGAGAGAATAGTCCAAAAGCATTTCAACCATGCATTGCATAAGAAGACATGAATCCATGTTGGAGAAAAGATCCAAAGAAGACAAGAAGTTCAACTTATAGACAAAAGAAAGAATAAAAATTCGGGGAAAAAATAAATCATTTTCAATGCAGATTTCAAAGGAAGATCGTGCAAAGCAGTTAGGAAGGAGTCTACATGAGCACAACAGAGAATTTTCAACATTGATTTTAATAGAGAATTTTTTCACCACGTATTGGCCAATGTTTCGGAGTAAAGAAAGAATTCACGTTTCAGGTTTTAAAAGAATAGAGCTCCATGTTTCAACTATTAGAAGGAAGGAATTCATGTACAAGCCAACAAACCACATGGGAGAGGAGAGGATAAATCCAAAAAGTAGTTTGTTTCCACTTATTCACACCCAATCCAAACAAAGCATTTCCAACGCTAGCAGTTAGCATAAAAAAATCTTCCACGCATTGAATGGGACAAGTCTAGCAAAGAGAACAGACCAGTTTCAACACCCAGGAAGGAAGAAACAACAAGATTTCACGGTCAAAGGAAAGTCCATACAATCTAGCAAATTGTTTTAACACATGTACCATACGTCCATGCACTCATGCCACAGGAAGGAGGAAAGCCCAAAGTATGAGGTCATTAAAATCAGGCCATTTTCATGCATACCAAGGAGGATTTTCTATAGAAAATTAAATAAAAAATTAGGATATTAGAAATCGGGTGATTTTGAATATTTAAAATTAAAAAAATGTTCTCGCCACGTCGAATTTAAACCTAGTCTCGAGTGATGTATTAAAAATAATGTTTGTAATCGGGATCAAGTAGCTATTATTATTATTTAATAATAATAGTAATAATAAAACAAGTCATAGTGTTCTTGCATTGTGTGGTTTTCAAAGATTGAGACCCACCCCTTTTGCTTTGTTTTGCATGCTGAGTCATTTTTACCATTGAAATTCATAATGGCCAAGAAATCTAACAAATATGCGGAAGATCAAAGAAGCTAGTGGAGAAATTGAATAAGTCTATGCTAAAGTATGAATTACTGAGGAATCATTCCTCCTAGTTCCATCAAGTCAAGATATGACAATATCATCGATACAAATATGGGTTACATCAATGTGCAACAATTCTACAAACGGGTGAAAACTAAAGGAAAAACCTTATTCTAGGATAGGATTTACCATAGTGGTCTACCCTGCAATGAGCATTTCTTGTCTTGGTGTAGTGTTTAGAGCTTGTTATTGCTTGCGCGGAGCATTATGATCCTGAGAGATGAGGAATTTTTAAGGATAATCACGAGCCTTTCCTCTTAATCACACTAGAGCACATTGAGGAATTGCTCAACATACCTGACTTTCCTGAGAATGTGGATATCACTCACGAGTCAGCACAAGAATTTTGGGATGAAGAACCCCTTAGGTGGAGCAAGATGGTTAATAACAACTGCTTAGTGACCAAGAGGCCTTGAATTGACTGGCTTCCTAAAGAACTGTACCATGTTGAGTTCATGGAATAAATTGTAGGCATGATTACTCTCCTAAGTCGAGCTTTAATTTTACCCTCTGCTAGGATTTTCCACCCATGGATGTATCAGTTTATCTATATCATCCTTGCCAAGAAAGAGTTTGTGGATTGGGCCACCATTATCAATAATACCTTTCACAAACAATTGATAGAAGTTAAGATGACTGGATGCTTCTACATGACATCATATATGAATTATGCAGTAGCAAGAAGAAAACTATTTTACGGACTCGAAATAAGAGTTATGGGTCCATCAAATAGTGTCTTCCATTACTATCCGCAACTAAGTTTCAAAACTAGCTCTCACCATTTGGAGTAAGGGTCAATGATGCATTTACTTTCAGCGTGATTGAAACTCCGAATAGGAATACAAAGGAAATATTTTCCAAAGAAGCCATGAATGTCATTTCCCAATGGGGAACATGGTTTATTCAATTTTCATCTTTTTCCTACATTCGCGTAAGTGGATTTGTGGGTACCCCATGGAAACTTCCTAAGTACGTTAGTGAAAAATGGGCATTAATGGAGCTTACGGTACTATTCCAAGTTCACTTTGTCTTCTTAGTTTCAAACATCGCTCAGAATTCATTTCCCAATCCAAATTAGGGAATACAATGCCCAAATCTCTTCAGTGCACAACTCATGGAAAAAGAGTTTTCCCTCATCACAATCCATCCATATGTGAAGAGAGTCTAGTTTGATATCAATGGATATATGCAGAATATTCTTGGAGCAAAGTATCAACATAACCCTACCATGGAAGAAAGGCTGCTGTTTGGATGAACATGAGGTAAGAAGATGAGAGTTTTCTCGCATAACACTTGCTCAAATTAAGGCCTTTCGCATCAAGAACCCTCTCAATTCGTACATAAATGATGATGAAGATGTTATTTATCCTTCATATGATGCGATTGATTTTACCCCATTGCCTCGAATTGACCCATGGAACAAGATAGAAGAATTTTCTCTTGATAGCAAAGAATCAACCGATTCTTGAAAGAAGCATATCTTGGTACAACAGAGAACTTTCCAAGTTACAATCAATTCAAGATCATACTTTAGGATCACAAAAATTTCCAACTCGAGAAGGTCTCAATTCAACCAAATCCCCTTCTCGATCAACCTTCGTACCATCCAATCATACACAACAAGAGTCAAAAAAAGGAGTGGTAGTTCTTTAAAATCCACTTAGCGAATAATGTGCCACGAGGAGAAAAATCTAAAGGCCCTAGCCCCGAGTGAAGGAAGAGAGCATGTATTAGGATTTTCTACTTCAAGTAGAGATTCTTCTACTCACATTGTTAATAGTTCTTAGAAGCTCATGACAAATGATCCTCAACCATGCCTTACACAAGCGTCCACTCAGGTGCAGGTAGTCCAAATATCAAACACTTCAGAACCTACAGTTCATGAAGAGATTTCCTAAAATCTCCCAAATGATCAGGAGGTGGATATTGAGGTTATTTCTCCTCAAATCGAGGTCGTGGAAAGGATTCTTACATGATCTCATGATGTCGAGAACAATGAGAATATTGCTTTGAGCTCTAGGATTTTGTATGCGGAAGTAGTGAATGATACTCTTTTCTAGGTTGATTGTGAAATCAAGAAAAGGAATAGAAGCAATTGACATTGATTTTGATGTCGTTTTCAAACTTTTGAATGATTTCATTCCCAAAAATCCTAAGGTGATTTCTCAAATAATGGTGGATAATGATGGAAATAGATTTGCAAATCTTGCCATCCCACAAGTTGATAAGGAGTGTGATGCCATGAAACCTGCTCATTATGAAGTTTCAGGACTTGGAATTTGGAGGTCCACATTGGAAAGTGACATGGTAATGGATCGAGATTCAATTAATATCATCCTAAAGAGACTTGAGAAATATAAGTCTCATAACTCTCGGATCAAAGTTGAAAAGAATCAATCGGTGGTGGAATATATTCAACATCGATAAATCCCATAACATCCACTTTCCTAGTACCTGATGCATTGGCTGCCCTGATGAAGAAACTCTCAATTTGTCAAAATAAATAAACACATTGGGCCATGTCACTAAAACTTGGCTTTCAGAAATTCTTGTTTTAGGCCAAGGATGATCAAAACAACGGTTAAGCTCCATGAAGATGTCAGTGCGTATCTTGATCCAATTCTTTCTTTCAAGGAAACTTTTGTTTCTAATATATCAAATTTGGATGAGATATTTCCCAGTCTGAGGAGATGACAAGTATGGAATCCTCAGTTTTAGCCATTGAAGGAATTCTCAAATTTTAACATCGAGGGACACATTTTCTTTGGTGTCTGCATCTCAAATCAAGGAAGACGCTTCTTGAGGATTTTATGATCCATTATGAGAGCATATGCAATGAAGCCTTCACTTCACTCGCCTTGATTCAAGAATTCATAGCTAAGATCCCTTATAACCTCGTAAATGAACATAATCAAAGGTGTTCATCGGAATAGGTGGAAGAGAAATTTTCACATGTATACTCCACGCCAATAATTTCTCATCGGTTTAATGGAGCAGGTGCATCAAAATAAAGAACTTATTTGAGAACACTTAATCAAATATTGTTAATTTAAATGATATGCCAAGTAGGATTCTTGAATTTCAGGGATTTTGTGAGGCTATTCTTCGACCAAAGGAACCTCAAGAAGAAGAAAATATGTTTGAAACTTTGGGAACATTTAGATCCTTTCAACTAAGAAAGCGGCAAATCCTAATTTCATTAGCGGTTACGGGAGATAGTTTTCTTGGTATCTAACAAAGTGGGAGAGTCCATTTCTCATACATTTGAGATAGGAAGACCCCATTTCAATGGATAAGGCACTGGTTATTATTGTATATTTTAAAAAGTGGATTTTTAAGAAAAGGATGTTGTTATTTTCTTTCAAGAAGTGTGGATAACTTGAATGATTTCTATTTTTAGTTGTTTTTAATAGAGTTGGTTAAAAAATTCAAAGGTCACTTAAGTGCCTTATTTAATTTTCATGCAAAACCCTAACTACTTTGTAACCAACTTTTGGGTTATAAAAGGAAGTGAGGGCTCATTTTTAAGGGTAACTTTGAGACAGGAGAAGAAAATACTTTTGTATGCAATCTTTACTTCAAAGAAAGAAACTTTGTGTTCTTTTGAGAAGACATTTTGGAGTTAATGAAATATGAACTTTGTGTCCCATTCATTGTCTCCTATAACATTTGATCTTTATTATGTTCATTAGATGTTAATGTTTGAATCTTGCATGCAAATATTGTCTTTGATCTTATTGTCAATGTTATTAATCTCTTATCATAGTTCACAAGTGATCAAGCTACGATTACCTACTTGCTCACGTGTGTTCCCTTTACACATTCTTGTTTAGCTAGCTCAAACTCCATTTTATTTGTTTTATTTTTTCATCTTTCCTCTTCGTGAAATATTAGGCTTTGTTTCTACCTAACTCTTGCATGCTCTTTTTAATTCATTCCATTCCACTCCTTTCTTTCATTCCATTCCATCTCCCTCATTCACTTTTCTTTCCATTGATGTTCCAAAACACCCACCACATACAATTTTGACTATACATATGTAAATGCATTTTTGGTTTTCAATAAAGGAAGCCTCACCTTAATTGAGGAGGGACTTCTTTCCCACACTATTTACATGTCATTCGCATGTGTACAAATCCATATGCTAACTTGATTTTGGAGACTCTAATGGGGTTTTAGAAATTGTTAACCAATGCTTGGTTAAATCTTTATGAGTATCCCCTTTACAAAAGCTCGGTTCTTCAACCAAACCTTGTGTTTGATGAATATTTTCAAGGAGACATTTCGCCAACCTTGAATAGTATCTTGTGAAAACTACAAAATCTTGCAACAATTTGTGGCTATTGATAGAGCCATTGACATATAAATCTCACGTTGAAGACCTTAGAAGAAGAGCACCCACACGAATGGCTAGAAGACCTCCCGGACACGTGTTGATCATTGTTCACCGACGCGATCCTCTACGTCGAAGACCTTAGAAGAAGATCACCCACACTAATGGCCATAAGACCTCCCTGGACACGTGTTGATCATTGTTCACCGATGCGGTCCTCTTCCACCAAGGCAATAATCTATATTACTATCATAGGTAACCCACCTATCTTGCAAGTAAATATTATTTTTGCATATACTTAAGAAGATATATTATCAGATTTGAGGCAAGCTATTTGGGAAAAGAACACGAACAACTATCATTTTCATCTCACCACATCAGTTCTAGATACGAAAGAAGATGAAGCCGTGAGAGTTGCTAGAGTTATTCGGGATAAAATAGCTCAAGAAAGAGAGTGAAGAGAAAAGGATAGAGCCAATCGAGAACATGTCAATGATCCCTTCACAGTAAAGATTTCAAACTGGTAGCAAAGAGGTTTATGCTAGGAGAAAAAGCTAAAGGTCGATCTGATCCCATTTTTGACTTTCAAGGAAATTTTGGTTTTAAGTTATCTCCTCCCAAGAAGAACACACCTTGTAGATCTGCAAGCCTTGCATCAAGTCCTGAAAGAGCAAGAAAGGAAGGAATCACTACTATCAAACACTCGTCCTTTCTCACATTGTTTTACCTTCGTATACCACATTTCCCAAAATGGCGTTAACGTACCATGGGGAAATTCCATAGGCCCATTGGCCTTACCAACTCAACATGACCTCCTAAGAGGATTAAGGAAAATTCTTCCCAAGTTCTACGGAGATGGGAAGACGTCACCGAATGACCATATTTCGCCTTCTTCTTTGCATGTGCTATTTTTTCAATAGAATATGAAGATGTTTCTATTCTCCTCTTCATCAAAACATTGCATGATGTTGCTGCAGATTGGTTTCATCATCTCGCCAAATAGATGCATTACAAATTGGAATGATATAAAAACTAAGTTTGAAGATTGATTCAAGACGACAAAAGATGAACATTCTCTTCTTGCCCATCTATCTCAGGTGAAGAAAGAGCCAACAAAACCCATGAAGAATTTCATGGCTAAATTTAACAAAATGGCGAATAAAGTTCTGTTGGGATTCGCACTGAATCACGATGGAAAAAAATGTTTCTTTATTAGTGCACAACAACTAGAAGTGTGCTATCAGTGAGAACGGCTAGAGTGGCTACTTTGGAACTTTCTCAATCCTTGGCCATGGAAATTGAGGATGACTTAATCATGGCAGGAAAATTCAAGAAAAATTCCCTCAAGGGAGAGAGTCGAGAAACCCCAATGCTTTAGAAGCTATAATCACTAAGTTGGCTAATGATGTTTGGCTTTGAAAAATCACCTCAAAGTAGTAAGCCTGCTCCTTATAAGGACATCCCAAGAAAAGGATATGTTCCCAAAAATACAAGATTGTAGGTCCTCCGATGAGGCTTGCTATTGAAGCAGCTCTTGCAACTAACTCAAAATGTGATGTCATTGAAGAAAGTGACGATGAAGTTGAAGTCGTTGAGGTTGATGAGGAAGAGCTAGATTCTAGAACATCTGAACCTGAAGTTGAATATCCTGAGGGAGAAAGTAATAATCATTTCTTCGAGTATCGTTTAGAAGAAGAAGATGAATACGAAGAAATTATAGAAGATATGAATAGCCAGTCTTTCGCTGTCTTCACACGCTCTCAGAAAAAGGAGCAAAGTACCACTAAGGTGGAAGATAAAAAGAGCTCCAAGGAAGTTCCTAAAGAATCCAAAATTAAAGAAGCTTCCAAAGAATCAAAGATAGCTGAGACTCCTAAGGTCAAAACTATCTTAAAGAAAGGAGAACCTTTGCCAAGTCAATCCATAGATAAATCAGCTATGAAGAAAGATTCTTCTTCTACATCAATATCAACCAAGCCCGAAGCAAAGGTCAAAAGTGTGCCATCATCAAGTTTGAAAGAACTAGTATCTAAGACATCAAGTACGGTTACTTTTCCCAAATTTGATATCATTGATCATATCAATAAAACAAAAATTTCCATGTCACAGGCAGAGTACTTGAAGTCCAATAAGGATCAACTCGATAAATTGGTCCGGTTTATCAAAGGCGACTCTCACTTGTTCATTCCTCCAAAGGAATTCTAAAAACTCCCAAAGACGGGAAAACTCAAAATATTTTGGTGTCACTACACCTTCAAATGAAAATATTAAACCTTTATTTGTGTTCTTTTCGATCAACCGATGTAAATTAAGTAATTGCATTATAGATTGGAGCCTCGAATAATGTGATTGTTTCCGAAAAAGGTAGCACATGCTCTTGGGTTAAATTTTATGAGAACATTTGGATCATGTTACTCCATGAAAACCAAGCAAGTTCCTATGATCGGGAAGATTAAAGACACTTAAGTGGTTTTAGCCCAATTCCCTCAAAAGTGAGTTAAGGTAACTATTTTATTTTCTAACATTCCTGCTTCATATGGTATGTTGATGAGAAAGAAATTTTGTAGAAATATAGGTGGAGAGATTCAAATAGATTGGTCTCACACCATGATCCCTATCAATGGAGAAGCGAAGAAGATAATGCGAAACTCAAGCAAAGTTCAAGGTAACTAAAACTAAAGATCCTCATGCACAGAGCCTTTTCCAAGGCTCAAGTATGCGTAATTATATGATGACTACATAAATTCATGCCCCTGAGATCACTTGCCAAGATTACAATAAGATTTGGACTCTTGAGTTCTATGGAAGTTGTTTCTCGACGAGTTCTGGTGCAGGAGTGGTGCTCATATCTCCAAATGGTAAAATATTTCCTTTTTCCTACAAACTTGAATTTTCAAATACTAACAACACTTTAGAATACAAGGCATTAATCCTTGGCCTCCAAGTTGCAGAGGAGAAAGGGATAAAAATTTGGAAGTCTTTGGAGATGCGGAATTAATCGTGAAACAAGTAAGAAATCAGTTCCAGTAAAGAATGATCGTTTAAGACACTATGAAAATAAAGTGCATGACACGATAGAAGTCTTTGATGATTTTTCCATAAAATATGTCCCTCGTGAAAAGAATGACAAAGTAGATTCTCTAGTAGTCTCAGCTTCATTAATGATTCCTCATTCAAATTTTGATTAAGACAAATACACCATTGAAATGGTTTTTAGGCCAAGTGTTCCTGACAATGCAGAAAATTGGCAAGTATTCAATGATGATAAAAAAATTATTGCTTTCTTGGAAAAAAGGGATAATTTTGAACAATTGTATTTTGAAGGAAGTGATTCTGCATTTTGCGAATCGACTACCTCTCCCATTTAGGAAGTATTTGAGAATGAAGATCCTGGTGATGGCATCATTCAACTCAAAGGAAATAAAATTCCCAAACAATTTGTTTCACTTGAAGAAATTTTTGATAAACATGATAGGTTTATCAAAGAGAAAGAGCAGGCAGGACCTACGAATTCTACTGACTATGAGCAAGTTAACACATTGGCAAGGATAAACCTCACCTAGTCAACATCATTAAGTTTTTCTCACGAGGAGCGAGAAATTCATAAGCCTCCTTACCAAATATTCTAACATTTTGGCTTACTCATATGAAGACTTGAAGTCTTTCCAACCTAGGGAAATGGAGCATGCCATACCCTTGAAACATGGTGTAATTCCATTCGGAGTAGAAGCAAAGATAATATAATCCCAAGATTACGGGGACAATATTTTATGAAGTTCAAAAGATGTTAGATGCGCAGATAGTGTTTCCTATTTGAAATTTGACCTGGATAGCTAATATTGTATCGGTTCGTAAGAAAAATGGAGAAATTAGGATTTGCGTGGATTTTCACAATCTTAATCAAGCTTCCTTGAAAGATAATTATCCACTACCGGTCATGGACCATATTCTGTAGGAAGTAATTGGATCAGAAATGCTATCTATGCTAGATGGTTTCTCTGGCTATAATAAGATTGAAGTGGCTAGAGAAGATCAACATAAAACCATGTTCACCACCCCCTGGGGTACGTTCATGTATAGAATAATTCCTTTTGGTTTGATTAATTCTCGGCACTACTTTTCAAAGGGCTATGGATATGGCATTCGCAAATTATAAAGACAAGATCATCGTGATATACCTAGATGACTTGATAGTGTTCTCAAAGAAATGAGAAGATCACCTAAGAGATTTAGAGAAAATATTGCAAAGGTGTAGACTTCATAAGATTTCTCTAAATCCAAAAAAGTATGTGTTCAGAGTTACGGAAGGGAAACTCCTAGGTCATATTGTTTCTAAGGAGGGAACTAAAATTGATCCTGAGCATGTTCAAGTGATCAAGAATCTTTCCTTTCCTACGAGTAAGCCTAGGGTCCACTCATTCTTTGGGAAGGTGAACTTTTTGAGAAGGTTCGTGCCATATTTCACCAAGCTGACTAAATAAATCACTGATATGATGAAAGGAAAAGAATCCTTCAAATGGTCAAAGGAAGGTAGAGAGGCATTTGAAAAAATCAAAGGTGCTATTGTAAAAGCCCCTACATTGGTGTGTCCTAATTTTAAAAAGGATTTCATAATCTATTGCTATGCTTCACCGCACACAATCTCTGCCATCCTGACTCAACACAATCAAGAAGGAGTTGAATCTCCTATTGCATTCATGAGCTCTAGATTCAAGAAACAAAAAATTAATTACACTCCCCTTGAGAGACATGCGTACGTGGTGGTGAGAGCCTTGAAACACTTTAGGTACTATGTGTTGAATTCTCACACCAAATTCTTAGTACCAGACACTGCAGTTAAATCAATGTTGACGCAACAAGAACTAGGATATAAAAGAGGTAATTGGGTCTCTAAGATACAAGAATATGATTTGGATATCAAGCCTACCAAGTTGGTTTGAGGAAGAGGACTCTACCAACTCATCACAGAGAATGAACCACGAGATGACTCTGAAGAAGAACCAGTTGAGAAAAATTTACCTTTGGCTAGTTTTTCATTACCATTTGATGAATGGTATTTTGATATAGCCTACTTTCTCACACATGGGGAGTGTTCAGAGAATATGATAGCTAAGGAAAAATGAGCTATCAAACTAAGAGCTGCCAAGTACATCATTTTGGACAACACTTTGTTCAAGAAAGGAGTTAACGACATGTTCCTTAGATGTGTTCATAAAGAGCAAAAGCCTAGGTTGTTGGAAGCCTTCCATAGTCATGCTTACGGTGGTCATTTCTCTGGCCCTGTGACATCTCATAAAATTTTGTGAGCACATTATTACTGGCCCACTATGTTTTTCGATGCTCAAAATGGGTGACAAAATGTGAAGCTTGTCAGCAATTTGTTGGAAGATCAAAATTGACAACTTTTCCTTTGAATCCAGTTGTCGTTGAATAACCCTTTCAACAACGGGGTTTAGATTTCATCAAGTTTTGAATCCTAATTCTAGTTCTAGTCATGCTCATGTGCTCACCACAGCCGACTACTTTACAAAGTGGGTAGAAGCTATACCAGTGAAACAAACATCTACTACGGTAATTTGTGACTTCATCAAAGAAAATATATTGGTCCATTATGGAATTCTACACAAGATCGTGATAGACAACGCCTCAAATTTTTCTTCTACAAAGATGATAGGATTTTTGTTATGGGTATGGATATCTTTATCTCATTCATTAGATTACTTACCTCAAGGAAACATTGAGGGCAAAATCGAGTCCACAAAAACATCATTACTATGGTGCAAGTTAGTCGAAGAAAATCAAAGAACTTAGCACAAAAATATATATGATGCATTGTGGGTGACCGCATAACTCCCAAAAGAGCAATCAGGATGTCTCCATTTCAACTTTTTATGGAACCGATTCTCAAATTCCCATCACACTGTAGTTACCGAGCATTATGATTAGCTTAAGCGTTAATGATGAATGCTTAACCAATGCATTAGATAAAGGATCATGTTCTAAGCAAGCTTGAGGAACAAAGAAATCAAGTGGCAAACAGGATCTAGGAAAATCAGTCCAAAGTAAAGAGGTTGTTTGATAGGAAAACCAAAGAGAGGCAATTCCAAATCAATGACTTGGTTCTCCTGCGGGACAAGAGCGTGAACCGAAAGGAAAGTATGGGAAGTTTGATTCGTTGTGGCTAGGCCCTTTCAAAATCAGACATTTCTATGGAGATAGCACCTATTACTTGGCGTATCCTAATGGAACTCATTTGCCTTTGCCCTACAATGGGAAATATCTCAAGCAATATCAAAATTGAAAACGGGTCGTTCCTCGTATGTACATAGGTAATTAGGATTTTGGTTTGTTTCTTTTCCCTATATTTTCGGTCTCCTCTCTTGTATCACCCAATTTTTGTGCCCCATCATTTTGAGATCACATTCATGAATATTTTGGTTTGGGTTCGTTGCTGTGTCCATGAAGTCCTTGTCCCCAAAAAGAGCTAGCTGTTATTAGCCAATTTTGACCGCAAAATTAATTAAAAAAATAAAATTTTGAAATTTTTCAAAAGTGTTACTTTGTGTGATTTATCACTCTCATCGTGATCGTCTCATTTTTGTGATCATTCCAGTCTTCGTTTCGTCCATTTCGGGTGAGAACTCCTCCCACCAGGTCTTAAACTATGTTAAATATTAATTAATATTTAATTAATTAATTACTCTTTGTTTGATAAAATTAATTTTTAATAACTTTGGGGTTTTTAATTAAATAAATATTAATTAAAATTCATTCGACAAGTTTTATTTTAATTTTGGGAAAAATAAGCTTCCGCTTCCCATTGCCGAGGATGCCAAATTGGCTTCCCGGGCCCGGATTTCCCCTTTCTTGGAAAATTTGTTTTAAATCCCGCTTGTGGGATTTCTTCACCCGATTGCTAAATTACTTAATTGGAAAATGAGAAAAAATCTCCCGATTTCCCACATGGGGAAATAAAATGGGGATTTCCAGCCCGCCTTGCCATTTCCATTGGCAATTGGTTGTTTATTCCCCCACTTCCCCCTGGAAATTAATTCCACTACCCAGGAAGGAGGGAAGTTGTTTTAATCCTCATAAAAATCCTCCTGTCAAACTCGTTGGAAGAAGTCATGCGAAGCTTTCCAATTGCTTCTTATTTCTTCTGAAGGAACAAAGTAATATTTTATCACATCCCTCAAGCAATACACTGAAGGCCATTGTAAAAGAGGAAGAAGAAAGAATAGTCCAAGCATTTACCTGGACAGTCCAAAATATTGTCCATGCATTGTTTAAAATAAGAGAATAGTCCAATAATTTATTCCACGCATGGGAAGTAATAAAGCGTAGCAAAGAACAAGTTTTCATGGCAGAAGACAAGAAGGAGCAACTAAAGATCATCACACATTCACATTACTCCTCCACGCAGGCCAAAGAAATAATTTGCAGCTGAGTAAATAAATAGTATTCATCACGCATGGGAGAAAGGAAAATCCAAGCCAAGGGACAATTGTTCATTGCATAAAATATAAAAAGCAGTCCAATAGCGAGGCATAAAACAACATGAGGAGTATTTTCAACGCACTCATCCGAAAAAAATATATGCACCAAGAAATAGCTATACACCTAGCCAAGGAGACAAAGCAACAACATAGGGCCACGTATAGTTGTTTTAAAAAGATCTCACGCATTCACAAAATCAAGAGTTTTCCAATGCAAAAACCAACGAGGCGAAGTGGGAGAGGAGAGAATAAGCAAAAAGCATTTCAACCATGCATTGCAAGAAGAAATGAATCCACGCTGGAGAAAAGAGCCAAAGAAGACAAGAAGTTCAACTTATAGATAGAAGAAAGAATAAAAATTTAGGGAAAAAATAAATCACTTTCAATGAAGATTTCAAAGAAGATCAACAAGTAGTTGGGAAGGAGTCTACGTGAAAGCACAACAAGAGAATTTTCAACATGACTTTTAACAGAGAAGTTTTTCACCACGCATTGCCAACGTTTCCTAGGTAAAGAAAGAATTCATGATTCAGGTTTTAAAAGAATAGAGCTCTATGTTTCAGCTATTAGAAGGAAGGAATCCATGTATGCAAACCAAGCAGACCATGTGGGAGAGGAGATGATAAATCAAAAAAATTAGTTTGTTTCCATTTATTCACACCCAATCCAAACAAAGCATTTCCAACGCTTGATTAGCATAAACCAATCTTCCACACATTGAATGGGACAAGTCTAGAAAAGATAACGAGAACAATTTCAACACCCAAGAGGGAAGAAACAACAAGATTTCACGGTCAAATGAAAGTCCATACAATCCAAGAAATTGTTTTCATGCATGTACCATACATCCACGCACTCGCAGCTGTCAAGAAGTAGGAAAGCCCAAAGTATGAGGTCATTAAAATCATGCCATTTTCACACATACCAAGGAGGATTTTCTCCGATAAATTAAATAAAAAATTGGGATATTAGAAATTGGGTGATTTCGTTTATTTAAAATTACAAAAACGTTGTTACCCAAGTCGGAATTCAAACCTAGTCTCGGTGTGATGTATTAAAAAAATAATTTTTGTAACCAGGACTTCTTGTTATTATTATTTAATAATAATAGTAATGATTAAATAAAGCATATTGTTCTTTGCACTAACGGGATTTTGGAGATTGAGACCCGACCCGCTTGCATTGTTTTGCGGCCCCACGACTCATTTTCTATGAAATTCATAATGGCCAAAAAATCTAACAAATTTGCAAGAAGATCGAAGAAGCCAGTGGAGAAATCAAATAAGTCTGTGCTAAAGTACAAATTCCAAGGAATCATTCCTCCCAGTTCCATCAAGTCAGCATATGACAATATCACCGATACAAATCTGGGTCACATCAATGTGCAATAATTTTGCGAACGGGTGAAAACTGAAGGCAAAACCATATTCTCGGATAGGCTTTACCATAGTGGTCTACCCCAAGCCAGTAGCATTTCTTGTCTTGGTGTAGTGTCTAGAGCTGGTTATAAACTTGCGCAGAGCATTATGATACTTAGAGACGAGGAATTTTTAAGGATAATCGCGAGCCTTTCCTCTTAATCACACCAAAGCACATTGAGGAACTTATCGGCAACCCTGACTTTCCCCGAGAATGCGGATATCACTCACCATTATGCACAAGAATTTTGGGATGAAGAACCCCTTAGGTGGACCAAGATGGTTAATAACAACTGCTTAGTGACCAAGAGGCCTCGAATTGACCAGCTTCCTAAAGAAGCATGATCTGCGTTGAGTTTGTGGAAGAAATCGGGGACATGCTTACTCTCTGAGTCAATTTTTTGGTTCACCCTCTGCTATGATTTTCCACCCATGGATGTATCGAGTTTATATGTATCATCCTTGCCAAGAAAGAGTTTGTGGATTGGGCCACCATTATCGCATAATACCCTTCACAAACAATTGATAGAAGTTAAGATAGTGGATGCTTCTACATGACATCGTATCGACTTATGCGAGAAGCAAGAAGAAAACTATTTTCGGACTCAAAACAAGAGGAGTCACGGGTCCATAAAATAGTGTCTTCCATTACTATCCGAAACTAAGTTTCAAAAATATCTCTCACCATTTCAGAAGGGTCAACGATGCATTTACTTTCCTCATGATTCAGAACTTGAATAGGAATACAGAGGAAAAAATTTCCAAAGAAGCCATGAATGTCATTTCCCAATGGGGAACATGGTTTATTCAATTTTCATCTTTTTCCTACATTTACGTAAGTGGATTTGTGGGTTTCCCATGGAAACTTCCTAAGTACGTCAGTGAAATATGGGCATTAATGGAGCTTACGTGGAAACTATTCCAAGTTCACTATCTTCTTAGTGACAAGACTTGCTCAGGAATTCATTTCACAATCCAAATCAGGGAATACCAATGCCTAAATCTCTTCGATTGCACAACTCATGGAAAAAGAGTTTTCCCTCATCACAATCCATTCATATGTGAAGAGAGTCCAGTTTGATATCAATGGATATATGCAAAATATTCTTGGAGCTAAGTATCAACATAACCCTACCATGAATTATTTCGGGTTGTTTATTCGACTAACATGAAGTAAGAAGAGCGAGAGTATTCTCACCTAACATTTTCTCGAGATCAAGGCCTTTCGCATCAAGAACCCTCCCGATTTGTACATAAATGATGATGAAGATGTTATTTATCCTTCATATGATGCGATTGCTTTTACCCCATTGCCTCGAATTGTTTGGAACAAGATAGGCGAATTTTGTCTTGATAGCAAGAATCAACCGATTCTTGAAAGAAGCATATCTTGGTACAACAGAGAACTTGCCAAATTACAATCAATTCAATATCATACTCCGGGGATCACAAAAATTGCCAACTCGAGAAGGTCTCAATTCAACCAAATCCACTTCTCGATCAACCTCTGTACCATACAGTCATACACAACAAGTAAAAAGGAGTGGTTTCCAAAATCCACTTCGCTAAATAATGTGCCATGAGGAGAAAAATATAAAGGCCCTAGCCCCGGTGAAGGAAGAGAGCGTGTATCTAGGATTTTCTACTTCAAGTAAAGATTATTATACTCACATTGTTAATAGTTCTTAGAAGCTCGTGAAAAAAATACTCAGTGATGCCTTGCACAAGTGTCCACTCAGGTGCAGGTAGTCCAAATATCAAACACTTCGGAACCTATAGTTCATGAAGATATTTCCCAAAATCTCCCAAATGATCAAGAGGTGGATATTGAGGTTATTTCTCCTCAAATCGAGGTCATGGAAAGGATTCTTGCAGGATCTCATGATGTCAAGAACAATGAGAATATTGCTTCGAGCTCTAGGATTTTGTATGCGGAAGTAGTGAATGATACTCCTTTCTGGGTTGATTGCGAAATCAAGAAAAGGAAGAGGGTTGTCAAGGCAATTGACATTGATTTTGATGCCCTTTTCAAACTTTTGAATGATGTCATTCCCAAGAAGCCTAAGGTGCTTTCTCGAATAATGGTGGATAATGATGGAAACAAATTTGTAGATCTTGCCATCCCACAAGTTGATAAGGAGCATGATGCCATGACACCTGCTGATTATGAAGTTTCTAGACTTGGACTTGGGAGGTCCACATTAGAAAGTGACATGGAAATGGCTTGAGATTCAATTGATATCATGCTAAAGAGACTTGAGAAATATAAGTCTCAGAACTCTCAGCTCAAGGCCAAAAATAATCAATTGGTGGAATATGTTCAACATCTAATAAATCCCATATCATCCACTTTCCCGATTGCACGATGTAGTGGCTGCCCCCGATGAAGAAACTCTCAATTTGTCAAAGAAATAAACACATTGGGCCATGTCACTAAAAATTTTCTTTCGAGAGATTCTCATTTTAGGTCAAGGGACGATCAAAACATTGGTTGATCTCCATGAAGATGTCAAGATGCGTATCTTGATCCAATTATTTCTTTCAAGGAAACTTTTATTTCTAATATATCAAATTTGGATGAGATATTACCCGGTTTGTAGGAGATGATGAGTATGGAATCCTCGGTTTTAGCCATTGAAGGAGTTCTTGAATTTGAACATCGAGGGACACGTTTTCTTTGGTGTATCGCATCTCAAATCAAGGAAGACACTTCTCGAGGATTCTGTGATCCATTATGAGAGCATATGCAATGAAGCCTTCACTTCACTCGCCTTGATTCAAGAATTCATAGCTGAGATCCCTTGTAACCTTGTAAATGAAAATAATCAAAGGTGTTCATCGGAATAGGTGGAAGAGCAATTTTCACATGTACACTCCCGCCAATAATTTCTCATTAGTTTCAATGGATTGGTGCATCAAATTAAAGAAATTATTTGAGAACGCTAAATCAAATATTGTTAATTTAAAATGAACCTCGGAAGAAGAAAATATGTTTGAAACTTTAGGAAGGTTTAGATCCTTTCAAATAGCAAAAGCGGCAGATCCTAATTTCAATTGACAGTTCATGGAGATAGTTTAATTGGTATCTAATGAAGTGGGAGAGTCCATTTCTCATACATTTGAGATAGGCGAGACCCCATTTCAATGGATAAGGAACTGGTTATTATTGTATATTTTAAAAGTGGATTTTTAAGAAAAGGATGTTGTTATTTTCTTTCGAGAAAATTTGTCGATAACTTAAGTGATTTCTATTTTTAGTTGTTTTTAATAAAGTTGGTTGGAAAAATTCAAAGGCCACTTAAGTGCCTTATTTAATGTTCATGTAAAATCCTAACTACTTTGTAACCAACTTTTGGGTTATAAGGAAGTGAGGGCTCATTTGTAAGGGTGACTTTGAGAGAGGAGAAGCAAATACTTTTTTATACAAGCTTTACTTCAAATAAAGAAACTTTGTGTTCTTTTGAGAAGACATTTTGGAGTTAATGAAATATGAACTTTGTGTCCATTTCATTGTCTCTATAGCTTTTGATGTTCTTATGTTCATTATATGTTAGTGTTTGAATCTTGCATGCAAATATTGTCTTTGATCTTATTGTCAACATTATTAATTTGTTTTCTAGTTCATGATCAAGCTCTAATTATTTACTTGCCCATGTGTGTTCCCTTTTACACATTCTTGTTTAGCTAACTCAAACTCTATTTTATTTGTGTTAGTTATTCATCTTTCCTCTTCATACAATATTAGGCTTTGTTTTTACCTAACTCTTTCATGTTCTTTCAATTAATTCCATTCCACTCCTTTCCTTCATTCCATTCCATCTCCCTCATTCACTCTTCTTTCCATTGATGTTCAAAAAAAAACCCCACATACAATATTGTATACGGATGTAAATACTGGATTTTGGTTTTCAAAGATGTTCATCGGAATAGGTGGAAGAGCAATTTTCACATGTATACTCCTGCCAATAATTTCTCATCGGTTTCAATGGAGGCGGTGCATCAAAATAAAGAACTTATTTGAGAACACTTAATCAAATATTGTTAATTTAAATGATATGCCAAGTAGGATTCTTGAATTGCAGGTATTTTGTGAGGCTATTCTTCGACCAAATGAACCTCCAGAAGAAGAAAATATGTTTGAAACTTTGGGAACGTTTAGATCCTTTCAACTAGCAAAAGCAGAAAATCCTAATTTCACTAGCGGTTTCGTGGAGATAGTTTTCTTGGTATCTAACAAAGTGGGAGAGTCCATTTCTCATACATTTGAGATAGGAAGACCCCATTTCAATGGATAAGGCACTGGTTATTATTGTATATTTTAAAAAGTAGATTTTTAAGAAAAGGATGTTGTTATTTTCTTTCAAGAAGCCATGGATAACTTGAGTGATTTCTATTTTTATTTGTTTTTAATAGAGTTGGTTAAAAAAATTCAAAGGTCACTTAAGTGCCTTATTTAATGTTCATGTAAAACCCTAACTACTTTGTAACCAACTTTTGGGTTATAAAAGGAAGTGAGGGGCTCATTTGTAAGGGTAACTTTGAGAGAGGAGAAGAAAATACTTTTGTATGCAAGCTTTACTTCAAAGAAAGAAACTTTGTGTTCTTTTGAGAAGACATTTTGGAGTTAATGAAATATGAACTTTGTGTCCCATTCATTGTCTCTTATAGCATTTGATGTTATTATGTTCATTAGATGTTAGTGTTTGAATCTTGTATGCAAATATTGTCTTTGATCTTATTGTCGATGTTATTAATCTCTTATCATAGTTCACGGTGATCAAGCTCGATTACCTACTTGCTCACGTGTGTTCCCTTTTACACATTCTTGTTTAGCTAGCTCAAACTCCATTTTATTTGTGTTATTTATTCATCTTTCCTCTTCATGAAATATTAGGCTTTGTTTCTACCTAACTCTTGCATGCTCTTTTTAATTCATTCCATTCCACTCCTTTCCTTCATTCCATTCCATCTCCCTCATTCACTCTTCTTTCCATTGATGTTCCAAAACACCCACCACATACAATTTTGACTATACAGATGTAAATACATTTTTGGTTTTCAATAAAGGCACCTCACCTTCATTGAGGAGGGACTTCGTTCCCACACTGTTGCATGTCATTTTCATGCATGCAAATCCATATGCTAACACACTAAAGTGGTAAAATTCCATCAATAGTCTCATTGTACTCAATCTTCTTAAGAGGTATAATATTGTCTTCTTAAGGTGTCTTAACATCGGTTTGAGTATGTATGTCATAGATCTTTGTGTCATGAGATCCAAAAGGATGTAAATGGTTCTTTGCAAGAGATTGAAAGTGCTATTGTATCTTCATGGGTACTGATCTAAACTTTTAGTATGAAGTTAAGGGCTTGTCAAGTGTTCTTGAAGACTAAACAAGTCAAAATAAAGATGAAATCAGGTGAGATATTGCCATACAAAGTTATAAATCAAGTGTATAAGTGCTCATTTTTTTGTTGATGATAATTAAGTGTATATGACCATTTTTGAAATCTTGAAAGCAATTTTTTCATCTTTGAGGCTTCCACTCTAGACTCTAGATTATTTTCACAGTGTTTGTGAGTGGTGTGAATGGAAACTAAGTTTTGGAAGATCAAATGTTGTGGAGTTATGTGCTAAAATTTTATACATGTCATCTAGACATAGAGAAACAAAGGATTCATGTGGTTTTAAGGCTTACTAATATGTGTATCTCCATAAATATTTGACAATATTTAAAATTTGACTGTGTGTTGTTCAAGAGCCTAATGTGAGTTAAGTATTCTTGCAACTGGGTGTGATTATCTCTATACCATGAGTTGTAAATGTTGTGTATAGTTATATGAGTCCCTTTCAAGGTAGTTTTTAAGTGATCAAGTCCTACTTGATCAGTTTTAGTTCAATAAGTATGAATGAGACAATGATATGGTCAAGATTGCACAATTTAGGGGTTTCTACAAACAAAATGAGGGGTTACATGTATGTGACTTGGTGATTCATGATATCTCAAAGTTGAAGAAGGTTTTATTATGTGTATAAAGATGTTATTTCAAGGTGTTGATGCAATCATGGAAGGTGTTAAGAAAAAATTATGTCAAAATTATTATCTCACTGCCTTGATTGGGAGTGCACAGTCCATCTGAGAGGTATGTAGGGAAACTCATCTTTGAAGTTCAAAATGAAGGATTTAGAACATGAACTTTTCTATTGATCATCTAGACACATGGGGCTAGAGGATGTGAAAATTTGGAGCATCAAGTAAGTATATTTTCTTAGTTATGCATGACAAAGTTGGAGTAACAATTATTAGTGTACATTGATAAGGGTTTGGCTCTAAAACCCTACCTTTTGGTTTCCTATTGATTTATTCATGGTATAAAGATGTTTCATCAGGTTAAGGAATTCTCAAAAGACATAATTAATTTCCTTCATAATAAAATATATTTTTGATAAATAATTGGCTGTGTTTCCACCATGTTGCAAGCTAAAATTGCTCACTATAGTATAATGGCAGTAGTGATGATGTTCATGTATGAAATATTCCTTTACTCAATCTTTACATGTTTCTTGAAGTGCTTACATTATTCAAGTGGTTTAATATTCTTGGAAGATATTTTTATGGTGATATCATATATAAGTGCTAGTGTAAGTTTCTTGGTACTCCTTGAAGGAGGATGAAGACCTACATGTTTAGAGGAGACAGAGGAGGATGTTCTCAATGGTATGAAACACATTTTAAAGCTCACTTTCATCTTGAAAGGTCTGTGCATATTCAAATTTTTTTTGCATATGGAGGTTGTTGGAAGATTGGCATATGCCTGTGAAGGTTAATTGTTGCTCATATGAGGTCTATGAAGACCTACATGAGTCAGAGAGGCAAAGTGCATAGTCTCAAAGGTATCTCAGTGGTCTAGAAGAAAAAAATTCATAGTGGCAGAGGTTTGATATGCTATTCAATGCTCAAAATTCTCATTGACAAGTATGTCTCAGTTGTTTAACCATATTTACAAGAAATAACACATTGAAAAGGCTTAGGTAGTTATCAAGGTTGAAGGACTTGCAATTATTTCTTAAATTTGCACCTACAAGCCTAAAGAGGCTTAATTTTGCATGATTTTAATATAAATGAGGTCAAATGATGCTTCCTCATCACTTGGTTTAAGTTCATCATGATATATATGTGTGAATCTCATGAATGGTGGTTGATATGAACTAGTGTTTAGCCTATTTGATGTTTCTTCCACCTCAAGAGCATACCGAGATCAGCCACGGTGGGTTGACTAATAAATAAGTTATATCTTTTCTTATAATGTTAGGGGGAGCATGGTTTAGCTCTAAATGCCACATGGTTCAAGTGTTTAGGTGCCAAAATTCATCATTTGCTCTTCCCATGAGAGTTATGGTACTGTATTGTTGCTTGTTGTCATCTAACTATTTTGGAGTGTTGTTATAGAAAGAAAAATTGTTGCTACAGGTGCATGGTGGTTAAGAAAGTATACAAGAATGATCAAGTCAGAGGGAGTACCTTAGTGTTTCTTCATGAGTTTGCATAATGATCTCAAAGACCATGTTAGGTGAGAAAATGGTACTCACTTCTTGTAAAGGTATGTAGTGACCTATCTTAGCTATATATGACTCAAAAGACTGAAATGTTGCATTAGAGATTGCTAAAAGATGTAATGATGATTCCAAGGCATGATTTAATGACTAGTGGGTCAAGTTTGGGCCTAGGAGCTAGGGATAGAGGTATTAAGGCTAGGGGAGAATTTTTCATGGATCTAGGCATGTTCTTTGCATATAAATGGATGGTTAAAATGGTCATAAAGTTTGAGAAATGATGAAGCATGACTCTTATGACAATATTTTCTTGCCAAGATTTAGAAAAGTGAATGGTACCCTTATATGCATATTCTTGGAAGCTAAAACAAGGGTATAGAAGAAATTTTGAGATGATTTTTCTGATGAAGCATGAGGTTGATGAAATGTTTTTGGCATTTTTTAACAAGGTGGTATGGATATTTTACATACTTGAAGATGTTTTGGATATGTTTTTGCTTTTTCTAGGGGAGCTTGATGTTTACATGCTTGAAATAAGGCTAAGAATCAGTATGTTTTTGAGAAAATCAAGAAAATGGAGAAAATTGAGACCTTTGGTTGATGTTTCTAACCAAAGCATGGAGGTATGATGCAATTTAAGGTGAATAAGGTGAGTATCATGTTAGCCTTTGTCATTAATGTAAAAAGGGGAGAAGTTCAGGGTGTTTTCCATCAATGACAAAGGGGGAGATTGTTGGCATGTAGGCCTAATAGGTGTTGTCATTGATGAAAAACCACATTAATGAAAAATTGAATGTTGTATGATGATGTCATGATGTTTTTATGGTGCTAACATGTTGGTTCAGATGGTTTATCAACTGCTACATTGGGATTCAATGATGCATGTTTACTTTAACAAGCCCATACAGGTGCCTAGGAGGTGTAACTTGACAGTATGAGCTTCTTAATTCTTGGGAATCATGTTGACATGTTGGATAGTATGATTTTAGGGTGCTTGATTACTCACAGAAGTGGAATAGTGTAGGTACAAGTGATTCTCCATGTTACATGTGCTCATTGGGAGTAGATAGCTATGAAGTGTGACAGAGTGTATTGGAGCCATTTGAGCTCATGGATGCATAATAAGGTTTTTCATGTAATATGAGGTATGTTTGGAAAATTTTTAGAGGTTTTTATTTAGTTCTTACATTATTTTAGTTGGCCCTAGTTGTTATTATGAGGATCTAACATGCATGCATAGGTAAGTATTAATGATGGAGAGATTGGGATATGGAATTGACATTATACTGATTGGATATGTTAGAGGGATGAGTCATAGTTCTTAAAAAAATTCAGGTTCCCATGAGGTTTATTTTTCCAGATATGACAGTTTATGTGAGACAAAGTCTAAAACAAGGAAAAATCCAGCTCAAAGTGAAACTTCACGGATGCTCGTTGTGAATTGTGTGATTTTCATGGGACCTTTATGATTTTAGGGATGTTTATATGGTTATTATAGAAGGTTTCACAAAATAATCATGTCATTTGATTGTCACATTTTTATGAACGATGTTAAGAAGATAAATTGGTCTAAAACCCTACTAAGAGTAGTTTGCAAAAAGGTGAGTATATTGACCCAATTTTGATTTAAAATGAAATTTTGATGATGATATGTTGTAGAAGACTCCTCAAGATTTCCAAAATGTATGGTTGAGGTCATGGTCATATGTGGGCCCCACCTAAAAATAATAGTTTCTAGAAAAGAAGGTTTTGGGACAAGATGGTCCAAAGGAGTAGCATGTAAAATTGATGGTGTATGATGAATGGGAGTTTAATTAGTTTTAACATGGAGGTTTTAGAGAAATTTATTGTCAGTTTATGATGTTTTGAGATCCAAACAGGTTGATTAGTCAAAGGGCAGTTTTGGGGTCTCAAATAGTATAGTCTAGTAATTTGAGCATAACTTGAGCTACATGTGGAATTTTTAGAATTAAGTTGTGTGATTCAAGTTGTTTTAGTGAAATATATATTAATATAATATATTTATATATATATATATATTATATCCTTGATGAGGTTATTTGAGTAAGGTTTCAAGGCATTATTGGAGCAAGAATGTTTTGGCGTATTCAAGACAACATCTATTTTTATGCAAGTTTGATGTTGTTTGAAGCATGATATGGATTGGGTGATGCTTCCTATCACCTAGAATGTGAGAAGGATGAATTTTTCATCCAATGAATCCATTTTGAGGTCTTGAATGCATGTATAAATATTTTATGAGCTAACATTTGGAAACAACTTTTTTGGTAGGTTGATTTGGTGAAGGCAAATCTTGATGTGGTTTGAAGTAAAAGATGTTTCATGACTTATAATTATTATAAGTTTTCTAAAAGTTATTCCATTTTTTTGAGTTGTCACATGTCATGTTTTGGTTTTGTAGAATTCATTTGGTGGCATTATGAAGTTTCTAGGTGTGAAGGGTGAAGGAAACAATTGTTTTGAGAATTACAAAGAGCATAGGGACCAATAAAAAATAATTTGATTAGATGAGATAATTTCGACCATATATGATTTTTAAATGTTATTTTAAACATGTATGATTATTTTTAGAGATTTACTAAAAATAGTTTTGGGATTAGGAGATTTTTGTCATCCCAATGTAAGGGTTTTGGGATTTTTGGTGCATGGATGAAGTATTTTTGCTAGGCCGACCTATATGGGTCAATTGTGAATGTTATAGTGATTCTTATGGGATGTTTTTAGGCTGGAATGGTCATGAAAGTGGAGAAACTGACCTCCTTTGAATTTGAATCAAGGAAAGGGTATAAAATGGAGTTTTTTGAGTACAATGGTTCTAGCTTTTGAAAACCCCTTTTATCTTATTTTGAAGAACCCTTTTTCTGCAAAGAAAAAAACTTTGGGAATATCCTAAAACACTTGGAATATCATTCTAGGACAGCTGATTGTTGAGTTTTCATGAGGATAATTTGAGCAAGTGAATGTTGGTGTTGTTTCCTTGAGAGCGAGTTGGAGAAGGAGGGAAAATTTTGGTGCTTGTATTTGAATGATATCTCCATGGAATTTGATGTATTTTTCAAGTTTCTAAGGTGTATTTAGATCTGATATTGAGTTGTATTGAATTTTGGAAGAATTATATCTTATTAGATATTCATATGACTATATTTCTCATCTTTAGTGCATCTTGTTGTTCTTTGTTGAAGGCATGACTCTTGTGATCTGGTATGAATATTTACATATGTGTTTGGATATGATTTTATCATAAATATAAGTGGATTTATATGTTTATAATTTTGGTTCTTGTATTTTGTATCTTTCATTAAGAAGACTATATGCTTTGATGAGATCTACACCGAGATTAGGTGGTTGGGGTTTGAAGCACACATGTAAAGTTTTTATTGGGGACTAACTAACCCCTCTCTCAATCCTTGTCACCTCCAAAAATGGTCATCTCACCTTTCCTAAACCAGAAAATACATGTATGCATGTCCCATATCTCCATTAGTGCAATCATTAAACCCACATCTCGTGGAATCCTTTGGTAGTATCTAAATCCTCCTAATCCCATGGCCTCTAAGTGATCCCACACAACATTGGCTATGTCCCCTCTAACGTACTCATATAATGTTGGGACTCGTCCCTAAAATAGAGAGTCTCTCTAGCCTTCAAACATAAACATGACAACCATGCATCAACATCATCACTATTGTTTTTCCTCAATCTATGATCTACTTTTCAAAATTATCCATTTTAACCCTACTTAACACCGACCCATCTTAGGTCGATTCTTCTAGGGGTCGATTGACATGTTTTCGAGGCTAAGTTAATGGAAACCTAGCCGATCACCATCGAAAACCCATGGTGCCATTCTAAAATCTAAAAAATGGCAAAAAAAATTAAATAAAACATCAAATCAATTAAAAATAAGTTGGGGTTTTCATTACTCATTATCCTACATACCCTATGATGTTTCGTGGCTCCTCCTATGGCCTCTATCTCTCTCCAAATTTCAATCTCCTTTTATATCTCTAAGCTCTCAAATCGTTCTCGTGAGTCGTATAAATGAGCATCATCAGTCGACTTTCGGGCTTATATAGCCCTCGACCAAAGTCGCCACCAACCCCTTTGGGTCATCGTCGATTGGCCTTAAGCGCCATCGACTCACTTTAGGTGCCTTCGACTTTGGCTTGCCCTCCTTCATTTTCATGTCCTTTATTATGGCACCATCTCATCATCCATGTCTGCTCTCAAAGTCCACCTTTGTGGCCATATTTATTCCCCTTCAGAATTTCTATTTCATCACTTTTTTTATATTTTTCCTTTTCAGCCATTTTCATGTCCTTTGTTGGGGCACCATTATTTCCATCCTCGTCCTCTATAGACTCATACCTTTCACTCGATTCCTCATGTATGAGGGATTTCACATTTTGTTTTGCATTTGATCATGCATAGTTTTGATGTATGCCTATGACCAATTGGTCCTCACGGCTTACATCCATTCGAGTGGTTTCCCACTTGATTCCCTCCATTTCACTATGATTTTCTCCAACTCTACAGCTTGTAGGAAATTTTTTTCATCTCCCGAAAGACCGTGACCTTTGTCTCCTCCCAAAGTGACTCCTTAAATCACTACCATATTTTTAATCCTTTTTGTTTGAATCCTTCTTACTTGGGGAATCTTACCTAGCCTTCTAAGTTTACCCATCTTTATTTTCCCACCTACTCTTCTTCATCTATCTCTTTGAGGAAGCATATCATCAATCCTCTTTCCTCCCATCTTACCTCTTTATCATCATTTTTATCTCATGATTTCTTACGCAAACCACTTGACAAAACTGGGGAAATGTAGACACAAAAATTTGGTATCACTACCCTCATCACCCCGCATCCATTTCTTTACACCATATTCCTCTATCTAGACCCCATTTATTTCATATTTTTATTAGTTTCCCCACCTTTCCCATCTATTATCCTATCCATTTTAATTTATTACTAATTCTCATCAATTATCCTCTAATCCTCATCTCATTATCTAATTAATCTTAATCATTCCTAATTTCTCTTCTCTAGGTTGTTTATCATCCCTAAACTCCCTAGTTGCTCATCCATAGGCTCCCCTTAGCCTTTATTTAATCCATTTCATCTCCTCACCTACCCATTTCACTTCCCTATACATCCCTAACCCATCTAGACCCTTCAAAACCCTAATCCTTCTCCCAAAGGGTGTGATACCTTGAGTTAGGCATCCTCTCACTACCCAAATGGATGGTTCCCAAAGAATCAGCGGTGACCCATCCAAGTCATCATCGACCCTATAAAGCCACATTTCCCCCCATCCAAAAAATGCATATTCAGAACTTTCTTGTGCTTTACGACCTTGTCTTCATGTATGAGCTTCTTTACGTGATTTTTAGTCTTATTGGATTCCCTTTGAGCTTGTTTACATCACTTGTGGAGATTTTGGGAGTTTATCTTGGCCTTGTGTTGGTTCATGCTATTGTTGCTTTATCATTATCATTATTATCATAAACTAACATTTTGTAGGTCTAGCTACCATTAGGGATTCAGATCTAGCTTCTTCTTTCATTTGTTTTCTCTACAGGTTGTCAATCCAACTCGTCCACCTTCAGCCTTATTTAGGACTTCCCAAGTATTCATCACTCCTACCAATTCATCATCAACCCAATCTTTTTATCATCCATTCTACCTTCTAGGTCCATATCGACCCTTCCTGTCTATGTCACCTATTTCGGACTTCAGATCTACCATCATGTTGCTCTGTCGGCCCAAATCTATTATATTAGTCCTAGTCACCAATGACTAATCCAAGTTACCATCGATCCATGTCACTCAGTTAGCCATTCAATCCATCTAAATACATATTTTCTTACATCCTTTTTGTTTCCTGTGTGTCGAATTTCCTTTACAAGTTTATGTCGTGTGTTTAGAGGTCTCTGTCATCGTCTAATTTTACTCAGATCTCTCCAAAAGATATATTTTTAGCTTGCTTTTATGATTCATTTGCTCGGTCTCCGTTGATGTACTGTTGATGCGAAATCACAGCACCCGGATGCAGATCGGGCTTCTAGGTTGATCACTCTAGCGTCCGAGTGTGATTGCACAACATTGAATCCTTTCTCCAAGTGTGGGACTTGCGGGATGAGAAAGGAATCTCCGAGAGAAGGCTGGTTCCTACTCCTAAACTACCCTTACAAGCTATTCCAAAGTGCAGGCAAGCTAATCTAATCCTAATCTAACCATGCCAAGGGAGAGAGAGAGAGAGAGAGAGAGAGAGAGAGAGAGAGAGAGAGAGAGAGAGAGAGAGAGAGAGAGAGAGAGAGAAAGGAAAAGAACAAAAGCCTACACTAAAACGGTGATACACCAGAGAAGGAGGATGTTGGACATCTATCAAAAGCTGCCATGGGACAAAGAGAGGTGAGCAATGGGAAGGATGGATGATGCATCACGAGGCCCAAGGATAGATTTCACACGAGAAAATGTCCCAAAACTCCATGAACACGGCTCTCTAGACCTGTAATGAACATTCGAACATTCGCAAATACTGCAATGAAGAGAGGAAAGAGGAAAACAAGTGAAGAACGAGCAAGGATGGACAGATGCATCACAAAACACGTTTTTTGTTGCTTGAAGTTTGCACAGAACATCATTTCATTAGTAAGAGGCAAAAACACCATTACAGAGCAGGGAGGAGGTTCGAACTCCATTTTCAACCCTAGAGAAGAAAAGAAGGGAGGGAAGAGCTGAAAAGATGAACCACCTATTCTAAAGAAGCCCTCCTTACAATTTATAGGAAGAATGAGAGAGAGGGAAGAGAGAGAAATTGAAATCTGCCCCAACCACCTCCAGCACCGCATTTAATTCATCTCATTATGGCGGCGGTGAGAAGCTCAAAGCAAACCCAAAGCGGTGGCGGACTGTATTTTTAATTTTTAAGAATTTGTTCTCACCCAATTAAATATATCTAGTCATAGTTAGACAGAGGACCTCGTAAGCTTTCCAAAAATTCCAACCTTGCATGAATCCGAGCTCCCAGTCAAAAGTTATGGCCATCTGAATATCTGCGCAGTCACACTTCTGCCGGCCTCAAAGAATGTTACGCTTCCTAAAGGTGCGCCATAGGCGCATGCATTTCTATGTCGACATCCTTTTCCATGTGTCAAAGGTGCATCTATCTTTGTGTCGACATCCTTTTCTGTGCGCCAAAAGCGCATCTATCTTTGTGTCGACATCCTTTTCCGTGCGCCAAAGGCACATCTATCTTTGTGTCGACATCCTTTTCCCGTGTGCCAAAGGCACATCTATCTTGTGTCGACATCCTTTTAAATGCGCCAAAAGTGCAACTATCTTTGTGTCGAAATACTTTTTCGTGTGCCAAAGGCACATCTATGTTTGTGTCGACATCCTTTTCCGTGCGCCAAAGGCGCATCTATGTTTGTGTCGACATCCTTTTCCGTGTGCCAAAGCGCATCTATCTTTAATGTCGACATCCTTTTCTGCGTGCGCCAAAGGCACAACTTTTCTTGTGTTGACACTCATTTTCATGCACCGCGTTTCGTGCACCAAGGGCTCATCCTTTACATTGTCGACACTCATTTCTCATGCGCCACTTTCTACGCCTTACGCGCATACATTGCTCGTGTTGACACTCATTGTCATGCGCCATTTCGTGCGCCACTTTCCTTCGCCTTGGCGCGCATACATTTCGTGTTGACACTCATTGTCATGCGCTATTTTCGTGCACCATTTCCATGTGCCAAGACTATGATGATGCAATAAAATCAGGCTTTGAGTTTCTCGACTTCCCATATTCTTCGCTATCTATATTACCCGGGGAGATATATACAACAATTTGGTGACTCAGCGGGGTCATCTGCCTGCTAGATGAATGATCAGTAGCCTGAAGCAATCCATTGGGCATGGAGTCATGAGTAGTAGCCTGAAAACTGATCTGAACTTTGAAAACCTGCCCTCTGAGCCACTTGGAAACCCACCGGGCATGGAGTTGTTCTCACCAAAAACCACTGGAACGAACTGTGCAAGAGCAAAACCAGCAACACCAAAAACTATGTACAGAACTGAAAATCATACATGCCCCAAATGGAACATGCAGAGTGTGCATAAGCACTTCTTCTACTGAAAGCAAACCTACCTACTCTACTCTAACTGGAAGCAAAGGCAAGCTAAACAAACCCTGCAACTGGTTGTGCAAAATAGCTCCCTTTCTTCAAAATTGGCAGCCATGCAATTGATTTGGCACTGATCATGGCTGTTTGGATGGATGGAAAATCAACAAGAAGTTGGTCTTCTATCCAAATCATCAAGGTATCAACTGAAAAATCCAATACCTCTTTTAGTTGCTCTGCATTTGGATTGAAGAGGTATGGCAGCTGATCCTTGGTACTTTGTAGCTCATCCTCATGCTCAGAAGCAAGCATGACTGGTTGTGGCTTCTCCTTTGGCTCCAATGAAGCCAAATACCTGATTAGGCAAGGTATGATCCGTTTGATATGCCCATAGCTCTGATTTTCAACTCCAAGAATGGAGTCTTCTTGTAGACCCTCTTGAATGGATGATGTGGAAGAAATGGTGGAATCCTTCTGTCCTTTCTCTTCCTCCAATGAAGAACAGGGAAGATTAGAATCTTCCAATTTTGATTCCAAAGGGCTGCTATAAGATGCAGGCTGCTGCAAATGAAAGCTCTCCTTCATGGCAGTAGGCTCTGGTGTTTGGGATGTGGGTGATGAAAGAGAGAATGGTGAAAACTCAACCGGCTCTTCTCCATCAAAACAGTCCTCCAAATCTGACAGGTAAACTGCCTCATTGCTGTCCCGCTGCTCGTGTTCAACTTCCTCCATGGTGTCCTCTTGATCTGCAACTTGACCACCATGGTTTCCTTCACTCTCCAATATTGAGTTTGAGAGATCAAACTCCTCTTCAGTACTAGAACTTGAGAGAGATGAAGTGGAAAGAAGAACTGAAGGTTCTCCTGTAGCCTGCTTTGTGCTCAAAGCCCTTGGATCTGCACTTTTCTCCTCCATAGCTAGAATGTGCTCCTCTTCTTTTGGATTTGGAGCAGCTTCTCCTTCCTCCAATGTTTGAAGGCAATCTTGCTCTTGATTGAACTCCTCCTCCAGCATGAAGTTTGTCAAGTCAAACTCTTCAATTTGCTGCTCTAGAGGACAAGTTGGGACTGCAAGATCTTCTTCTTCAACAAAATCAGTCCTCACCACCATTTGTTCAACCTTAGCCTCTTCTGTAGGCTTTACCAGCAAAGGGATCTTTTCAATTCCAAATTTAAGAGCCAAACTTACTAAGCTCTTAATCATTTCTTCTTTTCCTGGCTCTTCCTCTTGCTGTCCTTGATGACTGATTTTTTCAATTTCTTCTTCCCCACATGGAATTGGGAATGCAAAAGGAGGAATGGGTTGAAACTCAACTGATTTTACAATTTTTTGTGGTGGTGGAGGCAGTGAAACCTCTTGTTTCTTTGGAGGAGGGGGTATTTCTGTTAGCTCTTGTGGAGGGAATGACTGTTTGGAAGGGAAAAGGAAAGAAGAATCGAGATGAGATGGAAGACTGAGAGGTGGGGACATAGATTCAACACTTGGGACAGCAGATGGAGGGTTTGAAACTTGACACTGCTGAAATGAAACAGATTGGGAAAGAGGAAAAGAAAAGGCATGAGATGATGTGCTTACCCATTGACAAGGTTGCTGAATACTTCTCTCATACACCTCTATTTCTTCAATCCACTTTGCAAGCAAAGGCAGCGTTGCAATCATGAAGTCAAGCTTCTCCTGAGGCTGTAATGCCTTGGAAAAGGTCACACCCATGGACAGGTGCTCCAAAACCGATTCCAAAAGCTTTCATTTGTGCTTGAGCCCTGGACTGCACCATCCCCTCCTCCATTCTTTGGATTTTCTCCAACAGACCAGCATCTTGGATCGATGGTCTTCATTGTATGCATACTCTTGCTCTTGGAAAGCTCCATAGCCTAAACCGACTTTGCACTCGCTGTTCATATGAGTATGCATGTTGATCTGGAGGATTTGTAAAACATGTTGGAGGTGAAAATACTGCTTGTTGTTGATGTGAAATCCATGATGGAAATGAAGTCATGATTGCACAACTTCATAGAATGAAAGAAGATGGAAGAGATGGAAGGAAGAATGGATGGAGAATGAATGAAAATGAATGGAAGGGAAGGTCTGCAACTTCAAAGATGGGTTGTTGACCAGATGGAGTCGCCAGATGTGTTTGCAAGTGCCTCCAAAGGCTGAAATCTTCACAGGAACACATCAACCTGCAAAAGATGAAGTGGAAGACCTCTAAGGTCCCACCGGCGTGCCAAAAATTGTTGATGCGAAATCACAAAGCACCCTCGGATGTAGATTAGGGTTCTAGGTTGATCACTCTAGCGTCCAGTGTGATTGCACAACATTAAATCCTTTCTCCAAGTGTGGGACTTGCGAGGATGAGAAAGGAATCCCGAGAGAGAAGGCTGGTTCCTGCTCCTAAACTACCGCCACAAGCTATTCCGGTGCGAGCAAGCTAATCTAATCCTAATCTAACCATGCCAAGGGGAGAGAGAGAGAGAGAGAGAGAGAGAGAGAGAGAGAGAGAGAGAGAGAGAGAGAGAAGGAAAAGAACAAAATCCTACACTAAAATGGTGATACACCAGAGAAGGAGGATGTTGGACATCTATCAAAACTACCATGGGACAAAGAGAGGTGAGTAATGGGAAGGATGGACGGATGCATCACGAGGCCCAAGGATAGATTTCACACGAGAAAATGTCCCAAAACTCCATGAACACACTCTAGACTGAAATGAACATTCGAACATGCGCAAACTACCTGCAATGAAAGAGAGGAAAGAGGAAAACAAGTGAAGAACGAGCAAGGATGGACAGATGCATCACGAAACACGTTGTTTTTGTTGCTTTAGAAGTTTGCCTGAACATCATTTCATTAGTAAGAGGCAAAAAACGCCATTACAGAGCAGGAGGAGGTTCGAACTTCATTTTCAACCCTAGAGAAGAAAAGAAGGGAGGCGAGAGATGAAAAGATGAACCACTTGTTATAAATAAGCCCCTCCTTACAATTTATAGGAAGAATGAGAGAGGGAAGAGAGAAAAATTTGAAATCTACCCCAACCACCTCCAGACCGCATTTAATTCATCTCATTATGGCGGCAGAGAAGCTCAAGCAAACCCAAACAAAGTGGCGGACTGTATTTTTAATTTTTAAGAATTTTTTTCACCCAATTAAATATATCCAGTCATAGTTGGATGAGAGGACCTCGTAAGCTTTCCAAAAATTCCAACCTTGCATGAATCCGAGCTCCCGAATCAAAAGTTATGGCCATCTCGAATATCTACGCATGTGGTCTCCGCTTCTGCCAAGACTCGAGAATGTTGCGCTTCCTAAAGGTGTGCCATAGCGCATGCATTTCTATGTCGACATCCTTTTAATTGTGCCAAAGGTGCATCTATCTTTGTGTCGACATCCTTTTCGCGGCACTGCAAAAGCACATCTATCTTTGTGTCGACATCCTTTTCCAGTGCGCTAAAGGCGCATTCCCATCTATCTTTAATGTCGACATCCTTTTCCGCACCAAAGGCGCATCTATCTTTGTGTCGACATCCTTTTAAAGGCGCCAAAAGTACAACTATCTTTGTGTCGACATCCTTTTCCGTGCGCCAAAGGCGCATCTACATTTTTGTCGACATCCTTTTCCGTGCGCCAAAGGCGCATCTATCTTTGTGTCGACATCCTTTTCCGTGCGCCAAAGGTGCATCTATCTTTGTGTCGACATCCTTTTCTATGCGCCAAAGGCGCAAATTTTGCTTGTGTTGACACTCATTGTCATGCGCCATTTCTGTGCGCCAAGGGCGCATCCTTTACATTGTCGACACTCATTTCTGTGCGCCACTTTCCTGCGCCTTGGCGCATACATTCTCGTGTTGACACTCATTGTCATGCGCCATTTCCGTGCGCCAAGGGCGCATCCTTTACATTGTCGACACTCATTTCTATGCGCCACTTTCCTGTGCCTTGGCACATACATTCTCGTGTTGACACTCATTGTCATGCGCCATTTCATGCACCATTTCCGTGCCCCAAGACTATGATGATGCAATAAAAATCAGGCTCGAGTTTCTCGACTTCCCATATTCTTTCTTTGTCTATATTACCCGCTGGGAGATATATACAATAAGATACCCTCTTGACCTAGGCCTCTGTCAACCCAAATCAAGTATATTTTACTTTTTATTCATCTATATCATATTTACACTTTCTTTTCACTTCTACAATTTCATATTTTGATTAGTTTCAAATTATGCATGTTATTGATCCTTTATCGGCTTATTTCATCCTCTTTATCAAACACGGGGTTGACATGCATAAGGAAGCTTATGCTTCTTGAACTGACTTTTTTTGGGAAACCCCCTCATCTACCATATAATCCATTTGGTTCGTTCTAGTTATCTTTATTATACAGATCCATCGATATCGTAGCAAGGAGTTCACTTTGTGCCCATCCATTTGCATTCATCTTATACCAAGGTACCTTAAACCCTTACATAATTTAATTTGCTTCATTTTCTTTAGTATCTAGCTCACTAATCGAACATGAAAGAAGAAATCTAGTCCAATAATTTGATAGAGATGTATGCCTTAAAATAAGGAGTTGGTTGGAAGCATGGAATTATAAATGCAACCTCCCACACCATTGAATGCAATCACATTATTTTTATTAATCCATTTTGAGGTTCTATTCAATCAAATTTGTAAATAAGTCTTGATTAAAATCCTCTTCCGAGGAAGGATCTCGCGCTCATTCAAAGGAAGATGGAACTATGTGTTTATGTTTGTTTCTTTGTTCTATAATTATATTTTTATTGTTTTTTTCTTTGTACCATGTAATTATTCTTTTGGTGTATAGTTAATTTTGAACATGCATGTTTTTTTGATGTTTAACCTTTCTTTTCAATTTGAAAATTTTCTTTTCTGTAAGTGTGTTTTAATTTCATGTAAGTGTGACATTTAAATTCATGCAATTTTGTTTGAATTTCATGAAACTATATTTACATTTCTACAAGTGTGACATTTAAATTCCTACAAGTGTGTTTCAATTCTTATAAGCTTTTTTTAATTCCTACAAGTGTTTAAGTGTGTTTTTTAATTCATGCAAGATTGGATTTGGTAGAAGGGACCATTTTTCATAGATATCTTTTTCTTATTGTGTTTTGCCTTTGGACCCATCCCTAGGTCGATATTATTTAATGAAGAGGATTGACAACCCTCATCATGCGAGGAAAGTGTATTTTTCCATACAAATGTGTAATTTCAAGATTAGTAGTGTCAAAGGATATATTGTTAAATTTGATTTTGTATAGTATTCTTGTCGAAATGGACACCTCTCTTGCCCTTCTTGATAGCATTATTCTTAAGGTCCAAGAAATATCTCTATCTCAATCAAGCTGCTATGAAGGTCTTCCTTCGGATGTTGGAAATGCTTTGATTGGGGGACACTTAGCTTCATATTTTTAAGCTCTGAAATGAAAAATGGTGGTACAAGGTATCCTAGAGTTGGGATGCTCTACCTTAACACTTAGGTATGATTAGGGAGGTAAATTTATCTCGAGGTGTTAGAACTAGTGGAAGAGGAATTTGAACTCGAGATAACTCGTTTACAAGATCACGTGGAGTAAAATAGAACTAGTCTAGTTAGGGCATGTAACCCACAAAAAATTTAGAGCCTACCATCTAGGTGAACATAAAGAATGTAACTTTTATGGACATGAATAATTAGGTTGGTAACAATCCCATCATGGGTTTGTAAATTATTGTCCTAGTTTCCTAGGTTGAGGAGGCTATGGATTTGACAAAGAATGTGTAAGAAGAGAAAAATGTCAATTAAAGAGGTCGAGATGAACATGCAAGGATGCAACTCCATTCTCAAAAACTAAGGTGAGTGTGGTGAATGATAGTCAATTTTTTTCTACTTTGTATCGAAATTTTCAATGCTCCTACACTTCAATGTTTCACATATGTAAATGGAGCCACTATTTGATGGATGAACGTTGGCCAAGTACATAGGTTGTTGTATGTCTATTGGGGTTGGGTTTTAATTGGTGTATATTTTGAAATTTTATGTAAAATATTAGGGGAACCTTTCAAAACCTCATTCATTTATCTTTAATTAAAAAAATATATTAAAATTAATATTTAAATTATTAGTTTAATACAAAAAAATTCTAATGATAAATCAATTATTATTAATATCAACTTAATATTAGATACTATACCAAAAACATTTTAGTTATTTAAAAACATATTTGGTGGTGTTTGGGTGGAGGAGGTGTCATGGCATGAAAATTAAGGGGTTTTCCCAAAGGGGTTCACCTTAACCCCTTCATGCAAAGCCCCTTATGTGGAGCCTAAGTGATACCTACGTAGCTTGTTTTTGTAGGGTAATCATTTGCTTAAATATGTTAGTGTAGGATTTATTTTCCTTGTTTTATTTTTATTATCCTACTCTGGATATTCCACCTCACTTGGAGTTTACCTACACTTATGGGATATGTTTGCTTAGGTGTACACTTGATCACAAAATTTTAATTCACTTGGTATTTACTACCCTTGGCCACTTGTCTATTTACTCACTATTTCAAGTATGGAGATTACCACTATTCTAGATGGAGATTGTCATGATTCTATGAGAAGGTTGCACATTCACCTCTGTATGTACATCTCTTATATTATTCTATTTGATTTTATTGAGTCGAGCTATTTACGTATTTTTAAGTAATTTATAGTCATTTATGCATGTTTTGTTTTGTCTTGGAATAATTCACGTCTCACACCATTCACATGTGCATTCTTAGAACCAACAAATCTATTCCACTTCTCCGATATGATATCGAGCCAAGCAACAATTGAGCTTATTTGGTTATTATTATCGAAATTTATTTTCATTTAGAGATCATTATTTGTAAATTATTTTGGTTCTAGGTGTCTTGTATTAGTTTTTTTCCTATTTTGTGGAGCATATAGCCTATTTGCATGCTTATGAGGTTTGCGAGCCCACATAATACATATACATCTTGGAGATTATTTTTGCATGCTTTTGAGGTGTTTGTAGGCCCTATACCATTATTGCAGGCTCTTTGAAAGAGTTAGACGGATCTCATAAGTTGTTGAATGACATTTATAGCCCACTCAGGCTGCAGTGAAGGTTTTAAACAACCCATACATGCATTATGTATATGGATTCAACTATTTTTTTGAGTCTTGCGGCAAGAGTTGTTGGATAAACTTAGATATATAACAATTTAACGTTCGTGGTGAAGATCTAATTGATCCAACGTGGCCACAACTTGTGTATAAATACAAAAAAGTGCCCACATCTATTAATTTCCAAAACTATATTTTTGTCGAAAGTGAATTTCAAATTTTAAGTGCAAATTCATTTAAAATAGGGCTTATTTATGGGAAATAATCATTGTAATAACTTTTGATTGATAGCTCAAAATCGAGTGCCTCTTTTTGCAAAATTTAATTATTTTTCATTTCCCACACATTGGACCTATTCATTTTGTAAAATGCACTAAGTTATAAAGTGTCAAATTGGGGGAGGGGGGTTATCTCGATATAGTTTCAAGGGGTGTATTATGTGTTTGACACTTTTTTGGGTTTCTTGTGTGTTTGACACTTCTTTCTTTCTACACATTTCATTGTTTTCTACAATAAATACCACAACTTTAATTTTTGAAAAATGGATCTAAGCTCGGTTAATTCCCTTACACCTTTTAACTACTAGGAATGGAAATAAAAAATGACCATTGTGCTTAGGAGTAAAGGGTTATACCACATCACTATGGGGTTAGAAATTGAGCCTAGTGCAGATGCAGACAAAGTCAAGTGGTTCAACAAGTGTGATGAAGCTTTTGTATCTTATGTCTTTCAGTGTCACATGAACTCCTCTTCCATGTAGAATCAACCACATCACCAAATCAAGTGTGGACTATCTTAGCCTCACTATTTAAAATAATTGATACAATGAGGGGGCATGAGCTAGAAATTGAACTTATAAGCCTAAGTCCTAGTAACTTTGACACTTTGGAATATTTCTTTACCAAACTCAAGTCCTTGAGATTATAGTTAAAGGAATGTGAAACAAAAAATAAGGATGAACAACTTGTTCTCTTCATTCTTGCCAAACTAGGTCCTGATTATTCTATCTTTGTCTCTACCTTCTATGCCACCAAGAGAGCCATTGGAGATAACTAGAAAATGTCATCCTTAGATGAATTTATTGTTGATTTGACTAAGGATCAAGACAAGTTAATCCAAATGGGCACCTTGAAGTCCTCCAAACCTCAAGCTCTCATTTCCAGAATGGAAAACAGAAAGCCTCTAGAAACAAAGAGTATAAAAAAAATAGCAAGGATCAAGAACGAAAGAAGGATTAACATTATTCCACCTCTACATCAAACTCTAAAACTCCCTCTTCTAGTTTTAAGTCCAACAAAGAAAGGATTAAATGCAGACCTATTGCAAAGGTAGACATGATGAAATTTGTTTTATGAAGAAATAGATTGACCACCTCACAAGTCTTCTTGAGAAGAACAAGATAGGTGACCTAGAGTCTTCCAAACAATCTTCATCAACCAATGAATCCTCCAATGAAAATATAAGTGGCAAAGTTAAAGAGAAAGAATGGAAAATATGGACTTGGCCAACTTTATGGGAACTTTGTGAAGAATCTATAAAATTCAAGTATTGTCATGCTTTAGGACACTTGTAATTGTTTCAGGAAATTTCCCCATTTTTTCCTCACTCCTTAGTTCATTGGAAGTCCAAACAGTTAGAAACATTTGGGAAAAAATGAAAAAATTAATCTTTATAGATATATTGCAGTGTCTGGGAGTTGCGAACAAAAATAGTTCCTCAAGAAAAAGGTTCTCCACATTTGGTTTTGGGCTTAAATGGATTGAGTGTTTTGCAGGATTTTAGGCCTCGGAGGAGGAACTCGTGAAAAAGTTCCCATGGGTCACTTATTCCTCGCATCCTGAAAAAAATTTAATGCAAAGGATTGGCGAGGAAACAATTTTGTGTGGAGATGCGGGTGGCGGGTGGAAGGACGTAACATGTTTACCCGCAGAGGTGATCGCACCACAATATAAAGGGAAGTAGGGTACCGAGTGCAATGCAGAGAACCAGGAATGCAAGCACTAACGTCCTCAGTGGAATAGTTCCTAAGTTCCACCTGGGATACGGTTATCTCGATCCAAGTTCAAAACAAGACCACTACGACCAAAACAGCTCGTGAGGAGCAAGAAGACCTAGTTCCCAAGCTCTCTCTATACCCCGAAATTCTTAAATACCCGCATAATAAGGAGAAAAGGTAAAAATAAATAGTTAAATGTGGACTGTAGGAGCCCGTGTGGAACCCCGACCCCCTGAACTTCAAATGGGCATAACTTTCACCCAGTTGTCAAAATTTGACAAAATTGGACTTTTCGGAAAGCTCTTGTCATCCTCTACACCATAAAAACTGGATTTCTTAATTTTATCGAGGTTAGATATCTGAAAAAATGGAAATAATATCTAGAATTTAAGATCATAGTTTCACATAGCTAAACAACCTTTGATTTAATAAATTAAATTAGGGAATGGATTTTAAGGCTTCCCATGCCCCTTTTCAGAAATTTAATGCATCTTATTGGTGGGTGGGGGCTGAATTTTGAGTTTCCCTTTTCCCTCTATTTTCTCATTTTCTACATATTTTGACACCTTTCATTTAAGAGGCGGAGATATTCGGGATGTCGGGAAACTATATCAAAATTATTTTTCAACACCAATGAGTTGTAAGCCTTCACACGGAGCCTACCAAATGCTCTTGTGCCTCTATTATTCACATGTAATGGACTATGCATATTCTGAAAGCAATAAAATATGTGTTTTTTGGTGTTTCCTTCAACCCTAACATTTTTTTATTGTATTTCCTTGTCTCTCCATTCTTGTTGTTGTATTTTATGCATGTATTTCTCATTTACAGGTTCATATTGTTATGTTTCATGAAGAAAAAATGGTGAATGAATCCTTGGGTCTATGTCACATTTGTTTGGCCTCTCCTTACTACATTCTCCTTGTCTCTTCTCCCTTAGAAGGATATTTCCACACCCTCATCTTGGTGCTATCACCTCTGTTAGTGTAAGATTTACATTTTCATGCATATTTCTCTCACCATGGTCACTTAGAATTATAGAGTAGGATTAGATAGGCTGTGTATTTCCTTCCTTAGGATTCGTTTACCATTAGGATTAGGTAGATGTACTAGCCTTCTCTATAGGTTTGTCTAGAGTAAAAAAATCCCACAACTTGAGAGACAATCCCATGTTACCAAAAATAAATGATTTCTCATCCACACATGCATAGAAAATCAGAGGGTGTTGTTTTTTGGTGATAATAGTTTCCCTACACTTATGAGATATGTTTTTTCAGGTGTACACTTAATCATACCTGTAGACACCGAAAATATACACCCTCATCCTTTTCCAAACCATTGATATTATATGCAATGCACCCATCTCCTTAATCAATTAAATACTTCAATACCCCACATTTAATTAGTTAAACTTACGTTACATCCCCACACCCTTTATCGTTGATTAATTAATTAATTAAATACATATCTTAGACCACATAATACGCCTCCGGTTTTTAATATTTCATAACCACATTTGAAAATTTGTTATTTTTTAATAATAATAATAATATCTAACCTAATCATTTATCTAACTACCCTTCAAATCTATTTATTCCTAAAATCTATTTTGTCTATCTTTAACACAACACCTCTATCATAACCACCTATACATCTATTAAAATCATTTATACACTCATCTAAATTATCCACACATTTATCGTAAATCACACTTAAATTAGTATGATATAACTTACTCTATCACCTTTCAAAACAAATAAAAACATGTCTACAAACAACTTAACAAACATATCCCTTGAAAATACGAACAAAACCCCCAAATTAGTAAGTTGTTCTAAAAATTTGCTAAAAAAATGAAAACTAACCGAAATCGGCCGGTGATTTAGAAAATCATCGCGATTACTTAAGCCCATTTTCACTTCTCTTTTTGGGATCATCTCCATTGACATTTTCAAGCCCGAGATTTCCAACAGAGTTCATCATTATTATATTGCATCAATGTAATCATGTTATCACCCAACATTGTTGTCAAAACATCTTAGGAGCTATTTTGGAGCGTTAGTTGTCAATCGGTATGTCGCCATTTAGTCAGCAAGCTACGTCAATCTTCAGAACAAGGTTAGACATGGCCTTATAATTTCATTTCCATATTCAGGTATCTCTATTAATTCATTTGGTATTGAAATATTATTTAAAATCTTCAAACATCATAAACTCGAATTAATTAGTTAAATCCTTTGTTTTATCAATCTTTTATTATCCATCGCAATCGCTAGCAATTACTAGAATCGCACCCGTGATTCACCTACTGTTTGGATTTTCTGCATTTATTAAAATATGTCTAATAACTTCGATTATATCTCTTTTTTTTGCTACATCCCATCAAGAATGACTTCTATTAGATGACAATAAGTGGACCAAACCATGAAATAACAAGCATGAACTCTCTGCCTATTATCCGTAACCTGTTACATTGGGAGCAATACGATGTTTTACATGACCTCAAGTTGTGTGCAATTCATTCATCCCCTTTGGATCAGCTACAAACCATTTTTGAATCCACTCAGAGGATTCGTGAATCTATAAACGAGTTTTGTGAAGCTTATTTCGAGATCTTGCGCATCCGAAAGATTTATCCTGGTTCGAGTATCAATATGAAGTTGAATTAGAAGAATTAAGGTCTGAGACTAAATTTGAAGATCAAACCGATTCCAAACGCTCGGATTCTAATTCTTAATATCATAATGATATAGAAGAAGAAGAGCCAAAATACATATCGACTTCTTGAGGAAGAATGCATCAAGACGAGAGTTTAGCTTTCTCTGAAGAAGAAGACTCAAGTCTATTGGAGAAGAAAGTTCTCCCTCCTCTAAGAATTCAGATACTGATTTAGATTCCAATTTCGAACCATAGTTCTTATCTATCATAACATATCATTTATCGGGTTTTATATCCGTAATAACGAGAATGTTTTGTCAAAATATTTATTATTACCATTTATCATATGTCAATTATTATTTCGTATCCACTTGATTGTAAAAGTGGATTGACACCCTTGTCAGGAAGTCCTTTGATTTCTAGTGTGGACCGACCTTTTCTAGGAAATCCACCTAATATCTTATTAATCATATCTTGTTTAGTGGATGTGATCTACTGGTACTCTCGCAATAAAAGGAGCTTACATCTTTCACATACGGAGGCAACCATCAAACATCATTCATTCACATTTGCAGTACCACTAAACCCCTCCATTCTGAGGTTAGGTAAGTTTTATTCTCTTGCTTATTAAGTTAAGTTGAAGAGGTAAAATTTATTCATAAGACATAACGTTTTAGTTAGTGGTATTTACTACCCTTGGCCACTAGTATGTTGATTGGATATTTTAGCTATGGAGGTTACCACTATTCTAGGTGGAGAATTCCATGACTCTAAGAGGAGGCTACACATTCACCTCCTTATATGTACATCTCTTGCATTATTCTATTTGATTGTATTGAGTTGGAGCTATTTCTACATTTTTACAATTATTGCTCATGTTTTGTCGTAATTTGTAGTCTTGTATGCGTGCTTTGTTTTGTCTTGGAACAATTCACGTCTCACATCATTCACTTGTGCATTATTTGAACCAACATATTACTGTGGCGCTTCTCCGATAAAATATGTCATGCATTTAGGTCTAATTGGTGATAAAATTATGAAACATTACACTCAAATTCAATTTTAAGTATTTTTACACAAATATTAAAAACTCGGAAATTATTTTTACTTTTTTTTCTTTTAATTATTGTTAAATTATGGTAGATATATTAATAAATTAAGTATTTCCTATTAAGACGCTACGAAGATTAATTAAAAATTTCAAAAATGTAATAATAAAATATTTCCATTTTTTTTTGAAAAAGTTGTTTTACTATATTTTAATGTCTTCATTACACTGACAAAAAATAGTCTTGAGATGAATATAACGATCTATTTCCATAAACATTTATTACACCGAAGGCGTACTCCAAATTTTAAAGGAGAGAGTAACCAGTAGGTTATGAAAACCGCCGTCTATAATACATTTCGTCATTTATTTCAAGAATTAAAATTGAATGAAATCGTAGCACCCCCACAATTTTAAATCGTCTCCTCAATCTGCAGACCAAAATGTAACTGTCAAACTATTCATACTATATATATATATGATTGTTTTACCACCAATATTTTTAATTAATAAATTAAAAAACATATGGTATAATTTAAGGGTACGGAAACATTTGAGGTTTTTTGAAAACGTTTTTATTAAATAATTAATTCAAACATTTTGAATATATTTGTGTGCTCTAAATTATATAGGGGAGGGAAATTGATGGGTTATGATAACCACCGCATAACACGTTTCGCCACAAATCCGATGGTGCGGTGGCTCACAAACGGCGACGGTGGATGTGACTTTGAAATCAGATTTCTAGTGCAAACCACAATTTCAATGGCATTTTCGAGGCAACGTTATAATTCTTTCGATACATATCATAAGCCAAATTATGTTTAGGATATAGGGGAGAGGGGCTAGTAGTGGTACACCCTAAGTTAAGGGGTCCACAAAATCAATTGTTTATGATATGGGATTGTGATTTTTTCACTAATATGTAGTTTAGATTTGTGTTAACTTATATTTTTTGTTTGGAATGTTCAATTGGAGGGAAAACCATATTTTGAATTGATTTAAAATAATATATGTGAAAATGCTACAACCATGGTGGAAACCAATACTTGAATATAGGTGAAATTGCTTGAACATTGACTTTTTTGTACTTGTACATGGGTGAAAAGTCTTACATGTCATGATGTGATTGGCTACTTGTACAAATTTTTGAACTTCAATAATCAAAATTTTGGTTTTTATTCCATCAAGTATTGGATATTTTAAATGCAAAATACTGTTCAAGTATTGGGACGTGTTCACATACTGGCCCTTCTCCCCTAATATGAAAATTTGAAGCGTTAATTTTCCTTTTTGATTGGATATTGCTTGTAAAGTTTTAGATATACATTCCTCTTTATTTTTTTAATGAAATGATGTCCATATATGAATAGTATTTGAATTAGGACCATGAATTACCAACATTTTTTTTACCGAGGTGTTAAACATATCCCAAATCATGGTTACATGCTGAGATTTTTAAAAGCCCAACGAAGTGAAAATATTCACTACTTTTTCCTATTAACCAATATAAATAGTGTTTTTGTGTTAAGTTGGTCCGCTTTGTTATTATAAGTGTATAAAGAAATAATATTATTATATTTATTAATTTTTATAGAGGAATCTCTAGACTATATATAGTAGAATAAAGTATTATTTATTGAAAAGTATTTAGACCATGTTTTCCACCGCATTGCATCGGTGAGGCGATGTTACAATTTTATCGTTACATATCATAAGCAAAATTATGTTTAGGATATAGTATGGAAAGCTTAAGTGTTATTTTTACTTTTTTAATAGGAGTTTGCATGTAAAGTTTTAAATATACGTTTTTTTTTTAATGAAATGATGTCCATATACAAATAGTATTAGGATTAGGACCACGAATTACCAACATGTTTTTACTGAGGTGTTAAACATATCCAAAAGCGTGACTAAATGGTGATATTTTTAAAAGCCCAAAAAAGTGAAAATATTCACTACTTTCTCCTAATAACCAATATAAATATCATTTTTGTGTTAAGTTGGTCCATTTATTATTTAAAGTCTATAAAAAATTATATTATTATATTTAATAATTATTTATAGAGGAATCTCTAGACTATATATAGTAGAATAAAGTATTATTTATTGAAAAGTATTTAGGTTGAATTATAAAATGCATAAGTAGGGTTTTCTTAGGAGCATTTACGCATCAAGAAAGAGAGGGATGATCAATTAAGATTAATTTGAGAAATTTAGAATATTGTTTTTACTATGCAGAAGGTATACTCCGAATCGTATATAGGGAAGGTCAAGAGGTTGGTTTTGAAAACCACCATACGGTAAAGATGTATCGTCACACACCGGACGATCTATATCATTGCAATTTGGTGATACATGACCATACCGGATTTGATCATATCTAATTTGTGCATCTCTAAGTGTAGGATTCAGAAATCCTTTGTTGACTCCAAAACATCTTTGTTGTCCCGAATCTCGATAAAATACACCGATAAATATTTCCACACGGAGGGGGGATGATACAGAATGAATATATTACTTACATCATACCTTGCGAGGTTTAAACGAATGAACTCACCGCCTAGATTCTTGTTCACCCATTCGATTTACATTGTAGACTTTGCCTTTGATGCAAAACAATAGATCTCCGTGGTCGTTGTTCTTTCCAATCTCTTCCGAGTTGTTTTTCTTTCCTTTGGAAATTTTCATTCGCATTATCTAGCAAATTAAATGTGATACAACCAAAAAATTGACGTGATTAAATATTTCTTTTGTTCATATGTATATTCCTTGGAGTGGCTCATTTATCATTGATTGTGTCTTGCATCGCTTCTAATTTTGCAATTACTTGAGCTAAAAATAAAAAGCGTGCTTGCAAATTACTAAAAGAAGTAAACAAAGTGTGGTTGGGTTTCATAATTGGCCCCAGTTCAATTCTCACCATTTTTTATTTTTGTCCCTTTAATCTCACATCGCACCGATGCGATCAATGTGCATGAGGTTGAGACGACTAGGTGAAGCACTTGTGGCAAATATTATTTTTGTAGGAATAATCTACTTTGTCGAATAAGTGTGGGGCATATGAGTATTTGATTCACACCTTTAAATTTCCAACATTCCACTCACATATACGTCTTGCATATCAAATTACATGTTTTTTTATTATAAGCTTTAGTGATATGAAAAAAAAATAACAAGTTTCATTGAAAAATAAAATCTACCTTTCGGTATTATATCCAATCGCTTGAAGGCCTCAAATATCGATGGTTTTTCCAACACAACCTATTTTCCTACAACTACTTAAGCTCAGTAACTCGATACTGAGAGGCTTAAAAATGATATAAGACACAAACATTCTAATTACGTTCCAAACCTTGAACCTTTTATATTTCCCCAATTTCCCCCTCTTTTTGACATTGAAATGCTTAAATAAAGTGCAAAAAACAAATATTATTTGGGTGAGAACAATATGATCCTTAGAATTCCCATTTTCCCCCTCTTTTTGACATTGAAATGCTTAAATAGAGCACAAATAACAATTATTATTTGTGGTGAGAATAATGTGATCCATGGAATGGGTGTGGGAAATGCAGGAATTTAATTCATACTTGTTGATTTACAACATTTCATTCATGTTTTTTTCCTATCTATCAAATTAAAAAAGTTCACCTTTTTTATTTTCTCTTTTTCCCCTCTTTATGTCATTGAAATGCTTAAATAAAGCATAAACAACATAATTTTTTTAGTAACAAAAATATAATACATGGAATGGGTGTGGGACATGCAAGTATTTAATTCACACATTTTGATTTCAACATTCCATTCATGTCTACATCTTATCTATCGAATTAAAAGTTGTCCAATCGAAAACATTGATGCCATGAAATAAAAAGATACTAAAACTTGATTGGAAGATAAAATCTACTTGGTAGTTGCACTCATGTGATTAGTGTGAATGAGAGTTACATTATAAAGTGCAATAAATATACCCCATATTCTTTGCATTGGAACAATTTATTCTATGGAATAGGTATATGGCATGCAAATATGTAATATCCATCATTTAATGTCCAAAGTTCCATTCATATATTGGCTTTACCTACCAAATTAAATGTAGTCCACTTGACAACCTTGAAGCCGAAAAATAAAATAAAAAAATACAAAGTGGGACCAATAGATCATTTCTCTCATACGAATAAGAAGGGGGCTTGCAAATTTCTATAAGAAATAAGAAGTGTCGTTGGGTTTTGTATCTTTGTCTTAATAGATTTTCCTCTTCTATGGCCCCGAAAGCACCAATTGCACTCATGTGAATAATTCAAGCAAGTTTGAGACATTAAAGTGGAACACAAAAAAAGACAATATTTGGATAGGAACATTCTAATCCGTAGTGTGGGACATGTACGTATTTAGTCCCCACCATATTATTTATGGAATTCCATTCACGTATTTTCCTTAATCGACAAATTAAACACCGCCCACTTGAAACCGTTTACGCTGAAAATAAAATATAGTAATCCCAATTTTATGATTGTCATTATGTTGTTTCTACCACACATCATCATAAGCGCATGCTTCAACTCTTTATAAAATATTAACCATCATATCTTCTGTGAATATTAACCATCATCTCTTTTTTATATGTTGGGAATGAACATGTGGGTTTCAATTTTTGTTTAAACTTGTTTTATGTTGTTTCTTTTCTTCATCATGTGGGATCCATGATTATTTACTTCTTGCATGTTCATTTCCAACTTTTGATTGATGTCCTTATCAAGTATCTCAACATACTTTCAAGATATGTAGGGACGCCATTTTCCAAAGTATTTGTAGGAGACGACATGTTGTTGATTTTGACACCACCCATACAAAACGCATCAATGCAAATCAATTGGCGTAACAACATAGTTTGTAAAGTCATTCACGTATGGATTTTATCAGTAATGACATAGTTTGTTTGTTTTCCCACCGTCTCACTTCTCCAATCTCAAAACCTTCTTCTTCACCCCTAGTCCTTTCCCGGTGATACTCTCCCTCCAGCTTTGACTCCTTCAATAGATCCCCTTTAGCGTTTCCATCATACATTTCACCCGTGATTATTAGTGTATCCCTAAATCAAAAATATTTTCACTAACATATATATATAATCTACTCACATTTATATAATATGATATTGATAATAAATGGTCTCTAATGTTTTTGAAGGTTCTAATAGTGTCTTGAGTACCTTTTTTTTGTAAACAATTTTGCAATACGTATTAATGTAGAAATTATTGGACTTATGGCTGAAGATTTTGAATTTGGTCATAGTTTGATAAATATGGATTTTACTCTAATTTGTTTCAATTATTAGTGCATATGTTTTATTTTGAAAAGATATTCTTAAAAATTTATATTGCCGTGATAAGTTATAAAAGAGTGTGTAGAGAATTTGTCTACTGCTAAATTTATTTTCATAACGTCAAAAAAATTATGTGGGGAAACCTCACCAAAACGATTTGCCCAAAACTTTATGTGGAAAAATAATTACCAAAAATAATTATTAAAAAACATCTACCAAAAAAGTTAGATCGGATATTCAATCCCATAAAACATCCACCAAAAGGTGTGAACCCGGTGATTTTAATTATATGATTCAAATTATCATATCTAATTGATACAAAAGTAAATTAACTTATCACTTAATATTATGATTTTTATTTATAATCTAATAAAACATGGATCATACTTTAACTTGTTCTAATTATATGACTAATTATTGTGGCTGGTGCTCCTCTCACTAATTTTATCGTCAAAATAATTAATGTCGATAGGCATTTTTCATAGGCAAAGGTCAGTGCTACGGTCCAAATCCACAATCCACGTTTCCAATGTACACATGAAAGATTATGGAATCAATGATAGTCGTGGATCATGCCATGTATTGTTTGGTCCTGTTTTTAAAATTTTATGACACATGTGAAATGGTATTTTAGTCAAGAAAATAGCTGCAGAAAAAGTAGTTTCTCTCGAGACCATCAACCCACAATAGATATAGATTCAAAGCGATCAATCAATTTGTATATAGTAAAACAAGAAGATATTATGGTTACAAATTTATCTTTGTTTCGCATGTCTGATTTAACCCATAATGGTGCTAATTTTAGGCGGCTATTAGCGAGAGATCCATTTAGTGCAGTTCCCCGTAATGTTTTGTTTATTTGTTTAATTTTATTGTCACTACAACTATCCAACCTCTGCTAAATTTACAATGTTGCTGGGTTACACCGTGGTTATCGCCTCCGATCTCAAATAAAGTGCTTTTATTATTATGCAAGGAAAATGGTAGGTCTGAAAGGGCATTTAGGATGTGTCACTCTCCATGTTATGCTTTGGGTTTTGAAGAGCACTTAACACGGTTGGTGGGTTTGTTTGACATGGGTCTATTTTTCCGCTCAACATTTATTTTGCTATTAAATAGATGGAGAAACAAACAACATATATGATACTTTTGAAGCTATACGATTCATATCATATCTTTTAAACCGCAATCTTATCAATCTAAGGAATATCTATATCAAATGCCTTTAAAAACAAATTTAAAATGTGTCCTACAAACCCTAAATTTCCTACATTAAACTTGTCCTATTAAGAAAAAATTGATAATGACATTCAAGATGCAGATAAATCTAAAATATCTATAACTTGCAAACCCTAAAATTTCATTGTTATACTTGTCATATCAAGGAAATATTGATAAAAAGGCATACAAGGTGTGGGTAACATTTAATTTTTGTGAAAGCTCCCAACACCAATACAATGTGTGCAAGTGACTTGCCTTACTTACAGTGATAATACACTAATTTTATTTCTATTATTGGAAAATGACAGAGTGCTCTATTTGTATATATGCTTGATAGGTGGATGGGAGATTTAGATGTGTTTTAATATGTAGTTACCAAGAGGTGTAGATACATAAATATTTTACTATAAAATGATATGTACGTAAAAGACAAGTAGATTGAAGATTGGCAAAAGAGGACACACATTTAATATGTAGTGTAAGAGTGTTTATTAAGCAATATTCCTAGCTACTACTGAAGGAATAGAATTTGAAACACATGGCTTATTATTAAAGGAATAACACTTGGAATATCATTACTTGCATTATTACTTCTGATTGTATTCACGATTCTAACCACACTCGTTTATTGAACTCACATCCCTTGTCATGCCCGCCTATCGACATTTCCATCGTACTTATGGTGCAATTGGTAATTAATGTTTTTCTTGAACAAGTACTCAAAATCCTTCATCTACTTTTACTATGTGTGGTTAAAACACACTTTCTCAACTTATTTGACTATGTAACTATTCTATTGTTATGTCATTAGTGTTTTAGTGACCTAAGGGAGGTGGGGTGGAGATAAAGAGTGTGATAGTGAGTTGTAATTTTTATATATAAAGTATTAAATTTGGTGTTTATTTAATTATTAAAATTTAATGTTTATTCAATTATTATTTATTTTTTCAGTTTTAATTGTCAAATCAGTAAATTATTTTATTCCAAACTATAATGAGTTATACTTCAAGAGGTTGGTAGATATTTATGATCAAGAAAATAAGAAAAATGTCGAAAAATAATCACGAGAAAATAAAGTTCTTACAATAGACGACTATCTAAGCCAAAGTAAAATAAGATAAAATAGAATTAAGCTTAAGTAGTTGTATTGGAAGAAGGTGAAGGAGGGATCATCATTGGGAGGGCTTCCAAAAGAAGTCTCCTTCAAAGGAAGACTAGAAGATTTCATTTCATTTTCACTTATCTACAAAATATCATAGACAATTGTTTCTAAATACATGTTTTACTAGAGTAGACATCATGTTAGTGGTTACCCTAAGTTTGCGGGTTCACACAGCCACATAATGTAAAAATTAATTCATTTTTATATTCTTATGTAGTTGGTTGAACCCATGCAAGTTTAGTGGGTAACCACTAACATGTCTACCTAGTAAAACATGTATTTAAGAGGAGGTGAAGGAGGGATCATCTTTGGGAGAGCTTCCAAAAGAAGGCTCTTTCAAAAGAGGATGGAAGATATCATTTCATTCTCACTTATCTAAAAATATCATATATAATTGCCTTTAAACACATGTTTTACTAGAGTGGACATGTTGTTAGTGGTTATCACTAAACTTGTGGGTACACATAAATATGTAAAAATTAATTCCTTTAAAACTTTATTATTATTTTAATTCATATTTTGTATTGAGATATTGAAATGAAGGAAGAGTCTCAACTTAAATTAATTTAAAATAACTTAATTTTTTTATTGTTGAAATACACATAAAGGAGAATTTGTCTTTTTTTGCAAAGAAAGGGGTTGTTGAAACGGAATGACATTTCATTATGGAGTGTTCAACATATGAGGATATCTGTATCAACACGAAAATGCATTAAAAGTGGACAACTTAAATGAGTTATTTGTAGAAAGAAAACTCAAAAGATCGTTGGTTTAGTGCTCAAGATTCACAGGTAGAAGAGTTGATATGGCAAAGAATATAAAAGCGCTTAATGTATCAATTTCGTTTGGTCCCATAGACTCTTCAGTCTCGTGGGACGTTATTAAAATATTTAATTTCATCTAATAATTAAATATTATTATACATTTATAGATAAAATAGTATCATATGATATAATTAATTTAGGACCGTAAGAAGTATTGGAAACTACAAATCGAGATAAGGTTATATTAAAAAAGGATCTACCTCTTCAATGCATTTAGAATTGCTCTAGACTCTACAAATCCTCATACCCAAAATGTAAACCGTTTAAATTGCTACGTGTGGACAAGAAGTGTGTACAAAAGTTGGGTAAATATGTGAAATACTTAGCTAGGCTGCAGTTCTGGAATTTGTGACTGTAGACCATTTTTGGCATTTTAACCGTAAATTACAATTTCATAAAAACAAACCCGTCAATTTAGGACAGGTAATTTTTAATAAAACTATATTTTAGCGAGTTGATTGATATTATTTAAAAACCGTAAAATTTATAATAGTCTAATATAATATATAAGATATATATATATATATATATATATATATATGAAATACGATTTGATTTTATTGTTTTAAAAATATTCTATAAATCATATTGAATCTTGATAATGATTTTTAATAATTCCCAATTTAAATTTAGAAACTAAAATAAGTTTATGTGAATAATGAATTTATTAAACTCAGAGTTCACAATTGTTTTCGCTTTTTTCTAAAAACATAGAAGTTTCTAATTTTAATGATATTGTGACTATATTTATTTTCATTTTGTCATTACCAATTTACCAATAATTTTTATTGCTGTGGGAAAATTTAAGGAATCTTGTTGCAGACATCCAAGAAGAAGCTTGCTGCTTGAGATACAGACATCAATACATTATACAGGTACATGATTATTTCTTTCGAAGCTTATGATTATTTCTTTCGAAGCTTGTCGTGGTAAAAAATGGCTTGGGTTTCATTTCTTTTTCTGACAATGCTTTTTAAAATGACACTGTTCCGTTAAGATTTTGAATGTTTCTGTTGTCCACCGGAAATGCTTTTTAAAAATCTTTGGATACTGGTTTAGATTGAACTCAGAAAATACCGTTGTTTATGAAACTTTAGAGATTCTCTTCCCTATTGGGTGGCCGTGGTGTTATCTTAGGTATAGGAAGGGCCTAGTTGAAAATAAACAGCGCTAGATATGCTACATTTTATGATGGTATTGGTGAGGAGCCGACCCACTTCCATTTCTGGAAGATTGCAGAGTGATCTGGATTCTGCAGAACATTGTCTTTCTAAATGATAACTATTAACGCCTGATGCTGGAGCATCCCGTGAAGGAGGATTTTTAGAACTGTAGAAGCCAGATGCATGCAGCACAGTGCATATTATCTAGTTTCTTTTTTTTCAAATTTTCCTATACAAAAATCAAAACAGAGGACGTGTTCAGTGAGCTATTATTTGGAAAATCAGAAGCTTCTTACCCCTTTATGCTTAATTCATACAACACATGAAGATTATGTGCTATGTTCAGCCATGCATGAATAATGTCATGTTCAGACAATCACCTGGTTGTAGATCGTAATCAAATGATTAGAATAGGAACTAAGAATAGTATTTCTCTTAAAATCTCGTCTAACGATAGTATACTTATCTAAATTAGGATTCTTAGCTTCTTATTTGTTCTAGACTATTATAGAAATCTTCAAACATGGTTGATGTACTTATCGATCTTAGTCTTCCGGGGAATCGTTTCTATTAATTTCATGCACTTTTCAAACAAGTATGTGTTTAAATCTTCAAATTTAGATCCGTTAATCTCTGCATAGAAATCATAAGTGAAGAGAGATCCTTTTTTCTCTTGCACACCAGTATCGTGGAAGAGAGATCCTTTTTTTCTTCTTGCTGAAAAACTCAAAATGTAATTGCACCGAGTCTCATGAATGGCTTTCAAATCTTCGCCAAAGACAAATTTGTTATGATTACTTTTCATTGAGGTACATGAAATGGGTACATAGAGTGTAGTAGCAAATATAGATTGAGCACAACAACAGATTTGGCTCATGACACTTCTACACGAGTGTAGGAAATGTTATGATTACATCTTTTAGTGGTATGACACTTCGACTTATTCAAAGACAAATCCCTACCGGCCATTCTGGAAATCACGTGTAAACAATGGTTGAGATCCATTTCATCGAAAATGAGTGTCACTTTGTGAGGATCCATTTCATCGTGTGTTACCTACCCTTATATTTATTCAAATATATTGAACCTTTGATTTAGTTGAGCTTCATTTAAAAGTGAAATATGGAACACGTTTAAGACTCTAAGATTAAAACTAAAAAAATTAAAAATTGATGGGAGATTGAAAAAAATGAATGAAGCAAGAGTCTTCACCCCCAAATTTTTCCAAATATAATTGCGAATGATTTTTTTTTTGTTAGATTTGATGTTTTTTCTATATATATTTGGGGATGGTTTTTCGGTTAAATCTAGTGTGAGGTGAGTGACCAGTCGAGGAAAATATATATATAAATTGGAGATTTTATGCTTTCACAGTCCATGAGATAAAATTGCAGCAATTTTTGGATTAAACTGTGTTCTAGTTTTTAATATTGACATGTTTATTGATTTTTTGAAATATAATTTATTTTATGTTTAATAAGATTTAAAGTTTTTGAACTAATGTGTATTTTTTTTAATGTAGGAAACTTTAAAAAAACAATGTCTACAAAAAGGAAGAAACAAGTTACAATTGCAGAAATGTTTAGAGGGACTCAAGAACAATGTTCAAAAGCCTACAATGACTCTACAATACATGAACAAGATCATGAGATTCGCAGGAAAGAAACATTCCATGAAATTTTTGGATCTTCTTCTGATGATCTAGATGAAGAAATAGATCAAGTTAGGGAAGAGGTTACTTGCAGTCATGAAAAACAGAAAGTAAAACAAAAAAGAAAATTTCGTATGGAATGGTTAGAAAAGTTTGTTTGGTTGAACTATGTTAATTGTGATGGTAACACAGTAATGAAATGCAATTATTGTGAGAAGTACAAGATGTCTGGTCCATGGGGTACTGGTGAGGGTTGCAAAAATCTACAACGTGATGCTCTTATCACTCATGAAAAGTCTGTGATGCATAAAGAAGCTCAAGCAAGGTGGATAAATGCATTGGATTCTAAAAAGATTAAGTCTATTCCAGAACATATCTCAAAAATTGAAGATGTTAATAAAGATAGAGTGATTACTACAATGAAAACAACTTATTTTGTTTCCGGAGGATTTATCTCTAGCCAAGTATGAGAAAATTTGTCAATTTCTCATGGATGCAAAAACTCCTAATATGCCAAAATATCATGATTACTCTGATTACACAAATCGGAAGGCTGCAAATGATTTTCTTTGTTGCATATCAAAACATCTTGAACAGATTCAGATTGAAGAAATGATAAAAAGTCCTTTTTTTTCAATAATGGTCGATGAAAGTACTGATCGAACCTTAGAGAAGCACCTTGTTGTGTATGGAACATATTTAACTTCAAAGGGTCTTGGAGCACCTGTTTCTCAGTTTATGAAGGTAACAAATGTATCAGATGGGAAGGGAAAAACAATATATGATACCATCAATCAATTGTTCAATGATAGAGGTCTTTTGTATAATAATTTGATAGCTACTTCAACAGACGGGGCTTCAAGCAATGATTGGGAATGAAAATGGATTTATTTCATTTTTGAAAAAGAACAACCCAAATCTTGTTACAGTGCATTGTGTGGCTCATCGTGAGTCATTGGCAGCAACAGATGCTTCTAAAAGGATACCTGAATTATTGCTTGTCGAAAAATTGGCAAATAAAGTTCATTCATGGGTTCACAATTCACCAAAAAGAAATAATGAGCTTAATGATTTACTTAAAGTTATGCAGATTGATGTTTTAGATGTTTTACAAATTCACATCGTAAGATGGTTATCTAGGGGAGAGGTAATAATAAGGCTTGTAAAACTTATGCCAGCTATCTTAACTTTGTGGAAAAGGGATAAGAAATGTTCATCATGGTATGAGAAGGCAAAGATCTATTCTGTTCAATTTTGTCTGCATATGCTTGCTGATGTATTGGGTGAACTAAATAAGTTGAACAAGACTTTTCAGGAGGAAAATGTGGACATTACAATTATTGGGTTGGCTCTTGATGAAACAATAGGAAACTTACACAGATGGTTTTTGAGAAAAGGTACATTTGCAGAGGGTACAACTTATCTTTCAAAATTCTTGGCTGATTCTGAATTTGGATGCATTGAAGTTAAAGAGGAAGGTATTGTAATTGATACACATTATTTACAATATATTCCTATTCCAACAGAGGGGATTGAGTATGGTGATGTACAAAATCGTTCTATGAAAGCTTCTATTTCAGGTACACAGGAGAGTTGTAAGGAACTCACAAAAGGTTATATTCAGTCTTTAATAGATTGTTTGAATGAAAGATTTCCAGACCTCCCTCTTTTTAATGCAGCAAAACTCTTCAGCCCATCTTATTATCCATCAGATCGTCAAACTCGAGAAACTAAATCAGAGCAGTGGTTTGAGAAGCTTATGAGGCATTTGCAACACACCATTTCAAATGATGTTGGTTATGCATCTTTATTTAATGTTAATGGTTGTAAAAGGGAGCTACATTCTTTTGTTGATTCATTGCATATGACTTGTGAAGGTTTCAAGTGAAAGATGCATGGAGAGTTTTTCGTAATACAGAACATTGGCACAAAAGTTATCCTCATATGATGAAGGTGTGGCAAGCTGTACTCACTATTCCTGCAAGTACAGTGGATTGTGAAAGGGGATTTTCAAAACAAAACATCATCAAGGATATTCGAAAATCAAAGCTAGGGATAGATACACTGGATTCACTAATGAGAGTATCTTTAAATGGACCTCATGCAGCCGATGTCAATTGGGATGAAATATATAAGATATGGAAAGATACAAAGTCAAGAAGAGTTCTTGACCTTTGACATTCCAAATTTACTATGTACTTAACACATGGTTGAAGGATAATATTTATATTAATAAATGATAATATCACATTTCCTTTCCCTTGAAAACCTTCTTTTGATTTTGAATATGTTTTAATTATATCTTATGTTTTATTACAATATTTTTTGTTTTCAATTTCTTAATAATACATTAAAAAACATGTTAACTTTGTTTGTAACAAGAATCAATATAGTTTTAATATTTAAAACACAAAGTTATACATTTTATATATTAAATGTGCATGGTAAAAATAATATACGAAAAAATTATAATATCTAATTTTTCATTTAATTAGTTTATAATGTAATTACTAAATTTAATTTATAAATATATTTTATCATCCTAAAATTATCTTAAAATTATATATATCAATTAAGTTTTTTTGACAATTTAAAATTTTACTAAAAACGTAAATTGAAAGGTAGCTATATCACGAAACCGTCATGAAATTTCCTTTTGACAGGCAGGGGTGACCGTCAAATTCCAGGTAATCTACTTTGGGATAGTAAATCAAATCTACCTAATGACAGCAGAGACCACCAAATATGGGAGGGAAAATCATCGTAACATGTGCAGTAAGACGCGGAAATGGAAATGGCGTTATTAACCCATCTCAATAAATATTAGGTAGACCTTTTTTTCATTCGAAAATTTCCTCGATCAACATCAACAACATGGAAAGAAATAGCGTCTGGTTTTTTTCTTCATCCTTGTCATTCTGGCTCATTTGCATACAGTGAGAATGTCCCATGCAGGTGAGATTCAATACTATCATTCTTTTTGATACAGATAGTATAGATTTTAATCTATAATCTCTTATGGGAACACCTAATTTATGTTTTTGTTTTTGTTTTTACAATTTTCTTGGAGTTCCGATTTATTGTATTATTTGTTAGATGCGAAATGCAGAGCAGGAAAATCCATCAAAGTGAGTTGGAAGATGGGTGTCGACCCGCCAGATTATCAGACATTTAAAATACAGGTGAAAAACACTTGTGGAGTGTGTGATGCCCGCAATGTTCATCTCAATCTCACAATGCTGGCTCCAGGGATTTGGGATCCGATTATTGAGAAGGTTAGAGTAAAGAATGGGAAGGCTATCCCTTCGGGTAAAAAAGTGACATTCAGGTACCATGTGGGCTATTTGGCTGACATTGGTAGTGTTCAAACATCTGCAACATTTATCAACTGTAAATTTTCACATCCATCTTTAGATCAGGCTGCATATGACAAGCCTTGATTATTGTAAGGAATGTTTTTTGTTTTGTTTTTGGTAAATCCATGGCAGTTCTTTGCTTGTTAACTGGTGGGTAGAGTGTTCAGTAGTTGCTAACTTGCTGGTACCCGTTTCTATCTTATCATTTATGTTTCTATTAATGTACAGTCAACGAACATTTATATTGTATGACATTGACAATGAATGGGCTCTAATGTTCAAAGGTTATAATAATGCCATACTTGTAAGAAAAGAAATAATGCACTCAAATTCCCTCGTCTACTTTTTTTTTTTTTTGGAAGGACGGTATCGGTAAATAGTCACTCTCAACGAATAGTGACCATGCAACCATCCCCTTGTCATGACTATACATGGAGAGTAACTAACCTGCTACCATTTATTATTATCGAGTTTTTCTTTGGAAAGGTAATACAGTAAGTAATCAATGTGGTATATGTTAATATATGTTATTCAATCTACTCATATATTTAAGTTGTTAAATTATGCTAATCATGACACATAATTAGAGCTAAGTTTCAATTGCAAATGGAGAGTATGTAGGGTTTTTTCATACGGTGTGGTGCTTTTAAAATGAAGATGACTTCTCTTCCTCTTTTTTTTCCAAATGTTTCAATAATAAGTTGTGATTTGTAAAGAATAAGTTATACTCTTTAGGCCATTTGAATTGCATGATAGAATGATATAAAATGGTTCATGTGGCGGCCAATAAACACTAGAGAAGGTAAACTTGAATATCTTCTATCTAATGAAGCTAATGTTATAACTAAACGCCATAATAGAACAATTCTTTGTATTATTCTTTAGAGTCCATTCGAGAAACAATTTTACAAATAGGCAAAACTTAAAGGCTAGCTCATTGAAGCCATCAAATGCTTAGGAGAGGGATACATTTATTTGCATGCTTCGCTCTAGTGACCATGACTAGGTTGTTTTTTATTTAATTTAATTTGAATTAAATCTAATATCAGAGAGTGACTAATGAAACAAATGATGTATAAATATTGAAATAGAAATGACACAAGCAATCTAAGATTTAAAATATGAAACCCTAAGAAAGAGATGACATGAGAAGACTTAGTGATATCCATACAATCTGAACCGATTTGGGCGGGGAAAAGTGGTGAATATGATGCAAACAACGTCGTAATTAATCTTGTTAAATTTTGCAACTAACGAACAAGGTTGGGTGGGGCGCCCACGGTAGGACAGGGTGTCTTCGGGCGTTGTGACTAGATCTGGGCACCCATGACAAGACAAAAGCTCTAGATTTGATTTTGTTGTGTTGTAAGAGTGTTGTAGTTGCTCTCTGTTGGTCACATGTTGTTCACACTATGATCTTCGAAGGTACATGTAACTGCAAAAGAGATGTTCATGTGTAGAAGCCTACAAGCCACATCGAACCTAAAAAGGAAAATGCAAAATGGGGAGTCGCATTGACCCCAACGGTCACCCCAAGAGTGAACTTACAATTGAGTGCTGCACTAATCTCGGACTCCATGTAGTTCTTGTGGACTGTGTAGTAATTGTGCCCTACGACGCCCTTACGCAAGTTGCAGACTTGACAGTGGGTTGTAGCTAGAATGTAGCAATGTAATAGAAAGTGTGGATGGAATAGAACTAATAATCACACCGATGGGTGCAATGGAGACACCAATAGGAGGTGTTAGTGAAATGAAAACAAAACTATGGATCAAGAATAAGAAAGATTTTGAATGAAAAAATATATTGTTAAAGGAAACAATGGAGGAGAACAATATATAATTGTAAAGTGGAATGATGTTTGAATTTTGTGGATACATTTTGAGTGGAAGAGGGTAGTAGAGGATGAAGTGCAAGAAGTCGTTCTTCTTCCTTATTCTAATAGGACGTAAACTCCTGGAGACAAGTTAGAGTATTGTTAATAGGTAAAAGGAGACGAAATATAAAGTCAATAGAGGCTTTGAACTCTAGAAATAGTTGTGAAATTTAGACCATGGAATTCCTTATCTCCAATGTCAATAATTGTCATGTCCAAAGTCACCACTTGAGATTTGTGTATTGGAAGTGCCCAAGACATTTTCAAAGGGAGATGCCTTCGATGCCAATGAGATACCGAGGGCAGAGTGACATGAAGAAGCTCAACGTATGTAAAGTAATACATAAACAAAAAGTTGTCACCGACTGGAAACCACACATTTCATGTTTGTCGAAAATGACAACAACCTACTTAATTGGATAATTTGTTGCTTTACGCTGCATACCCAGCTGGAAATTCATTTCCTAGTGAGTAAAAGGAATTTTCTCAGCATCCAATAACCAACCAAAATAACTTCCTTGCAACAAACATCACCGCATATCAAATGAGGCCTCCCTCCTTACTACATCCCTACAACGACATGGTGTGCAAGAAACCAAAATGACCATTGTTCTAAGAAATCTCTAAATATAAGCCATACTTTAGATATAGCTTTAAAAGTAAGCCCTTGTCATTTAATTAAAAATAGAATGAATGAAAATGCTAATAACCAAATAAATTCCTACTCAAAAACATTGTAAAGGAATGAAGATGATAGCATATCCTAGAAAGTGTTGAAAATATTTTTACATGAATAGGAATACTTAAAAGAAATAAATATATGTGGCATATATCTTCTCTTTATAGATGCAAAAACATATTACGTTATTCGCGCTAGTTCATGAAAGTAGGTTTGTGCTTGAGAATTATAAGCTTTATATATTTAAAGGGTTATGAGGTAGTTTGTGGGTAGTTTTGTAGTGGGAGTAAAAAGTGTCATATGTTTAAAGGGTTATGTGGTAGTTTTTGGTTAATATTTCACCGAGTAAGCTTCATCTATTTAAACGATTCAATGAACACAACATAAGATCAATGTATACTTCATATGTTTAAAGGCTTGAATGAACACAACATAAGATTAAATGTTCGGTTGATCAACATCCATATTTATAATAGTCATATGCCATGTTGGAATTCGTGTAAAAGAGATAGTCATTAGGAAAATCCTCATTTTTCTCAAGACTTTTGGAAGCCTTCCTCTCACCACATATCATTTTTATTATCTTCTATGTAAGTATTCTTATCTTTGCATTTATAGATGTGGACTTCAAATCTAGAACTTCTTTTATGAAGTGTGGGTTGTTAATATCTTTAAGAAAAAAGGACAAATCTCCATTTGAAGTGTAGAAGCATCAACAAAACTACCTACAAGATTCACCTTCTTAAAAAACAAAAATTCTCTTTCTCTAGCAAAACAAATATGATATGGTAATATCCAACAAAACCAACATATATCAAGATATATCTTAACAAGGAGTTAAGTATTCAACCAAAATAAAACTATAAATTTAATTTTCCCTTCCAAAATCATTAACCATAAGTCTTCCAGTTGATGAGCCTTTTAGTTGTTTTGGTCATTCCTAGATATTAATTTTTAACCATCTTATTCTTTGATCCTATGATGTTTTTGGGAGCTTCTTTTATGAAGTGTGGGTTGTTAATATCTTTAGGTCAAAATGACAAATCCCCATCTGAAGCGTACAAACATCAAGTGAACTACCTACAAGATTCACCTTCTTATAAACAAAAATTTCTCTTTCTTTAACAAACAAAATCTAATATGGTAGCATCCAAGAAAACCAACATATATCAAGATAGATCTTAACAAACTGTTAAGAACTTAACTAAAATAAAATTATATATTTAATTCATTTTCCAAAAGCATTAACCACGAAATCTATCAAATCAAAAAAGATGAAAAAATAACAGTGGTCGAGGTCTCCATAGAGAAATTGTAATTAGCAATTAAGTACAAAGTAAGGAATAATTTCCCATTGAAAAGAAAACGTTGGCCTTATTAAGAGCCCAAACAAAGGAGCCTACTATACAGGCAGATTAACCCAACAACATAAGCCATTACTACTAATGTAGCCGCTTTTCCATATTCACGAAACCAAATAATCAAAGTCTATATTGGCAGCTACAACTATGATAGAGGCCTTAGATGGAAGAGCCAAACCAATAACTCTGCTGAGGCTACTGGGATTCCACACTGAAATATTGTTTTATAGACGCATTAAAGAGATTAATAAACATGTAAAACAAAAGCTGCAGCATTATGAAGCCACTATGAATGATGCATATGTCATAGTCCGACATGCCCTCCTGCTTATCCTGCACACTGCGAAATATTATTTTCTAAGTACCATTAAAAGCTAAACAATCCAAGAACATGAATAAGAACTTGAGCAAGAATAATGAAAGCAGAAAATTGAAAAAATAAGTTGTCAAGTAGAATCATGGCCTTAAGATCTAGTAGAGCCGAGGGCTTAGGGAGGACGCTAGCTAAGGCCATATTGTCTAGAGATTAAGATTTGAGTTCCTTTGAACACTGAACCGAATCCTCCACTACCCAACTTATACTTGAAATTCTTGGTTGCAATTTTCAACTCCTTGTACGTGAAGCTCTTGAGCCAAGAGTTAGAGGAGTCCGCAAAGATTTTGGTCGATGATAGCTGAGGCATGTGGCACATTAAAATTATAGATATTATATCTAAAACAACGACCATAAAAGCAACCGCACCAAGCACTCCCGCTACGAAGGATGTTTTTCTGGGTTTGAAGGATGACGATCGGTGAAGATAAAATGCGAAGGTAGCTACTCGAATAAATTCTTCTGAATTAATTTTTGTTGGAGAAGTTTACATATTAAAAAAATCCCCGAACCAGAAGTGGCAGGGACCTGAAAGTTGCTTGTAACTGAACGTTGTGCACGAGCAGTTGTGGAGACACATGTTCTCGTAGTATTTCTTTCTCTGTGCAGGGTACAAGGAAGACTGGTCTTTAAGCAATGAAACACCCAAGTCGTTGAATATGTCGGTGCTGCCATTTTCGGCGTCACAGTTAAATGGCTTGTCTAGGACACAACCACTAGACCACCAATCTTGCAAATCCCGCGCACAATTGTCTCTGGGATTGAAACCTTCCAAACAGCTGTAAAACTAGAGATTGGTGGGATTGCAGGTTCCATAAGCACCGTAGAGATCATTGACGGCACATGGATCTGGTAGCCGAGACCAGGCCAAGCTCCATTTATCGCCATAATCCAAAGTATAGAGTTTAATTTCTCCACTCTTATGTAGCGCGTAATGGAATATCTTACCGTCTATAATTTCCCTTTCCCAATACTTTTCAGAAAAAAACCTGTTGGAATCTCCTTCATCCGTGCTTCGTTGCATGTCCTCACAAAAATATCTGATGCATTCATTATCTGACTGCTGTCACTACTAACAAAGCTTCAGCCGGTAGAATGGAACACCTATAGGTGTAATGAACTTACCATTCCTATGCTATGTATGCAGAGTATACAGTCCCTTGTCCCTTGAATGGATGCTAGATGGATGTCTTGGAGTGATTTAGGTGCCTTTTGAATGCAAGATTAGGTGATGATAGTAATGCTTAATGTTTTGTTCCTGATTTTGAACACATAATTATGTATTTATATGATTCCCTTGTTTGATTTTCGTAATTGAAAACTAGAAGGCCGATCCATAAGTGAAAAAGATGCGCAAAACATAAAAGATACCCAAAAGAAGCGAGTAAGGTGAGAAAGGGTCAAAGGTGCCCGGAGGGGACATGGTGCCCAAAGCGCTAGTGTCCGAGGTCATGAAAGATAAATAAGTCAAATTTTGATTGAGTTGTAGGGCTTGTAAGACCAAATAGAAAACAAGAGACAAAGAAAAGGGGCCAAAGATGTCAATTACTAGTTGTCTTGCTTAGGAATCATATAAATGTTAGCATGCTTTTAGGACCTAGAAATGTACCCAATCGCATGATTTTGTGTCTCCATTTTTCTCCACTTTATATTTTTGAGTGAAAACTCAATAAAATATAGTAGATAAGAGATGTGCACCTTATGATCTTGAAAAGAGTGCGGTGAAATACGTAACGAGTGGACAAGTGAAGCACGGAATGATGTAAAGTGAAGCATGAAGACTAGGAAAGGAAAGTGACCCTAGGGGTGAAGTGTGTGCATTTTGTTATACATGTTGTTGACTTGTATTTGCTGATCCTTGTAAGGGCGTACTGCAAAAGAAAAAAATGTAGTCAAAGTCATGTATATGATAAATCAAAGAAAAATGTGCATAAGTATGTAAAAGTGTGTAAAGGAAAGTGTGCACCTGATGTATAAGAGTGTAAGGGATAGAAAAATGTTGAAATGCTATGTAGAGCAAGTTTTTGGGTGATCACATGCCAAGTGCTAGTTTTTTTGAGAGATCTCATGCCAAGTGTGAGTTTTTTGGGAGATCTCACGCCAAATGCGAGTTTTTGGATGATCTCATGTCAAAAGAGCAAGTTTTGGGGAGAAAGTTTTAGTTTTACATTCCTTCCATGAATATGCCCAATAAGAACCACTTTGTAGATGGTACACCCCCGATTTGTTCATACTTTTCCTATTTGTTCTCGAATTAGTTCCAAGTTGTATGATTAAAGGAGATAAAATGCATTCTATAACTCGAAGGAGTGTGTCTCAGAATCGTATAACTTCTCTAAAGGATTTTGTGAACCGTGTTAGTCTAAAAATATGACTGTGTGTGCCCCTAGGAAATTAGCACCCATGGGAGGACACAGCACTCGAAACTATTGTTTGATGTTGGGCGCTGGTGTGTTTTTGTACTTCTAACCCAAATCTAATTTTGGGCCATTTTTTTTATTGTGTTTATGTGATTTTCATGTACCTTGTCTAGATCTATATTGTAGCTCGAGTTGTTGTACGGTGATGTTTTCACCCAATGTATTCCCCCTAATTTGCGGTGCATGCGATGTCCGTAGGAGAATACGACCCAAAAGAGAGGACCCAATGTTTTTCTCAAGTGGATACCGCAGGAGGTAGGAGATGTGCATGGTAGAAACCAAGACACATATAAACAAGATAACTAAATATATGTGTTAGTAGAAAAAGTAACGAGCATGCATTAGAAGACAATGTAATCAAGAAAGTATGCAGACAATATATACCGTGAAAAGTGGGTTTCAAACATGGGACATCGCTCACAATGTCATAAGACAATCAGTGGCCAAAGCAGCCAAAAACATACAAATAGTGATCAAACAAGACATAGGGCATAGCCTGCAAACAATGACATACAATAACAAACAATGACAAGCAAAATGTATCAGACAACCATGGTGGCATATAGTCCTGTAAAGAAAATGCTACACATGAAGCACCGTTAGCATGTTAGAAAGATAAAAATATGTCAAGGCATGTATGTATCAATGGAAAGTAATGTGCTAGTAAGAATAGGAAGTAGTAAATAATGAAACAATAGCACATGTAATGTGTGAGAGTAGTAAAGGTAGATGCCCCCAGGAGCCTTGAGGGACTGGAAAAGGATACAATGTCGAGCATCATTACAACATGTGAAAATCTGTAAGAGATTTACATTCACTCCAAAAGACCAAGTGAAAGCATGTGTGGGTATATAGAAGATAATGGCATACAAAGTATCCAACTAGCATTGTAAGAAATATGCATCATGCAAATAGTAAAAGTAAGCAAGAGTAAGAGCAACTAAGATATACAAATCTAGTGTATGAGTGTGATGGAATGGTATGAAATGTGTGAAGATGGAAGGAGTAACGTGCCCCCCAGAGAATGTGTATGAAATGAGGTTCATTTATAAAATACCCCTCGACAATAAAGAATGAACTATAGAACAAGAGTGCATTATCAAGAAATTGTTTGATAATGTGCGCTATAAATATAGATCACGAAGCATAGAGAGTGAAAAAGTGAATGTGGTGAGGTTCATTTCATATTTAGACCCTCAGTAGTCGAGTATGAACTATGGAACTATAGTGCATCATAGGGTAGTGGTTTGAGAATGTGTGCTAGAAAGATAGATCATGAAGCATAGAGCAGGAAAAGTGAATGCGACGAGGTTCATTTCAGATATAGACCCTCAACAATCAAGAATTGGAACTAGAGTGCATCATAGGTTATGACGATACGAAGTGTGTATCAAGATGTTTAAGTGTATTGAGAAAGATTAAGCGTGAAGCACAAAGCATGATAATAGATCTATAGACAACCTATGATGCTAAGAGGAGGGGAAGAAAGCGTGATGCCCCCAAGTGTGAGAAGGATAGAAGGTTATCCAATGATAGTGAAGGGAAAGTGATTAAATGAAATATGGATATTCTAGTTAATATAATATTATGCACAACATAAAATAATAGCTAAGTAAATAGAGAAAAAACCCCAAGCAACTAAACAAGTGAAAATGTTAAACCCTAATGTGCAAAGAGAGTTAAGAAGAGCTTAGTTGATTTGTAGATATGTCGTGACTATGTCGTAGAGAAGATCATATAAACAAAATGTAGGAACGATCACACATGAGCTCTAGAAAGAATAGATGTGGAACAATAGGATGGAATGGGGCACCTGAAGAAGGATTGGGGTGCCAGGGTGCTTTGGTCCGAGATTTGGGTGCCCCTGTCTCGTGAAACATATTTGCAAACCTCCTCCAAGGTGTCACTAGATGTTCACATTTTTTCACCTTTTTTGTGTTGTTGTCGCTAGAATACATTGGATGTCGTTGATAATCAGAGATGAATAAAATACCTACCAAACCCCAAGTCAAGCATCGAACCTCAAAAAAGAAATATGCATATGAAGGGGTTGGATTGTCCTCAATAGCCACAATGGTGGACTTACTAATTGAGCGTTGCACTACATTTCAGACCCAAATGTAGTTCTAGGTGTGTGTGTGTGTGTGTGTGTGTGTGTGTGTGTGTGTGTGTGAATATCATTCCCTAGGTGCTCTTGTGCCAGTCACACTTTGTGAAGTAGCGAGTAATAACTAGATGTAGAAATGTAAATAGATGGTGGATGGAATAGAATAAAATTCCCTTCTATGCAATGTGATGCGAGATGAACCAACATATTCCTTTGTGATGGAGATAGATGGATGCAAATAAAACTCTAGATGCCTTAGATGGATGCAAATAGACCTCTAGATGCCTTAGGTGGATGCAACCTTAGGTGGATGATAATAGTGCTTAATTCTTGGTCTCTCATTATGGTCTCATAACTTTATATTTATATGGTCCTCTTGTTCTAATTTCATAATTAACCCTAAAGAGGTCGACCACCAAAAATATAGAAAGATCAAATGGCTAAAAAGTGCCCAAAAAGTCACAGAAAGCGTAAAAGGGATCAAGTGTTTCCTAAATGGGACCAGGGTTCTTGGGGCACCCTAGAACTAGGTTGGGTGCCCTAGTAAGGGATAAAATAATGCCAAATGGAAAAACTGACTGGGTGAGTACATGCGGGAGGTCGGAAGTGATGATAGAAAGTAAAGTAAAATGACCAAATAACATGGGTTAATTAGTATTTTCTTCACTCAAAAACCATATGCATAGTAGTATGAGACCGTGACTAAATAATTCCCAAAGTGCATGATTTTGTGTGTATATTTTCTCCCACTTTATGTTGGTGAGCATAATGCTCGAAGTAACATAAAGTACATAGATATGCATACCTGATGTCCATATAGAGTGATGTAGAAAGCATGGTGATGAAATAGACAAAGCGTGGAGTGAAAAAAAAATAGATCGTAGAGACTAAAGATGTAAAAGTGTAAAAAGTGATGAGAAAGAACCTAGTGTGGAAGCACATGTGTAGATGTTGATGTGTGTGAGGTACCTGCATGTTAGTATGAGGTACAAACTATCGGTTGTTGTTGTTGTTGTTTTTGATGCCTTGGTTGTAGTTTCTTGTAATTGTTGACTACTTTCTTCTCATACAAACGAACTGCAAAGGAGAAGATGATCAAGTAGTCAAATATGCATGTATATGTAAAATCACATGTATATAGTAAAAATACTATAAATGGAAGTATGAAAAAGTAAAAGGAACATGTGCACCTGATCCATGGTGAGAGACAGTGGTATAGAGATGATACCCTATAACCGTTGGTTAAGTGTAATTTTTTTGGGAAATCTCACGCCATTGTGGCCAAAGAACTGTAGGGAGAAAGATGTATTATTCTCCATCTTGTACCTTCTTCCCTGAGAATATATGAAGAGATCTTTGTACTACTTGGTTTTTGGGTGATGGATGCCACCTTTGGTTGAAGTAGTGTATGGAGGAATGTTCGTTGTATCCTCCGACTGCAGAATCGCTTCCTGCACGCCGAGGACAACATGTCTTGTAAAATCTGTTATGTACATGGTTCATAGATTGGTTTGAACCCACTCACTATATAACCCACAATGTCAAGGACATAAAACTGAACTAAAATGTACCAGTAGAGAGCGTTGTGTAGTGTGTAAACCCCAAATGATGTCCCCTACTTTGGGGGTGCATGCAATGTCATGGATAGGAGGATGCATCCCCAAAAGAGGACCGACCATGTAAATTGTGCCCTATAGGGGAAAGGAATGTGCTTGGTAGAAACCAAGGCGCATGTAAACAAGTGGCTAGAAACAAGTGTTTTTTACGAATAAGCATGTATGTAAAAGACAAGTGTAAGCTACCAAACAATGTAGAAGCTAGAAAGTCAAGTAAACACGCAAGAAGACAATCATAGACCACAAAAGTAGGTTACAAACATGGGACATTTTTCATGATGTCACAAGACACTCAAGACTACAAAGGCCACATAAAAAAAAGTGTGAACACCAAACATAGGAAAGGCCCACATACAATAACAAAACAAGAAACAAACAATAGAAAAGAAGAAGACAAATAGCCATGGTAACAAGTAATCCCGCAAAAAAAATGTTGCGCATGAATCACCCATTAACATGTTAGAGAGATAACCCATATGTCAAAAGCATGTATAAGTAATTAATGTAGAGTGCTAAGTACAAAATAAAACAATAACACTTGTAAGAGACAAATATAGATGCCCCCAACAACCATTATGGGACTAGTAAGAGGCGAGCATCCATGCTACATGTATAAGACTTGTTTATGCGATCACAAATAAAAAAGGATGTGAAGGCGCATGTGTATATGGTAAAGATAACGATATATAAGAAACCTATATAACGTGTGTAATAAGAAAAAATGAACAAGCAAATGTAAGAAAAGTAATAGTGACCAAGATATGCAATATTGTGTGGATGGATGGAATGGAATGCAAGATGGATGATATGATCCACATTCCCCCCAAGTGAATGGAATTGTATGGAGTGAGGTTCATTTAGTATGCCTCATTAGCAATCAAGAATGAACCAGAAAAGAGAGTGCAACATTGGGAAATGGTTGAAGTGTGTAGCACGATGTGGTGAATGTGTATGCGTCGTGATGATAATATGCGACCTAAAAATGATGTGTGTGTGACCCTATAGTCAAAATGTATATCACGATGAGACAAATAGAGGGATTGGTGATGTATCCTTGCGTATACCACCACAAGATGATGGGATAGGTGACTAGCCTATAACATCTATCACTAACCTAGTAATGTCACATGATAGAAGGTCAAGTGATGAATGTGTGTGTATGATAAGGTCTATTTGATTAATAAACCTCTGTAGTTTAGTATGGATAGAGGAAATAGAGTACGTCATAGGGTAGTGAGTGATGTGCGTAAAAGTAGATGTGTATGATATATGTAATGAAAGACAACCATGTGATGTTTAAAATGCATAAGTATGTGTTGGTATCCAAATTTGTTCTCCTTTTCAAGCCAAGCAACAACACAGATTCAACAGTGGAGCTTAGAGGCAGCTAAATCATAAATATATGTCATTTTGTAGCTGGGGAGGAATCTAACTGTCCCTTTGTTACTTGGATTTGTGGAGAGATGGATAGCACCTTAAAAGGATATGATCTTATCCTAACTATTTTAGGTTGTGCCTTTCAACCAAGGTAAGAGAACCTATTTTGTAACCTCTATTATTGAAAGGAGATACAAGTACCTTTATTTTGCATAAATTTTATAGAGAAGACCTTGGGAAAATATGATCAACACACCAAATCTGACTCTCACGAGTTGTCACTTCTAGATTATGGAGATATTTTCAACACAAGGCTAAGGTTACTAAAGACATTTGGAATCTTGATCTGTTTTGCATACTTTAGCAAATGGATTTTGGTCTTGTGTGGGTATATAGAGCAAAAATAGGGGTAGTATGGGTAGGATTAGATGTTTTTAAATAGATTTTGGTGGGAGGGGAGACAGGATGAACTTGACTCACCAGATCCTTGAGAGCTTATGAAAAATGGAAAGATTCAACCAAAAAAATGCCACAAAAAGCTAAAAATGTTTCTTCAACTAGAATATGTGCTTCAATGGAGGCCCAAATTAGCACTCTTTCATACAACCTATGGGATTCTATCATGAAGGCTTGAGTTAGAGAACCCAATAAAGCACCAAGATTCAAACCAAATCACACCTGAGGTACACCCAAGAGGCTTATAGATAATCTTTGTCAACAAAATGAAAGAAAAGTGATTTTAAACCGTTTATCTCACTCCCAGATGAAGGCTCTTTTGAGAAATGAAATTGCAGATGCCACTAAACTATCACAAGGATTGAGACCTGTGTGATTGGACCAGATTTTGGTACAAGATTGTGCAAAAACAAGAAAAACTATTCGCATGCATTCAGAGATGAAATAAATACATTTTACTCAAGATTAACACAAAATAACTCAAGTTTGATCAAATTTATCAGCAAGGGAAAGTTTCTAGAACAATCTCAAAGCTTGTCAATGGTTGTACACTTGCAACCACCTTGACACGATTAAATTTGACACAAAGAGAGATATACAGGATTCTTAGACAACTTCTCAAAAAAGGATGGGCTCTGTCAAGATTTTTCTGCTAGAAAATTAGTCCTTGACCTCTCCAAAACTCCCAACCATTTTTATGAAAAATTTGTGCCATTTATAACATTTACAACAGAGTTTCCCCCAAAATCTAGACATTGAGTGCACCAGTGCTTGCCATGATCACGATCATGATTTTCAGGATCCGATCTGCAAAAAGTTTTTTGTCCAGTGCTCGAGGGGAAGATCTCTTGAATATCTCCCACATTCAACTCCTTCCTCTAGTAGATTACTCCTTCAATTCACCAACCACTTCCACCCCTAATCTATCAAATCTAACTCCTTGCATGCTCGGGAGAAGAAAATGGAAAACCAGATCGAGCTCGATAGTCAAACCATTTTAATGGCGAAAAGACGTCTCCAGATCTCTCCCACCAAACTCTAGATATCAAAATTAACTCGCCTCTCTGTTTGGCGTGTAGAAAATAACAAGAAATCATGAAGACTCACACTTCAGGAGTTTTAGAAAAATATGGGGGAAAATCAGATTTAGACACACAACTTCCGTTGATCTTCGATTTGAATGTGGGCCATCCACGTGGAAGATTCAAAAATGGGCTCAGGGGCTTCCTTTTGATTTTTACAACTTTTTTGAAAAAATGTCAAAAATTTACATTTTACTCCACACCTCCACTGCCTCTGAAAAATGGGCCTGACACGTGTCCTAAGGTGGGTCCCAAAGGAAACGCAGAAAAATTCTGCCATTTGACCTCTTTTTGGAAAAAGGAAAATTTTCCAAGTTTCCCCAGCTCCACCCTTCCGCTTCAAGTTTCTAATGTGGGTCCCAATGGAACCCTGCTTCTTTTTATGCCTTTAACTCCTTTTCCCTCAAAGGAAAATTTCTCACTTTTCCTCCGAAAGCCCGCACCTCCACCATTCCATCGGGGGAGAAAGCTTTGACCTTTTCCATCGGGCCTTTTTGCAGGCATTTTGATAATTTTAGTCATTTTGATATTTTAACCTTTTGCAAGAGGCAAAATTTCCAAGTTGGCCCGATGGTCCGCCTTCCCGCCCCTTTTGACTTTTCAAACTTCCACGTGTCACAATGGTGCATCCTGAGATATTCCCCATGAGTTGAGACCTTGAATGAGTGCGGGCTCGCCACGTGTCCCGGCTCTGGCAAAATTTGTTTCCAGTGAAAGGCTTGAAGGCTCAAGTGGAAAGCGCCATGTGTCAAGATCCGAGGTAGTCTCCTTTGGCCATTGAAAAGTCCAAGAAAAATGCAAAGTAAGAGGAGTCCTCCAAGTGTCCTTTATGGCGCTTCTTCAAAATGAAAACTTAAAAAGTAGATCCAAACAGCATGGCGGTTCCTCCACGTGCCCCGGACTTCCAATTTTTTTTGAAAAAGACTAAGTATGGGAAGACCCGGTGGAAGCCTCCACGTGTCTCTATCTCGCCAAACCTCCATGTGTCCTCCCGACGCTACTTCAAGACCAAACCAAAAAGTAAATCTTCAAATGAGTGTCGTTCCTCCATGTGGAAAAATTTTGAGTTGAGCTTTTCATAGAATTTTGAAGTATTTAGCCGAGCCACGTCCAACCAAAAGGTGCCACATCCCCTATAGATGCAAGGATGCAAATTTGACAAGAGAAACACCCATCAAACCGTAAAATATAGAAAAATGACCATTTGAGCCTGGAAATGAAATTTTCTTCAAGGACAGAAAGTTTAGAAATGTTACAAGGCTCAAATACATTCTTCAGGGACACATCAATTCATTCTTCTTCAAGTATCTAGGGATAAAAATGACAAGGATGAAAAAATCGACTATGGAGAAATAGAAGAATGGGAAAACGTGAGTTTTTAAAGGAACAAAGAACATGAGACTCAAAATATAGACCTTTTCTAGAGGAACAAAGAAACGAGGAGACAAACATGGACCCATACATGATCTTGACCCAGGAGCAGATTAAAAATGGCAACAAAGATTGACCAAGCACAACATGGGGAAGGAGAAAATGACAGAGGTCAGTAAATCAATAAATTTTCAAAGGCACAAATGGGGCGAGACTATTTTGAGCACCAACATTGGCTCCGACTGGGATGGGCACTCCCTACGAGTGCCACAAGAACAAAAGTAGACCAAGTGCCAAAATATCCATTGGGCATACAGAGTTAATTTGTAGAGCAGAGACATAGAGCCATCTCCAAAAATGAATGAGAAACCAACAAAAATAGGTCACCGAGGACCAGAACGAGCAAAAAAACAAAAGGACAGAAACAAACAACAAACTATACACTGTACAAAAATATTTTTACCCCTTGATTCAAAGAAAACAATCAAGGAAAAATTTCAAGCGCCTGCCATCCTGGATATGACCATGCCAAGAGGTTTTGATATGTTTTCATCAACTGGAAATATACCTCCTTTTCTTCTTTGTTCAGTTTGTAAACCATCCATTTTCTCTGAAGCTCCTCCATTGTGTTTAAGTCAAATTCTTTAACATTTTTCAAGGCTGAATCATAGACCAAATTCCCAGAAAAAACAACATACTTAGGAGCTCTATTTTCAACACTTTCATACTCCCTGAAATCCACAAAACTCACAAAGTTGTTAAGATCAACATCTTCTTGCAAAACTTCATAAGATGCATTGCTTGGGTCTTCAATCAAGTACAACATCTTCTTCTCTCCATATAATTTCACCAAGTTTCCTTCAATGGGGATAGTGGCATAAGACATGTCCATTTGCACACTACCACCAACACTTGCTACCCATTTTCTTGACAACAACATCCCCCACTTGGCAGGGCAGTCAACAATGACTACATCAAGCTTTAAGTTCCTTCTAGGATAAGATGCAAGTTGCACAACCTAGATCTTTGACACATCCCACCACTGGCACCTCTCTAGAGTCCATGGTAGTGCACTTCCCATATGTCTGTTGTTACTTTGATACCTAATTCATTCATGACCTCAAGAGGCATGACATTACATGAAGCTCCAGAATCAAACATACAAGTTATGTAACAACTTGTCTTTGATAACTAGGGTAGTGAAGAATGGATCCACATTCAGCTGGGATTTAACCAAAGAAGTTCCTAAATAAACCTCTAGTGGTTCCCCTAGCTCTTCCAACACTTGTGGCTTTTCCAACTCTGCAATAGTAAGGGGAATCTCAACCTTGTTTACATCTCTGCCTTGTATGATCTCTTCCCTTTGAATCCTAAATATTCAAAATCCCTCTTCTTGTGCTCAGGGATCCTAAGAAACTCAACAATTGGGACAAGAATTTTGATTTGACTCAAAACTTGGGCAATGTCATATGGAACAAATTTGGGTAAAGCAGCACTAGGAGAAAGATTGGAAAATTCATCAGATGGAATGGGATTCTTTTCATTTTGGGCATGGGGAGGAACACAAGTTTTTCTTGGGGAAACAAGCTCTCTGCTAGATGCATTTTTCTTTGGGGTTTCTTTGGTAAGCAATGGAAATTTTGACTTGGCTTGTGGCCCTTGCAGCTTTACTTCTAGTATTGTGCTCCTTTTCTTGGGCAACTACAACATTCATTAATAGTTGCCTATCTTCTTTATGAAGGAACTCCTCCATCATACTTTTCAATCATTAATGCCCTCAAGTATTCAAAATCATTAGTGGGAAATTCAAAAGCTTGTACAATGTCTACTTCTAAAGTATGAGAGGGGGAAGAAGAGGTACCTGGTGGATACAATCCCCAAAAATAAGCAGTAGTTCTAGCACTTATTACCTCAGTTGAAGTTGCTTCCCTTGGTGAACTTGCAGGATCTCCATCATGCAGGCATCATCATCATTATCATCATTTTCTTATTCTTCTTGTTGATCTTCTTCACAAGGAGCATGGGGCATGAAACATTGTCACACCAATCAATGACATTTGTTTCTCCTCCACAACAACAACTCTAGAAGCCAAAGGATCATGCACCATTCTATTTTCCCTTCCTTGGGGCTGCCTATTTCCAAATCCAACAGTCCTTTCCTCTATCATCAAATCTTTGATGATTTGTAAACCTATCTTGGCCTTGTTCTTGTGTTGTCCTTGTGAGCTCTCCCAATTCCTTTCTCAGCCCAAGCTAGTTTGTAGGAAATTTCTTTGATAGCCCCTGCCAAAGTCTTCACAACTTCTTCCAAATCAAGCAACCTTGCTTGTTTGAGGTTTTTCTAGGTTAACTAGCCTTTACACCTTCCCTCTTTTGGAGGCTTCCCAATTGCCTTGATGTTGTTCTCTATTTGCAGAGCCATGGTGAAGGCTTGCCTCAAATTTGTGGGGTTTTTATCTCTTAAGTAATATGCAACCTTTTTATCAAATGCATCAAGTATATTTGATCAAACATGACTCATCACATGGCCTTATCCTAATAGGAAATATCCTCAAGTTCTTATTAAACCTTGTGTTGAAATCATGTACTGACTCATTGGGATTCTTCTTGATATTTTCAAATTTTGATAGAAGAAACCTAGGGTCAGTCCTATCACCATATTACAATCTAAATGCATTGTTCATCTCAGCCCAAGAATCAATAGAGTTATCTAGGTAATGCTTTATACCAATCCCTTGCATCCTCTTCTAAAGTGTGGACAAACAATTTGATGTATACATCTTCATGTTCAATCTCAAAGTCTTCCATCATATTGAGAAAAGCTTTAGATGTTGATCACCAGTTATAGCATTGTTTCCTAGAACTTTGGAAGTCTGTTCCTTACATCTTGAGGCACTGCATTTGGATAACCAACCATTCCCACAAAATTTATAGGTCCAAAGGTGTTTACAAAAAATGGAGGTCTGGGTGGGGTTGAGCCATATTGATTCGAGGAGGTGATCTTGGGGGTGACAAATTGATGAGGGGCAAGGGGTCCTTGAACAGGAGAGTATAATTTAAAATGGAGACCCCCAAAGGCCTTGCTTCTTGGAAATCCCTATCAACCTCAGAAAAGATAGGTGTAGAATGTGAAGCAAACCTTTCAAAATCAAATGAAGGCCCTTCTCCAGCTGGAGAATTCAATTCCACAAAGAGGATGCCTGATTCAAAGTCACTTGAATGGAAATCTTCAATGATAGGATGGTCACTTTCATCAATGGAGATCCCTCTTCTTGACTCGTTGTTCTCCCACAACTCTCTAGGCTTTTCTTCCTTCTGATTTTTCTTTCCTAGCTCTAGAAACAATGTCCTAGCAAGATCCCTAGCAAAGAAAGATCTTCTTCCTTCTAGCTTTGCAAATATTAGTAACAAATCTTACTTGACAGAGGTTTAAGACACTGGTCCTTATCAAAATCAAATCAACAGGGAGTCGCCACTAAGGATTTCCACCTTAGTTGTGCAAATGCACTAAATATGATCTATCAAATGTTTTCAACACTTATAAACTGGAAATGAAAGATTTGACCTTCCTTTACCAAAATTTATCAATGAATACTAGTACAAAACTTGTAGAGACTAGAAGAGTTGCATACAACACTTGTAACATGAAACTCTTATAGGCCCAAACAGAAGATGATTTTTTAGATAATGTATTAGCATCTAGAGCATATAAGAAATGCTCACCAGGGTCTGAAAATGAAATGCAATCACAATATCCCCAAAGCAATGGCGCCACTAGTGTTGTTGATGGGCCAAATAGATATGAACTGGCAGTGAATCAACAAATTAGTCTTCATAATGCATTCTTCTTCCCCAACAAATGGCGCCTTGTAGTGTTTTTGATGGGCCAAATAGATATGAACAGGCAAAGAATCAACAAATTAGACTTGATAATGCATTCTTCTTCCCCGAAAATGACGCCAGAAGTGTTTTGATGGGCCAAATAGATATGAACTGACAATGAATCAACAAATTAGTCTTGATAATGCATTCTTCTTCCCTGGAAATAGTGCCAGTAGTGTTGGTATCCAAATTTGTTCTCCTTTTCAAGCCAAGTAGCAACATAGATTCAATAGGGAGCTTAGAGGCAGATAGATCATAAATATATGTCATTTTTTAGCCGGGAGGAATCTAACTATCCCTTTATTACTTGGATTTGTGGAGAGATGGATAACACCTTAAAAGGATATGATCTTATCCTAACTATTTTAGGTTGTGCCTTTCAACCAAGGTAAGAGAACCTATTTTGTAACCTTTGTTATTTGAAAGGAGATACATGTACCTTTCTTTTGCATAAATTTTATAGAGAAGACCTTGGGAAAATATGATCAACACACCAAATATGACTCTCACGAGTTGTCACTTCTAGATTATGGAGATATTTTCAACACAAGGCTAAGGTTACTAAAGACATTTGGAATCCTGATTTGTTCTGTATACTTTAACAAAATGGATTTTGGTCTTGTGTGGGTATACAGAGCAAAAAAAGGGTAGTATGGGTAGGATTAGATGTTTTTAAATAGATTTTGGTGGGAGGGGAGACAGGATGAACTTGACTCACCAGATCCTTGAGAGCTTATGCAAAATGGAAATATTCAACCAACAAAATGCCACAAAAGCTAAAATGTTTCTTCAACTAGAATATGTGCTTCAATGGAGGCCTAGATTAGCACTCTTTCATACAACCTATGGGATTCTATCATGAAGGCTCGAGTCAGAGAACCCAATAAAGCACCAAGATTTAAACCAAATCATGCCTGAGGTACACCCAGAGGCTTACAGATAATCTCTGTCAACAAAATGAAAGAAAAGTGATTTTAAACCATTTATCTCACTCCCAGATGAAGGCTCTTATGAGAAATGAAATTGTAGATGCCACTAAACTATCACAAGGATTGAGACCTATGTGATTGGACCAGATTTTGGTACAAGATTGCAACAAAAACAAGAAAACTATTCGCATGCATTCAGAGATGAAATAAATACATTTTACTCAAGATTAACACAAAATAACTCAAGTTTGATCAAATTTATTAGCAAGGGAAAGTTTCTAGAACAATCTCAAATATTGTCAATGGTTGTACACTTATAACCACCTTGACACGATTAAATTTGACACAAAGAGAGATATACAGGCTTCTTAGACAACTTCTCAAAAAGGATGGGCTCTGTCAAGATTTTCATGCTCTAGAAAAATAAGTCCTCGACTCTCTCTAAAACTCCCAACCATTTGCATGAAAATTCGTGCCATTTATAACATTTACAACAGAGTTTTCCCCAAAATCTAGACATTGAGTGCACCAGTGCTTTCCATGATCACAATCACGATTTCCGGGATCCGATCTACAAAAAGTCACCAGGTGCTCGAGGGGAAGATCTCATCGAATATCTCCTACATTCAACTCCTTTCTCTAGTAGATTACTCCTTCAATTCGCCAACCACTTCCACCCCAAATCTATCAAATCTGGCTCCTTGTGTGCTTGGGAGAAGAAAAATGGAAAACTAGATCGGGCCCGAGAGTCAGCCATTTTAATGGCGAAAGACGTATCCAGATCTCTCCCACAAAATATCTTGACCTCTCGGTTTGGCATGTAGAAAATAACAAGAAATCATGAAGACTCACACTTCCAGGAGCTTTATAATAGAAATGGGGAAAATCGATTGTACACATAGCTTACGATCTTTCTTGGTTTGAAAATTTGTCTGTTAGGTAGGTCATGGGAAATAGGCTAACAGCACTGTGGCATAGCCCCTCTTTGAGACAACAAAGTGAAATTGGTTTATTGCTAATATACCAAATAGGAATCTGTGCAAATCTACACTATTCTAACTTCAGGGGGTTTGGGATCTCATCCCAGTAGAGGTAGTTCCACCTACGAACATAAAGGTAAGAGGTAAGGAATGAAGGAAGGTAGATTTGAAGGAAGAAAAGAAATGAATTCCAAGACAGAAAGGTTAGAAGGTTTATGCTTTGGGCTGGTAGTAAACAGAGCCAAACTTACTTGCATAAAAAAATAAAGCAATACTGATGAACATATGATGATAATAGGAATGAATCCAATGAATAAAAACATAGATCTAACTTAAGAAAGATCTGATGCAAATAACACATATATTGAGCACAAAGTCTGAGCATATGTATTAATATTTCTTCTGATACAAGAAAGTACAAAGTCTTTCTCTCCTCACTTCTTTTTTCATACAAAAATATCCACCTGGAATACAACAAGTATTCTAGTATTTATAGAAGGAGAGGAGAGAAGAAGACAAAAGTAAACCAACAACTATTTACAAAATATCTAAAAAGTCAACAGTTGACTTTGGGCAAGTTTTTGGATGGCAACATCCCATGGTGCAACATGGATGATGTCATCGTATATGCCAACATACTTTTAAAATATTTTACAAAAAGATCAAAGCGTACACAAGAGGAGAAACTACTCCTCATCATCCCTTGCTTAAACAGAGTGTCTTGCTTCTGATCAGGAGAGGCGATGTGACACTAAGCTTAGTATTCCATAAACTTGCTAATCATGGCCTAAAGTTGATCATGATATGGACCTTTGAAATGGTCGCCAATGACTTCGCAAGTTTCTTTTTTAGTCTTTAGCTTGTCAGGTAATTCGGCGTAAGTTTCACACGAATCGATCAAAAATCTGATGAAGTCACGGCAAGCCAGGAGGTTATTGATTGACTCTCGATTGAAAGTGACCTCTGGTGCTAATACTTGAGTGACTATAGCCTCAAGCACCGTAAAGTATAATCTAATTCCCTCAAGGTGAGTGACTCACCGAGCATCCCCGGAGCCATTTTTTTAACCTGCTCGCTCTATGTTATTCTAAGGCCCAAGGCTTCATCCTCGTATTTTTCTATCCTCTTTAGGATATACTCCATTTGATCAACCCGTAATCTAAAGTGATGAGAGCTTTATTATGTTCCTATTGGTGATTGATGACACCGACCTTTAATAGGTTGTTAACTGAGTAGTCAACCATTGCTTTGAATGTTTCATGTTGCAACCTGGCATTGTCTAGCTCCTCGAGAGGGATCCTGCTACATCGCCAGAGCTCCTTATTAGCCTGACCTATGTCTTGGTAGAGAATAGTAAATTTCTCAATCATTTCTTTGCTATCCCTGAGGATTTACTCAATCCAGGAGGATACAGCTGCGCCTTGTTCTCCAATCTTAGCATATTCATTTATCTTATCCTGACTGAGAACTTCAAAGGTTCGGCGGCAATCATAGGAGGAGCATTACCCATTTTCTGCAATGCTTGGAGGAGATGTTTGTTCTGTTCCTTGAGTATTCTCTTCTCCTCTTTTGCTTCTTGAAGTTTCTTGCAGAGGGCATCTACTATAGACAAGGCTTCTCCTTGAAGGCTTTCAGATGAGGTTCCCATTGTGACTTGAGTCACTGTGAAGTCTCAGAGAGACAGATCCTTCTTTCTTTGGTGGGATCTCGGATATGTAATCTCCATGACTCTCTCACCCAAGTGCTTTTGAAAAGCAAGTTATCACTTTCGCTTCTTGGATCCCTTCTTTGGAATGACGGAGAAGTCCATGGGAACCTTTCTCTTGTGTTGGCTCGATGATCAGAAATTCAGCCCTGGACTTATGGGAGTGGGAGTAGAGGGAATAGAAGAAGAAACAGGGGTGAAAGGGGAAGCAACTGTAGAGGCCGCAGGGAAGAACGTTGAAACACTTGGTGGTGGCATCGACAAGGAGTCCAATGCGCTACTGCTTGTGGGGCCTAGAGTTACTACAGGAGAAGAAAAGGACATGGAGACAGGAAGGGATCTGTAATTGGATGGAGGGAACACTGACAGATCCATGAGAGAGGAGAAGATGGAAGAGGTGGGAGATGGAAGGGAGGAAGGGAGAGAAGAAGACACATCCATAGGAATAGATGCTTCAATGACAGGGGGAGGAGAAGGAGCGGAAGAAGGAATGGTGGGTACCTCAGTAGTTGTAGCTATGATAACATCCTGGGTGGATGTATCCATTGAAACTTTTGTTGTTTCTTCTTCTTTACCTAGAGACACCAGGTCAACCACTTGTTTCTCAGAAGTAGTAGGAGGGATTTGAGGAGCTTCTTCTTGTTTTCTTGATTCTCCCTCCTTGTCCTTTCCTTTTCCTTTTGGCACTTGGGCTGGTCTTGGAGGTGCTCTACCTGAAGGGGAAGTAGTGAAATCTACCCCGAGGTAGGTGAGACCATTCTGTTTGCACCAATGTTCGGTGTGTTGTAACGTGGGCTTGAACATTTCTTGAATGGTCCTCGGCGCCTGGATCGATTGATATCCTGCGAATGACCAATCATCCCCATCCGTGTCAAGGTAGACCTGATCAATTTCTTGATCAGTCTCTTAGAATCCCTTTAGAACGATGGTTACGCCATAATGGGTGATCTCTTCTAGAGCCATCCGGAGTGATCCTTTTGCCTGATGTCTATTTCATGTGTCAGGTCGATGTAGATGTCCTCGATCTCAGGAACATGGATGGGATCAATTTTTTCCTTGGGAGGAAAATCTGACAATCGAAGGTCTTCCTTGCTGGGAAGTTGTGCTTTAGGTTTAGTAATTCAAGCTTAGCATACATCTCCCGAGCTTTGGCAAGTGTGGTGTAGGTGTATCGGCCAACTATAAGGGGGAATGGAGTTCCTCCTTTCTTTCTCTTCATGCACCTCTCGTGGTAAGTGATCAGTTGTCTTGACAACTCCAAGAGGATCAATTTTGGCCTTGCATACCTTGGCAGCTTTGTCGGCTCACCTTCGAAATTCACCACCTTGAGATATGTGAATGTGGGGAACTGCGTGAACAATGCTCCCCATTTCTTTGTGACAAAAATCACACTCAGGCTAGTCCGACCATGTCTCATATTCGGTCTCAGCAGGCAGATCACCTCATAGAAGAGGGCGTCATTGACTATAGAGAACTAGGGGATGTTGTTATTGAGCCTTAACTCCTGGGTAGAATTCATATATTTTGACTCGGGGCCATACCCCGATTCGAGCCAACCCTACGAAATATCTTGTCGATGCAACATATACAACATAGGAATTCATATAGAACTTCCCAGTTGTGAGGACCTCATCAAGTCGGGTTGGGAGATGGAGTCGCCGATGATTTCACCCCACCAAAATGTTGATCAGTGTATTCTTGCTCATGGTGTCTAAGTACCTCAACATCCATTTGTGGAAATAATGGGCATCAGGAAGCCCAAATACTTTGTTCAAGAAGGTGATTGTATCACTCAATTCCTCATTGAAGTCACGGTGGATGGTCTGAGGCCATCTACTCACTAGATTCTTGTTCTTAAGATAGAGCTCATTCATCATTTGCATACATTTATCCTCATTATTGTCCTGTGCCTTCTGCAGCCTTCTCTAGACCTATGACGACATATTACCTGTGATGAGGAATGCCCAGAGTCAGTTCAAAGTGACAGGCTGTGAGGTCAATGATCATCTTTCCCTCCTTATCTTCAAAACATCTAGTGTCTTTGTTATAGCATCGAGCCACCAACATGATGAACTCATTGTTTACAACACTTATTGGTAGCCCAACTGTGAAGTGCAATCCATCGCCCACCGCCTTGTTCATCCATGAACCGTTGCTTTCCCGGTTGGTCCGGGGCCCAAAAGTCATCCATATCAATATGCCCAAGCTCAGTGTCTCTGATGTCGAGGTCGCTCTCCGCATATGAGTCAGGAATCCTGACTTTTTGATATTTGTACTTCATCTCTTGTTCTGTTAGCTTTGTTTTTCCTTTAGACTTGGTTGGTTTCTTGCTTGATGAAGACATGTGTGAGCTCAAGGATGAGTTGTTGTTGTTCTCGTAATAAGAATTAAGGAGGTCTAACACGGAAAAGCCATGTCAACCGTCATGTTATTCATAATGAAAGTCTTAGAAAGAAGAATGAGTAATTATAAGGGTTAGGGTGCAAGATGCAGAGTTCATAGCATGCTATAGAGGCTTAAAAAGGTTGGACGCACTTTTGAGGATGTTGACATGCAAAAAGGTGCGCCAGTGTTGACAAGGAAAAGTTGCGCTCATGTTGTAAAGGGTGCACTTTTGAAGAGTGTTGCATGATAGAAGGAAATGCTAAGGAAAAAGTGCTTGGTGCAGGTTTACAACATACAACATGCCATGTTGATGTTAGGGAAAATGCACCTGCGCCTTAGGAAATTTGCTTTAGTGGGGCATAAGAAATGTCTATGTTGCATGGGTTTTAAGTGCGCCCAAGGCGTAATTTCAGAAGATGTTGCAAAGGAATTTAATGCACCAAATAAAAATGCTTGGCGCAGATTTGGAGCACACAACATCCAATGTTGATGTTGTGCAGATGCACCTGCGCCCTTACAAAAGACTGCTAAGTGTTATATAACTGGGCACGGGTTAGGGTTGTGCTGCAAGCAAGGATAGTGCGCCAAGGCGCGACTGTGGGGGGTGCAACAAGGAAAAATAGTGCACCAAGGTGTTCCATGATTTCTTGCAATTTCTTAGATTTCTTCTCTCTCTTTTGGTTTTTTCAAATGGTAGAGAGAGTTGCAACAAGATAATAAGCAGTGAAAAGGAGGCCCTGGGTTTTTTTAAAGGTGGGGCCTTCCAGATTTGTAGATCTAGAAGGAGAGGAAAAGGGGTTTCCGGTTGGTTATGGATTGATAGGTGTTTCTTTTTTAGATTTAATCTTTTAACAACCCTAAGACCTACAACAAAAACAACAACAACAAGAATGATAGAAACCACTTACCCGGATTTATAAAGGACGAAGGACGATGTTGGGGTCCATAAGCTCAAAAACAACACGTGGGGGTGACAAGGATAGCTGACAGGCGCAGAGGAAATAATTTTTCAATTTTCAAATCGTGAAAATGACAGGTGTCGAGCGCCTATTTATAAGAAAAGATGGCATTTATTGTCCGCCTAACCTGCCTTTGCACACATTCTAGAGTGTCGATTAAAGGTTTAAATGCGCCTTGGCACAAGTTTCTTAGCATTAAATACTTTCAATGCCTTTCGCACGCATTTCTTGATGTCAACACACCATTTCTCACGCCTTAAGCGCACATTTTTTGATGTTGACATGATACTTTTAGCGCCTTAACACACATTTTAGGCACATGTTTAATAATGTTGACATGTCATTTCCTGTGCCAAAGGGGCGCAACTTCATTGATGTTGACATGTCATTTTGGGTGCCAAAGGATTTTCTAAGGGGCGCACATCTCATGGTGTCGACACAACATTCCTGCACCTAGTTCAAAAAGGCTGAAAATGGCTAAGTTACACAAAACTTGATTTTTCAAAAGGGAGTCTTAGACCATTTTGAACATTAATAGACCTCCTTCGGGGGACCAAAACTGAATTTTGGTATGGTTACCTACAAATTGCCCTTGTCAATTTTGTAGGATAACAGTTGGCTCTTTCTGGGGACTATCTTTAAGTGAAACTTAAGGGTAGAGAATCCCATATTTCTTCGTGCCTATCCATTGGGTTACAAAGAGTCAAAAACAAGGGTGACCAAAAAGGGAAGGAAGGGAACACACAACAAATAGGAAGAAAACACACAACAAAAGCAAACACACAACGAAAAGAAAATTGTACAAAGAAGAGAGCAAGCTCTACTTCTTGAAAATCTTTAGGTGCTGCCTGCTATAGGGAAGCGGGAGCTTGGTTCCGTCTAGATATGAGAGATAGAAACTATTCTCTCCATTGAGCTACTTGATCTTGTATGGCCCTCTCCAAAGAGAGTCAAATTTCCCGTGCATACCTTTTGGTTCTCTTCGTTTGTCCCACAGAAGAACAAGATCTCCCACTTAGAAATCTCTTTGCTTAGCTTTCTTGTCAAACAACCTCTTAACTTGATTCTGATGTTCAGTGATCTTGTTGACCACTTTCACTCGCTTTTCTTCAAGTTCCGTTAGGTACATAATCCTCTTTTCAAGATAATTTTGAAAAGTTTCATCTTCAATTGCTCGAGCTAAGCGTAGAGTAGGAAGTTCTGCGGAGATAGGGATTTCAGCATCGGTCCCATACAACACTTGGAAAGGTGACATGCTAAGAGATCTCTTTGGAGTGATACGATCCACCCACAAAGCATCATACAATGACTTGTGCCAGGACCGGTTTTCATCAACTAGCTTCCGTATGATAGTCACTAGGTTCTTGTTATGGATTTTGCCTCGACCATTTCCCGAGGATAATAATCGAAGTATGATCCAAGGTTATTCCGTATCCATAACAAAAACCAATATCTTGAAGAGAAGCGTTGTTAGCAACGATTTTGTGTGGGATGCCAAATCTTACGATGATATTCTCTTTGATGAAGTTGCAAACAACTTCAGAAGTGGCATTCTTGACAAGTATGGCCTCCACCCATTTCATGAAGTAATCTATCACTGTTAGGATGTAGCTATGTCTAGCACTCGATTGAGGATGGAGTGTTCCAATGAAATCAATTCCCCATTTCCTGAATGGTTCATCAATAATGACGTGCCTGAGGGGAAATGCAACCAGCTTTGGTTTGCCAATGAACTATTGGCAAAGTTCACATTTTGCTACCGTGTGGTTGATCCTCGAAATAGCATTGGCCAGTAGTACCTAGCCTGAATGATCTTATGTGCTATCATGAATGAGGAGAAGTGACCACCGCAGGCTGAGTCATGAAAAATCTCCAACAATTTTACTTTCGCTGCAGCTTTTTCAACACACCGTAGAAAAATGCCATCAATTCCACGTTTGTACAATCCATCATCCCATATGACATATCTCGCGGCTATGAGATTCACCGCTCATTTTTCCTTTGTGGTTAGGTGAACTAGGCACTCCCCGTAGGTGAGAAAGAAAGTGATGTCGAATACCATTCGTCATTGGTGGCGAAAAATAGAACCATGGGCAAAGAATCCGCTTTCTTAGGTTCATTTTGTTTTCCATCAATGTTCTCAACTTTCTCTTCAAGTACCTCTAAGTCTTTATTCTTTAGGTACCACTTGTATTTATTGCATTATGGAGCCGTCATCTTCAAATGGCCATAAATTTTGACGGGAGCTTAGAGCAGTGAACAATGCCATGAGCCCGAGACACAAAAAGATGAAACCCGAAGTCCAAATTTTGGACTTCGGGGTTTTGACATTTTGAAACATTTTTCACTCTTGGTCAGATGAATAGTGCCGCACAATATGATTTTGGAGCCCGAACTCGAATTCCAAAATTCAAACCTCGGAGATTCAACATTTTGGGACTCTTGAGCTAGCTCGCCAGATGAATAGTGACAACGACCTCTTAAGTATAATCCTAAAAGTCCAAAATTTTAGATTTCAGAGGGTGTGAGCAGTGTCAAGGTATTGAAAATGTAGATCAACCACTCAAATTTATCATAGTATGACACCCTAACCTTTAGATGGCCATAACTTTTGACTGAGAGCTCGATTTGCACAAAATAGGACTTTAAAAATTAAAAATACAATCCATCATTCAAAGGAATAGTTGCAAGTGGTTCAACCACCAAAATTGATGAAGTATGGTTATCTTCTCTTCTCTAACAAGGAAGGTACATGGAAGTATGGGTTTTGGAGTGTCATCCATCATTGTTGCAGTGATTTTGATGTATTTTTGGGTGGTTGAAGCATGATTTTGAATTCCTTCTCTCTCTTTTCTCTCATTCTTCCTATATATTGTAAGGAGTGGTTCATTTAAAAATCTTTGACACCTTGTATATGCCCTCCCTTCTTTCTTATCTATAAGAGATGTGTGGAGCTCAAAACCTCCCCGTTGAATGTGTAATGCAAAATTTGTACCTTTGGCCCTAAATGTGATGTATTGTATCAACTTTGAGAGAAATAAAATCAGATATGTGGATGTTTCAAACCCTCTTCTATGTTCTATTGCAACTTTTTGATATTTCATTGCATGCAAGGTTATTGTGTATTGTTATTGTTTTCATTACAAGGTTTTGGTAGTGTTGTGTTTATTGTGTAGGTTGTTCAACACTCCTTCTTAGTGCATCACCTTCCCTTAGAGTAGGTTTTAATTTTTATGCATTTCCTTATCTGTTTCTCCTTAGAAATATAGGATTATGGTTAAAATTCAAAATTCTCTCGCACTTTGGAGTAGTTGACACTAGGATAGGATAGGAAGTCGACCTTTCTCCAAAGGTTTATCCCAATTTCAAAGTGCCACACTTTGGGATAACTCCATGTTTGAAAAATAACACTGTCTCGCCTTTAACCATTCACTTGCAAGCAATTAGGGGTGCTATTATTTTTCCATAACAAAACCTCGGTAAATAATTAGTCAATGTACAATATAGTAGATAATTCTACACGACCTCATATTTGATGTACACAATTACAACATACAGGTCCGGTTAGGTCTTTCTCCGATGGATAACAAGAAGAATGAACCATTGTAAAATTAATACCCACAACCGACTTTTTGAAAACAACAAGCATCATTTTAGAAGGATAAATGATGCCTTCACAATGTATATGTTGTCCATATTTTTCCCCTGTGCCAAATATTGGATCAACCATGATCCCGCATAAGAGGAAACATAATCAAAAGCGGACCGTCGGGGAAAAAGTTGGTTCTTTGCCCCTTGTTATCTCAAAAGGAGTAAAAGTTACAAAATGGCCCATAACTCCACCCAAGGAAAAAGTCAGCATCTAGGCCCAAGTCAAAGCCAAGCGGGAATCGAAAGAAAGGGGACCCATTTTTCGAGCTATTTTTCCCACCCTCATGTATAGGCCCGATACAAACTTCAAGGGCATATCTTTCGACTCAGGGCTCGAAATATTGCAAATCTGATGCCGTTGGAAATATCTCAGCCTCACCCATGTCATGGAGGTCTGGAACTTTAATTTTGAAGAGGTTAGGTGAAGAAAAATGGAGGAAACATCTTTGGGCTTTCAATGCAGGATCCATCTATCTCAACAACTAGATCGGATTCGACCTGCTTCCGTCATTTCCTCTTCCTTCAAGGCGCCAAACCAAGGATTGATATAGAAAAGAAGGATTTGAGAGAGAGATTTCATCAGATGAATTAACAACGGTGGTTGAACTTCAACCTACTTTTCCCGCTTCTCTCTCTTTTCTTCTTTCAGGTTGAATCTATAAATACGGGGAAGGATTCATTGTAAAGGGTTGGACATTCTTTGTTTTGTAGGCTCCCTCCTCCTTCTAGCAAAGGGATCTGTGGGGTTCATGCCTTCCACTAAAATTGTAATACATTTCTACCTCTTGGCTACTTTGTAATGGACTGTATCAATCTACAGAGCAATAAAACACGTCTGTGATCGATTTTAGATCCTCTCTTGTCTCTTTTTATTTCATCTAGTCTCCCATTACATATATGGCTATCTATGCTTGTTTATTGTATGCATTTTGTTGGTTTGTGTCTATTAGCAAAATAAGTGTTCATCATTCCTTCGGTGCATCACCTGGTAGTTTAGTTATTGTTTATTTCTTGTACCCCTTTCTTATCCTTGTCTCCTTGGTGAGTTTTAGATTAGGTTTAGAGATAAATCCTCTGCAAGCTCCCACGCATGCACCTGAATAGAGGAATAAGGAACCAACCTTTAATCTGGAGAGCTTTTCCATTTTGCAAGGTCCCACACCTTGGGGAAAGTTCAATGTTATGCAATCACACCAAATGAGTCTTCCTTAGAAAAGTAGATTTTTAGAACTCATTTGGGGTGCTGTGATTTTGCATTAACAATTTTGGCACGCTCGGTGGGACTAAGAAGTCTCCATCTTATTACAGTAGGGATTGATGTACACTTGCTGTGATTCTAGATTTTAAGAAGTCTTAAAATTATACATCTGACAAATCCAAAAGAAACAAATCTACTGGTTTTAACAGCCCAAGCTTGGGAGATTCATGAGAAAACCCAGTATAGAGCAAGGAAAGAAGGTATATTTGAATACTTGCATCTATCTCTAGGAAGAGAAAGGAGAGGAAGAAGAATTCAAAGGTCTCCATCTCCACCAAGGAGAACCTTGTCGACACCTCCACCTAGAAGGCCTTTCTTTCAGCCTCCGCAAGGGTTCTTAGGCCAATCAGAATGACATAACCAAATCCATATGTCAAATTCACCAGAGTAGTCCACTCGCCTTGATTACACAAAACCCAGTTCTTATTGCAACATTAAAGAGCATCCCACATTTCACTGGGGAAAATCAAACTTCTCATAGTGACCATGTCCAAGATATTGCAAATGTCTGTATAATCCACGAGATCCATGAGATGGACATTGCAGTCAAGCTTCTCGTCTCTTCATTCAAAGGGAAATCTTCACAATGGTTCAGAGTCTTACAACAGTGCTCTATCCGTAACTAGAACTAGTCATGGCACGGCTCTCCACGATTAGTTTGGGGAAAATGTGATAACTTATCTTTGTTGGAGCAACTAATAACAATTAAGAGAGCCCGTAACAGTAATGCCGATGTAATTCAACCTCGATTCTAGGTACCGGGATAGGATTCCAACAACAAAGAATCCCACTAATGAAGGTGTCTTCTTATACTTTCTTAGGGCTTTAAATTATGATATTTCTCTGATGATCCAGTCAATGGGGGGCACTACATTACCTATAGCTTATAGCCTATCCATAGGGGCTGAGAACCATTTGATCAAGCTGGCAAAATCACTCCTAGGCCATCCATGCCTCCGTACTCGAGTTAGGAAACCCGGATACTAGCCAAGTGCCTACATTGGCTCCTATAACCACCCCTAGGAGTCAAAGCTCAGGTGAAGCTTCCACTTCATCATATAATGCCGCTAAAGAGTTTCAGAAAGCAGTAATGAAGCAATTTCAGAACTTTAGGAATGAGCTAGTGACCATCAAAAGGAAACAAGCTCAGAGTTTTAGGCCATACTAGCCCCACGAGTCAATATCAAGCCAGACCCTAGTATCAGTAGAATAGGCCACCACCTCAGACTATGAATCAGATCCAGAACCAAGGACAACCCCAAGTTGCTAGACCTTTCAGGCCGTATGATCCTAACACAACTTCAACATCAAGGGCATTGGTTCCTACATAGAACAATATGGCACATGAATATGATTGGTGTTTTCCATGTAGTACCACATAACCAATCAACGTGCTTTAATGGTGCTCTAAATTAGGCCTTGATGGTGCAAACCAATATGGCACCATAAGAATCGACCAAGAGGAAGATCAACAACAAGGAGCTCAACAAGGTGGCCCCCAAATGAGACTATGCTTGTCAACTGGTAGGCCGAAGACTTATGTGGGATGAATCAGTTCCCTTCTCAAAGTGTAGTTGCCAATACATGGTCCAAAAAGAGAAATATTGGAGAGAGCCAACCACTGAATTCAGGTGACCCTCAATCTTCCATCACTCCATAATGTCTGGTGCTTTAAGTACAACTTCCAACATCCTGAACCAATCCAGACCACCTCCCAAACCCAGTCAAGCACTGGTTGTAACAATCCATGTGCAAGAAAGAAATGTGTCTGGGAAGGGGCAAAAAGGACAACACATTCAATATTATTGAGAAGATGAAAAAGAAAAGTGTGAAAATTTCACTATGGGAGTCACTCGCCATTCCATGGCAGAGGGATATGTTTTAGGCTGCCATGCATAGTTGGTCAAGTTCAAATCAACCCCCTAACTAGCAAGAAAGAGTGCTTGCCAATGTAGTTCAGCTTAGGAGGAACCATGGAGAACAACAAGGTAAAAACCTGAGACCTCCTCCCTTCTATGTCTCATTAATTATTGGAGACAATTTAGTACACAATTGTATGATTGATTCTCGGGGCTAGTAGTTCCGTGGTGCCCAAACGAATAAATTGATCACTGGGTCTCCAATATGAGGTCATCTCTATAGGAGTAGTCCAATTAGATGGGACAATGTGCTGACTATTGTGGGAATCATCAAGGATCCGATTCTCACTCTACAAGCTTGCCCTAATGTGACTGCTTTTTTGCAAAATGTGTCAATCATATACTTGCCACCACATTTCACTTTTTCCTGCTCTAGGGACTTCACCGCAAAATTGGAGGCTATCTATTTGCTAATTAGTCACATATGCTCTTTAGGACAAGGTATGGAGTGAAGGACACAATCGATCTCGAACCTATTGCTGATTATCATATTGAATCCTATGTACCTAGCCTAATCAACGCCAACTACTCAACTTTTGATCAAGAGGACCTCCTAAGCACTTCTGAAGCAAATACCAAGGTGGGATGTATCCTAGACTTGACTCTTGATGATTGGGCCAACAAAATTCATGCTTTTTACCCCTATAGGGAGATGGAAGAATTTGAGCTAGGTGTCTAATGCCTACATGAAGAGAACCAACCTCTTTCTGACCTAATCAAGTCAGAATACAAGGATGACAATGAGGTGTGGAAATTGTTCTTTGATGGTTCAAGGAGTAGGAAAGGATCTGGAGGAGGAGCCATGATTGTGTCCCCCAGAGGTATGATATATTATTCAGCCTTCAGAGTCCATTTTTCTTGCTCAAATAACATTGTTGAATATGAGGCTTTAGTCCAAGGTATTCATTGGGAAAGGAAGTTGGGAATTAAGAACTTGCAAGTATTTGGTGACAAGTTGAATCGGTGCCAATCAAAGTCGTGAGGACTTAATGCTATTAAAAATGACTCGCTAAAAACTACAAGATTAGGGTATGTGACCTCATAGAGGATTTTGAGGCCTTTAGTATTGTGTCCATAACTAGGAAGGAGAATGAAGTGGTGATAGACTTGCAGAGTTGGAGCAACGTTTGATGTGGTTGAAAACATCAAGAGGGACAGAGAATAGCCACATATCCATGTGGTTGTGAGGGCCAGAGTGCAAGATAATAATACATGTCATAGGGTGTTTGAGAATGATCACCGATCATTAAATTTCTACAGAAGAATATGAATTTTAGCTATAAACCGTAGTAGACTAGAGCAGCAAGACGGGAATCGATAAGACAAACTACATACAAAAATATTCCCAAAGGCTTAGTGACATTGGAATCTATTTTCAATCCTAATGATCAGTTCAGAAAAGAGAAAGCTAACATGTAGATCAAAGGAGAAGATTCAGAGTCAATCCTAGTTGGAGAAGACAAAACACTTCAAATTGGCAAAGTGGCCACCAAACAAGAAAGGTATGAATTCATACAACTTTTCCAAGAATTCCCTGATGTGTTTTCTTGGAGTTATGAAGACCTAAGGGGGTTCAATCCAAAGCTAGCACAACACACAATAGAACTAGATCCAGCCTACCCAACTCATCGTGTAGAAGTTAAAGACCGCCAACCCACATATTGAGCCTCTGATGAAGAAGGATCTTAACAAGCTGATAGAGGAAAGCATCATATTTCCAATCAAACACTCAAGTTGGGTTGCAAATTTGGTCCCAGTCAGGAAGAAAAATGGAGAAATCAAGCTATGTGTTGACTTCAAGGATTTGAATAGAGCATCTCTCAAGGATCACTACCCACTCCCCTCGATGGAGCAGATTTTGCAAGTGGTGTCTGGATCAGAGAGGTTCTCTCTCCTAGATGGATATTCAGGATACAATCAGATAATGGTGAAAGAGGATGATCAATTCAAAATAGCCTTCACCACCAAGTGGGGCACCTATGCCTACAGGAAAATGCCATTTGGGTTGTCTAATGTCGGAGCCACTTTCCAAAGGGAAATGGATATGGCATTCAAGGGATTAATTAACCAAATAGTGCTGATCTATTTGGATGACATCACTATTTTTTCCAAGAATGTAGCAGATCATCTCTTCCATCTGAGGTAAGTTTTTCAGAGATGTAGGAGATTTGGGGTGTCCCTGAACCCCAAAAAATGCATATTCTTGGCCCATGAAGGTAAGCTTCTAGGCCATATCGTATCAAAGGAAGGATTGACAATTGGCCCGGAAAGAGTTCAAGAAATAAAAGCATCACATTGCCAAGTCACAAGAAGGATCTTCAAAGCTTCTTGGGAAAAATCAATTTTGTTTGTAGGTTTGTTCCAAACTTTGTTACCCTTGTTAAGCCAATAATTTTGATGTCAAGAAGAGCTTAACATTGTGTGGATAGATGAAGTAAAAGCAAGTTTTGAGGCTATAAAAGAAGCCATATCACAAGCCCCAACTCTTGTGAACCCATATTTTTCAAGACTTCATATTGTATGCCTTTGGTGGCAAATGACACAATTTCTATAATCTTGTTGCAATAGAACAAAGAAAGTATGCAGTAACAGCCAAATTGCTTTCTTCAAATTGCCTGAGTTTGGAAGATTATGAGGTAAGATACTCCTTCATTGAGAGGCAGTGTCCCGGCCGTAATTAGAGGATTGAAGAATTTTAAGCATTTGGTTTCAAATAACAAAATCCAACTATTGGTCTCCCATGTGGGAGTTAAAGAATTCCTTCTCGAAGGAACTAAATGAAAAGCATACGCAGATGGATCACCCATGTCATGGAGTATGACATTGAGATCAAGGTCACCAAGCTGGTCTATGGGAAGGGGTTGTGTGAATAACTAGCCTCAGGTCAACAAGATGAAACAAATAGTGAAAAGGAGTTTGTTTTTGTTCTAAAAGATGATCAAGAAGAAGGGAGAGATGGTGTACTTTCTCCTTGTTGGACACAAGACATGGTGCACCTCCTTTGAATGTGCATGTTTCTTCATGGGATGAGTAAAGAAAAAATAAGGCATTTCAGGCTACAAGCCATCCCATATGTTCTTATTGATGGTGTCTTGTTCAAGAGAGACATCAATGACATTCTACTGAGATGCATTAGGGAAGATCAGGTGGAGAGAGTGCTACAAGAATTCCATGTTGAAGCAGCTAGAGGCCATTTTTCTCCAAGAGTGATAGCACTCTAAATCATGAAAGCAGGATATTATTGGCCCAGAGTGTTTAGTGACTGCCACACATAGATCAAAAGGTGAAAGAATTATGCAATCTTCAAAGGCAAGGAAAGGCTAACAACACTTCCATTTCACCCAATCTTAGTCGACCAACCTTTCATGCAATGGGGATTGGAATTAATTGGAGTCATCAATCCAAACTCAAGCCAAGGTCACAAATGGATCCCGACAAAGTTGACAAATTATTTCACCAAATGGACCAAGCAAGAGTAGCACTCAAGGAAGTAAATGAATATAGTATCTTGGATTTCTATTAAGAGATAGTGACCAGATTTAGAGTGCCAACCACCATCATAATAGACAATACATTAGCATTTATAGGTTCTAAGATCACAGGATGGGCCGCCAAGAATGGGACCTATTTGAGTACTTCATCAAACTATTACCCTCAAGGTAATGGCCGAGCTCGACCCAAAACAAAAACATGTCGAAGATCATCAAGAACTCTTGATGAGAATCAAAGGACCGACACACAAATCTAAAAATGGCCTTATGGGCTAATAGAATAACACCCAAGGGATCTCACGATAGCTCTCCATTCAAGATCGTCCATGGCAAAGAGGCAGTGTTTCCTATATCACTTGAGTTGCCACAAACATTGGAGCTCGTGAATAACTAGAGATGTCTAAATTTGACAATGGAGCCTGTGGTATGTGGAGTGATGGAACTAGAAGAAACCAGAGAGCATGATCTCCAAGCAATAGAGAATAATCAAGCTTCAATCAAGAAATGCTTTGACAAGAAGAAAAAGGCAAGGACCTTCTAGGAAGGAGACCTGGTTTTGAAATGGGATGCAGATCGAGCAAAACCAGGAAGGCATTCTAAATTTGATGCCATCTGGAGTGGCCCCTATATGATCACAAGATGAAAAAGTAGCAATGATTTCCAATTGTCTACATTGGAGGGTGAAGAGTTTCGATTCCAAAGTAAATGGGATCTATCTTAAGCATCGCTACTAAAAGGGGAGTTCTCACCCCGTACATATTAGTTTAGTTTTCTTTCCTCTAAGTTCTTACGCATACATTGTCTTGTTATAGTGTAGATTAATTTTCCTAAGTGCTTTGCATGATTTGCATGTTCCATTTGGAGCATGTATGATTTCAAATTGTGTATATAGTGTGGTGATGTTTTTTTGCTCTCATGCAAAGTTGTTTGGAATTGTTATTTCGTCAACATCAACTTCGGTTCTAATGAGTTTCCAAGCCGCCTAAGGGTCCTGTTTTAAAAGTTCGATCATTAGCAGTGTGCTATCACCATTACTCCATGCCCAATGGATATGAAAAGGTAATGTTGATGGTGAATCACAAAGACCCCCGAATGTCTACAACTCGATGGGTTGAGACTCTCATTGTGATTACATAACATGGAGCTTTTCCCAAGTGTGGGACATTATGAAATCGGAAAAGCTCTCCGGATGAAGGCCGATTCCTATTCCTCTATTCAGATGCACACAAAAAAAAATGCAGAGGGTTTACTCAAAAACCTAATCTAATTTTCAAAGGATACAGGGTAAGAAGATGCATAAAATAAAACCTAAACTAACAAAGGTGATGCACCGAGGAATGAAGAACAATTGTCTTGCCAATAAACATAAGCCATTAAAATGCAATGCAAGATCATGCACATGATGCAAATGAACACAGAGGGGTTGAGAATCATCCATGACATGCATTATTTGATCCAAATATTGATACAATACACTACAAAATGCCAAGAGGCAAAGTTGTATTTCAATTTAAAATGAGAGGTTTGAACTCCACAAAATCCACCTACAGACAAGAGGAGAAGGGAGGGGCAAAACAAGAATGTCCAACCTTTAGAAATAATCCCCTCCTTACAATTTATAGGAAGAATGAGAGAGGGAAGAGAGAGGAATTCCAAATCTACCCCAACCACCTCTAGATTGTATTTAATTCATCTCATTATGGCAGTAGGTGAGAACCTTACAAACCCCAAAAATGGTGAACTGTATTTTACATTTTTGAAGAACTTGTTCTTACCCAATTAAATATATCTAGTCGTAGTTGGAAAGATGACCTTGTAAGCTTTCCAAAAATTCCAACCTTGCATGAATCCGAGCTCCTTGTGAAAAGTTATGGCCATTTGAATATCTCGGTCAGGGTTTGCTTTCTGTCAGGTTTGGGGTGTCAACGCTCAAAATGTTGCGCCTCTTGAAGGTGTGCCTCGGCACATCCATCATCATGTTGCCATACTTTTAGGTGTGCCATAGGCGCTTAAAATGTGGTGTCGACATCTTCTGTCTCGTGCCTCCAACCTACGCCAGGGTGCGAATTTTTCATGTCGACATCTTCTCACATGCGCGCCGAAACTTGACAGTGGCACAAATTTTTCATGTCAACATCTTCTCGTTTCGCACCTCCAACCTGCGCTAGGGTGTGAATTTTTTCATGTCGACATCTTCTATCCTACGCCTCCAACCTATGCCTAGGGCGTGACTTTTTCATGTCAACATCTTCTGCTATGCACCTCCAACCTGCGCTAGGGTGCGAATTTTTCATGTCGACATCTTCTGCTCGCGCTATAACTCGTGCTGTGAAACTCATAAGTGGCATAAATAAATGTTAGGTTTTGAGTTTCTTTGATTTCCATATCCTTCTGTTTTTCTATATTTACCTAGGGATGTAGATATATAGAACAATTTGGCGACTCAATGGGATCACCTGCCTACTAGGTAGAAGATCAGTGGCCTTTTAGCAATCCATTGGGCATGGAGTCATAAGCAATAACCTGAAACCAACCTAATATCTGATCCCAAGCCTGATACCGCAACTCCTTCTCCGAGAGCACGCTGAACTGTAGAAATTCAACTTGGGAGCAACAAACCTTGTGGCAGAAGCACTTAGGGAAATTGAAACCTAACTACAACAAGACGATGTGCATCCGCACTTAGAGGAATTTAAATCTAGGCTAATATTTACAAGGGTAAACCTTTTCCTTTTAGTAGAAATGTTTAAGATAGATTCTGTTAACCGGAATCGGGAGTTCTTCTCCATCCAATGTAGAAAATTGGAAGGAATTACTAATTTTACATCCCGTGACCATGTAGGGGCCACTCCAAATGGAATCAAACTTGGAATGCCTTCCTGGTTTTGCCCGATCTGCATCCCATTTTAGAACTAGGTCCCCTTCCTGGAAGGTCTTTGCTCTTGCCTTCTTATCAAACCATCTTTTTACTAAGGCCCTAGTTCTTCTCTCACTGCCCGAATCGCATGTTCTCTCGATTTCTTCCAATTCCATCAACTCGCATACCCGGGCTCCATTGGTTTGAACTCGCACAACTATAATTGCTTCATGATCTCCAATGTAGGTAGTTCTAATGATATAGGCAACATCGCCTCCTTCCCATAAACCACCTTGTAGGGAGAACTACCCGTAGACCCTTTTGGCATTATCCTATCAGCCCACAATGCTTATTTTATCATGGTATGCCATGTCCTTTGGTTTTCATCCGTATTCCTTCGATGATTCTTAGCAAATTCTTGTTCGTGGACTTTGCCTATCCATTACCTCAGGTAATAATTTGAAGAGGTGCTCAAATAGATTCCATTCTTGACATCCCATTCTCGTAATCTTGGCACCTATGAATGCCAATGCATTTTCTCGATATGATAGTGGCCGACACACCGAACTCCGGTCACTATTCCTTCATAAAAGTCTAGTATGTTAGGCTCGTTTGCATTTTGAGTGCTACCGCTTTGGTCCGGCCGGTGAAATAGTCCGTTGCCGTGAGAATCCACTTGTGGCCTTGGCTTGAGTTTGGATTGATGACCCTAACGAAGTCCAATCCCCATTGCATAAATGGTTGGTCAACCAAAATTGGGTGCAATGGAAGTGCTACTAGTCTTTCTTTTCCTATGAAGAGTGCACATTTCTTACACTTGCTTATCCATGTATAGCAGTCACTGAACACCGTGGGCCAATAATACACCGCCTTAATTATCTTGAGAGTTACTCATGGGGCGAAATGCCCTCCGGAATCTCCATCGTGAAAATCTTGTAACACCCTCTCAATTTGACCTGTCCCAATGCACCTCAATAGAACTCCATTGATGTCTTTCTTGAACAAAACACCATCAACAAGCACATATGGAATGGCTTGTAATCTGAAGTATCTCCTTTTTGATTTGCTCATTTCTGGAGGGCATAGGCTTGCCTGTAGGAAGTGTATCATATTCTGAGTCCAACAAGGAGTGGGAACATCATAATTTTCCTGTTCTTGACCATCATGTAGTACCAAGACAGTCTCTTTTTCATCACCTGCTTCAACTTGTTGACTCAAAGCTAGTTGTTCACATAATCCATTTCCATGGACCAACTTAGTGACCTTAATTTTGATGTCATATTCCATGACACGAGTGATCCATCCTGCACGTTTCTCATTCAGATCCTTGTTTAGAAGGAAGTCCTTGACTCCTGCGTGATGAGAGACGAATAATTGGATCTTGTTGTCCGAGACTAGGTGCTTGAATTTCTTTAAGCTCCCGATCACCAAGGACATGCTTTTCAATGAAAGAGTACCTAGTTTCGTATTCCTCTAAGCCTTGATCAAGAAATCAACTCGGTTATTCTAATCCCTCTTTGTTTTGCTGTACCAAGATTGCAGAAATTGTTTCCCCTCCACCGAAGGCATATACTATGAAATCCTTGGAGAAGTTTGGATTGACAAGAGTTTGAGCTTGAGATATAGCCTCTTTTATTGCCTCAAAACTTGCCTTGCCTTCAGCTGTCCACTTAAATGCCATGCTATTATTCAACATCAACATTATTGGCTTCACGAGAGTGGAAAAATTTGGCACAAATCTGTGGATAAAATTGATCCTCCCTAAGAAGCTTTGAAGAGCCTTCTTGTGACTTGGCAATGGCAACGCTCGAATTGCTTCAACTATTTCGGGTCAATCGTCAACCCTCCTTTGAAAAAATATGACCTAGAAGTTTTCCTTTGGAGACAAGAATATGCATTTTTGGGATTCAATGATACCCCAAATCTTCTACACCTCTTAAATACCCGCCTGATGAAATAGGTGATCCACCGCATTTTGGAGAATACAACGATGTCATCAAGATATATCGAACTATTTTATTGATCAATTCCTTGAATGCCATATCCATTGCCCTTTCGAAAGTGGCTCTCAGCATTCGATAGCCAAAATGGCATCTTCTTATAGGCATAGGTGCCCCATTTGGTGGTGAAATCCGCCTCTTGAACTCGGTCATCTTCTTTCACCATTATCTGATTATACCTCGAGTAGCCATCTAGGAGAGAGAATCTCTCGAGCTAGATACTACTTGCAATATTTGTTCCATCAAGGAAGTGGGTAATGGTCTTTGAGATATGCCCCGTTGAGATCTCGGAAGTCCACACACAACTTGATTTCTTCGCTCTTCTTCCTTACCGTAACCAATTTTGTAACCTAGCTTGAGTGCTTGATTGGGAATATAATGCTTGCCTCAATTAGCTTGTTTAAATCTTTCTTCATTAGAGGCTCAATGTGAGGGTTGACTGTCTCTCGCTCGTACCTCGATGGGCTTAGCATCTCGGATCCAGCTTCTATGGTATGTTGTGCCAAATTCGATTGAATCCTCTTAAGTCTTCATAGCTCCAAGCAAGACATCTGTCAAACTCTGGCAAAGTTGTATGAAATCTGATTTCTCTTGTTTAGTGGCTGCTTTAGCAATTTGAAGTGTTTTGCCTTCCCAACCGGAATTGGCTCTGAATCTTCTCCTTTGACCTGTATGTTAGCATTTTCCTTACAGAAACTGGTCGTTAGGATTGAATATAGAATCCAATGTTACTAAACCCTTGGGAAGCTTGTTTTTCCATAGCTGCACTACTTGATCCCCATACTGCTGCTCTAATCTATCTTGATTCCTAGCTGAGAATTTAGCCTCTTCTTGTAAGAAATTGACGATATGTTGATCATTCTCAAACACCTACCAGCTTGTGTTATTTTCTGCACTACTGGCCTCACAATCACATGGATATGTGGCTGTGTTTTTTCTCTTTTGATGTTATCAACCACATCAAACGCTGCTCTAACTACTGTGAGCCTATCTCGGTTTCATTTTTTTCCTAGGTATGGACATAATGTTCAAAGCTTAGAAATCCTCCATGAAGTCCCATACCCTATTCTTGTAGCTCTTGAGCATGTCATTCTTTGTAGCATGTTGTCCCCTGACTTGGTTGATGATTAGCTCACTATCTCTAAACACTTGCAAGTTCTTTATGCCCTCTTTCCTGGACCAATGAAGTCCATGAATCAAGGCCTCATATTCAGCTATGTTGTTTGAACAGGAAAATTGGAAACATAAAGTTGAATAATATTTGATGCCTTGAGGTGAAACAAGCATAGCTCCTCCTCCTGCACCTTGCCTACTCCTTGATCCATCAAAAAATAACTGCCATACCTCATTATCATCCTTATGGTCTGGTTTGGTGATGCTAGGAATAGGCTGGTTTTCTTCATGTATGCAATAGACTCCTAGCTCGCATTCTTCTACTTCTTAGTAGGGATCAAAAGCATGTACCTTGCTTGCCCATTCATCAAGAGTTAACTCGGGATGCTTCTAACTTTGGTGTCAGCCTTCATCTCGTGCTTGATAATCTTCTTGATCAAATGTCAATAGTTGGCATTGATTTGGATTGGAGTATGAGGCTCAATGTGAAAGTTTGCAATTGGTTTGGATTTGATTGTGGTCTTAGTACCATATCTTGTTTTGAACAACATGTGTGACCACTGCCAACAGATAAGTAGCCTCTAATTCTAGCCGTGAAATCCCTTGATAAACATATGGCAAAGAGTGGTGGAAAATCTATCACCGACACATCTTGAAAAATGGTAACGTTGGGGCATGCATGCAAGATAAGATTCAAACCTTTAATCACTCACACCGTTGCATCATCATGCAGCCATCCAATTGCACTACCCCCTTGGATATGACTTCATATTAGAGACCTAGCTGATCAACTATTTTCTTGGGCATGATGTAACTACTTGCCCTTAATCAATCATGCAATCATGTGTACTAGTTTATCTCCAATGATTAATGAAACATGAATGGAGGGTCTTCAAAATTTACCTCATTGTCCTCCATGATTCCCTTCAGGCTGAGCAGCATTTGTGAGGACCTTCTCTTGCATATGGACCTGCTGGTTTGAAGTTGACCAATTCTTCATGGCAGCTTGTAGAAGATCTCTTTGGCCTGGGATGGACAAAGATTCCCACATTGATATATTCACATTTGTCTTCTTCATTTGATCAATGATGCTAAATGGGGATGAAACATCTCTTTGTTGTCCTTTAGCCTGCACATTCCTTTCTTGCACATGGGCAGCAACAATTGGCATTTGAGTTGGTTTAGAAGGTGGTTTGGGCTGTCCTTGCATGTTTGAAGCGTATTTTGCTTACCAACACCTTGTGGAGTGATGGAAGGTCAGTAGATCACTGGGGCCAATGACTTCCTTCACCAATATTCCTCTTCTTTGATCTTGTGTGCTACACTGAGAAATTGTTTGATTCATGCCACAAAAATCCTCACTTGCCAATTCACAAGTGTGGTATCATTTGGAGTTGTGTTTTGCCGAGATGTCCCTTGTTGCTGATTTGTTTCTTGACTCACTTCACCCTCAATGCCGTATTTTCACCATCAAGGTTTGGTTCAAAGCACCTATCAAGCACATAGACTGTTGTGAGGTTCATTACATGGGAAAACCAATCATACTCTTGAGCTATGTTGTTTTGCACCGACACTAAGGCTTTAGAAGTAGATGCAACATTGGGGTTATATGGTGAAAGGGCCTATCGGCGCAGAGGCCTTACTTGGCTTTGATTCGCAATGGATTGGGTGGCCTATTGGGTTGAGCTTAAGACTGATAAGAAGGTCTAAAGCTTTGGGCTGCTACCTCTTGAGTGTAACCACTCATTTCCTAAATTTTGCAATTGTTTCATGACCTCTGGAGTTCATTTGAAGCACTAGAGGATGAAGTAGAAGTTTCATTTGAACTTTGATTTCTAGGAGTGGGAATAGGAGCCAAAGTGGGTGTTGACTAGTGCTTGGATTTTATAAGTTTAAATACAAGGGCATGGGAGGCCTAGGAGCCAACTTACCACCTTGAATAAGACAATTTTCGGCCCTAATGGCAATGATATAAGTAGCAGTAAGGTCATGTGCCTCCCATAGATTGAATTAACATAGAAATATCGTAATTCAAAACTTTAAGATCGTATAGAAAATCACATTCAACCGTTGGCCTAATGGCCACCGGAATTCTATCCGCAAACCTTTGAAATCTGAAGTTGAAGTCGGGCCACCGCTCATTGGGAGCTCTCTTGATAGTTGTCAATTGTTCTAGTAGAGACAAATTGTCTCCTTTTCTCAAAACTCGCCACAGAGAGCTATGATAATCGATTCCAATTTTGGATAGAACCTGCCCAAGGCTCCTAAACCATTACAATTCCTTCCCCTTGAATGAAGATGCCAACAATTTGACAACAACATCCATTTCATTTGTCTCATGGATTGCACAAACGTTAGCAATGTTTTGACGTGATCACTGTGAGTGGTATGATTTTCTCCAAAGAAAATGGAATGTTCTTCAATGCTGCAATTAGGAACTCGGATCTGGCATATGAGGGAAAGTGGGCTATTGCCAAAGTGAATTTGACAAAAGGGTTTTGTTGCGCCATTCGATTGTCCCGAGAATCCTTGTTGATTGGATGAAAGGTCTACCAGGTGGAGGGGTTGATAAAGTCCTGTTAGGTGGAGATGGTGATCTTTGTGGTCTTCTTCCTCTCCTTCCTCTACCTGGTGATAGCTACAAGTAGACAAATAATCCCTCTTCTCGAGTATCAGACCTGTTTTGAATTCTTCTCATGTACCTGGGCAACCTGTGCTACTATACCATTGAATTCTATCCCTTCGGAGTCGCCAGATGTGTTGGAGAACGAGCCTTAAAAGGCTGGATTTTGCCAAGTTACACACCAACCTCGACAAAAAATTAAACTCAAAATTTTGAAGGACCTGTATTTGAGATTTCTGGGGTTTGGAATTTGATTTGGAGTTACTAAATCCCAAAACTCCGAAAATGCTAGACTTCAATTTCTCAAACCCGTAAATCCAAAATTCAAAACTCAAATTTTGAAAATCAAAATTTCAAAAACTAAAGATACCCTTTTGAAGATTACCCCCAGATCTATCAAGTGGTGAAATTTTGACTTGTTTTGAGCAAGTTAAGCCCTTGAAAATCGGTTTCGGAGTTCATCCCGAAGGTGAAAAGTCTGAAATTGGAGAACTTACAATTTCCAAGTCTAAATTTCTTGAAAATTCCTTCAAATCTTGCGGAATGACCTCTTGGTCCCACCTGGCGTGCCAAAACTCGCTGACAGAGAATCATATCACCCTTGAATGTCTACAAATCGATGGGTTGAGACTCTCAGTGCGATTGCATAACATGGAGGTTTTCCCAAGTGTGGGACCTTACATAAATCGGAAAATCTCTCCGGATGAAGGCTGGTTCCTATTCCTCTATTCGGATGCACAAAAATGCAGAGGGTTTACTCAAAAACCTAAGCTAATTTACTAAGGAGATAGGGTAAGAAGATGCATAAAATAAAACCTAAACTAACAAAGGTGATGCACAGAGGAATGAAGAACAACCTGTCTTGCCAATAAACATAAGCCATTAAAATGCAATGCAAGATCATGCATAGATAACCAAATTTGCAAGTGAAAGATTAGGAGGATGCAAATGAACATAGATGGGGTTGAGAATCATCCATAGACATGTATTATTTTCTCCAAAGATTGATACAATACACTACAAAATGCCAAGAGGCAAAGTTGTATTACAATTTTAAATGAGAGGTTTGAACTCCACAAAATCCACCTACAGACAAGAGGAGAAGGGAGGGGCAAAACAAGAATGTCCAACCTTTAGAAAGAAGCCCCTCCTTACAATTTATAGGAAGAATGAGAGAGGGAAGAGAGAGGAATTCCAAATCGACCCCAACCACCTCCGTATCAGTATTTAATTCATCTCATTATGGCGGTAGGTGAGAACCTTAGCAAACCCCAAAAATGGTGAAATTGTATTTTTCATTTTTAAGAACTTGTTTATACCCAATTAAAGATATCTAGTCATAGTTGGAAAGATGACCTCTGTAAGATTTCCAAAAATTCCAACCTTGCGTGAATCCGAGCTCTTTGTGAAAAGTTATGGCCATCTGAATATCCTGGCCGTGGTTTGCTTTTCACTGGGTTTAGGTGTCAATGCTCAAAATGTTGTGCCTCAAGGTGCGTCTTGGCACATCCATCCTCATGTCGACATACTTTTTAGGTGTGTCATAGGTGCTTAAAATATGGTGTCGACATCTTCTCGTTTGCTCGCGCTTCAACTCCGTGCTGTAGGCACAACTTTTTTCATGTCGACATCTTCTGCTATGCGCCTCAACCTGCGCCAGGGCGCGAATTTTTTCATGTCGAAATCTTCTGTTCTGCACCTCTAACCTGTGCTAGGGTGTGAATTTTTTCATGTCAACATCTTCTTTTCTGTGCCTCCAACTCGCGCTGTAGGGTGTAACTTTTTTCATGTCGACATCTTCTGTTATGCACCTCCAACCTGCGCTAGGGCGCGACTTTTTTCATGTTGACATCTTCTGTTTTGTGCCTCCAACCTGTGCTAGGGCAACTAGTGGTGTAAATAAATGTTAGGTTTTGAGTTTCTTTGATTTCCATATCCTTCTATTTGTCTATGTTTACCTGTGGAGTGCGTATATATACAATGTAATTAGTATTTTCATCTACAGGTAGATACCCACGTGATTCACCAAATTGGTGTCCATATTTCACCCTATGCTAAATATTGGATCAACCACGATCCCACATAAGAGGAAACATAATCAAAAGCGGACCGTTGGGGAAAAAGTTGGTTCTTTGCCCCTTGTTATCTCAAAAGGAGTAAAAGTTGCAAAATGGCTCGAACTCCGCCCAAGGAAAAAGTCAGCATCTGGGCCCGAGTCAAAGCCAAGTGGGAATCGGAAGAAAGGGGACCCATTTTTTGAGCTATTTTTCCCGCCCTCCTGTATAGGCCGATACAAACTTCAAGGGGCGTATCTTTCAACTCAGGGCTCGAAATATTACAAATCTGATGTCGGAAATATCTCGGCCTCACCCATGTCATGGAGGTCTGGAACTTTAATTTTGAAGAGGTTAGGTGAAGAAAAATGGAGGAAACATCTTTAGGCTTTCAATGCAGGATCCATCTATCTCAACAACCAGATTGGATTCGATTTGTTTCCATCATTTCCTCTTCCTTCAAGGCACCGAACCAAGGATTGATGTAGTAAAGACGGATTTGGGGAGAGATTTCATCAGAGGCATTAACAGCGGTGGTTGAACTTCAACCTATTTTTCCCACTTCTCTCTCTTTTCTTCTTTCAGGTTGAATCTATAAATATGGGGGCAGTGATTCATCAAATAGTTGGATATTCTTTGTTTTGTAGGCTTCCCCTCCAAGTAAAGGGATCTCGTGGGGTTCAGGCCTTCCACTAAAATTGTAATACGTTTTTGCCTCTTGGCTACTTTGTAATGGAATGTATCAATCTATAGAGCAATAAAACACATCTGTGATCGATTTTAGATCCTCTCTTGTCTCTTTTTCTTTCATCTGGTCTCCCATTACATATCTGGCTATCTGTGCTTGTTTATTGTATGCATTTTGTCATTTTTTTGTCTATTAGCAAAATAAGTGTCTATCATTCCTTTGTTGCATCACCCGGTATTTTAGTTATTGTTTATTTCTTGTACCCCTTTCTTATCCATGTCTCCTGGTAAGTTTTAGATTAGGTTTAGAGATAAATCCTCTACAATCTCCCACGTATGCACACCAACAAAGGAATAAGGAACCAACCTTTAATCTAGAGAGATTTTCCATTTTGCAAGGTCCTACACCTTAGGGAAAGTTTAATGTTATGCAATCACACCAAATAAATCTACCTTAGAAAAGTAGATTTTTAGAACTCATTTGGGGTGCCGTGATTTTGCATTAACAATATATTTTCATAATTTGGAAGGGAATGTAATTGAGAGGATATCTATCAAGGCCAAAAACTGATTGCAAATTATGGTAGCTGGTTCATTTGGTTCATAAGGTTTACATATATTAGACTAGCTGGATTTGAAGGTGCCTCTAAACAAACTCCCCATGTACTATAATGACACATCAATTCTTGTGGAAGTTCAGTAGGAAACTATATATGTTGCAATGGACCTGCAAGTAAGAAAAGATATCGACATTAAATTCCCAATCTCTTTAGGGAATTACACTTGTAGGATAGCACTCGATGCCCAAAATGTAGAAAGGACCATTTCTACATTCAATTTTATACTTTTCACAAGAGGTCCTATTTTGATATTAAAGGTTTTATCTCTAATCACCTTAGAATTAATTACTATCACTTTCCTACCCTAGAAGATTATTGGGAAGATTTTTCAGATGAGTATGAGGTGAGAAGAAGATACTTTGGGTTGACTTTCTTTCGTAAGATTAAAGATTTCAAGATTTACAAAGTTCCTAAGATTTTCCGATGATAATGAAGACTCGTATTCTCTTGAATACAATAAAACTATTTAGCATATGCCTCTTCTCACCATCAATTGGTTTTAGAAGGAAAATTATGATCTTCAGGAGATAATAAACCCAATCATGGTGAGGATCAAAGTCTATCTTGATAGAAAGATGAAAGCATATAAGGCGGGTGTGACTCAATATTCTTCTCAAGGAGAATCAAAATCTCATAAGAAAGTATCTTCACACACACTAAGTGTTAAATCAACCAACTATTTCTCCTCTACATGAAGAATATTCCATCAAGGTACATTCTAAGAAAGAGAAGACCTGAAAGAACTAAGAAGATCAAGAAATAATTGAGAAAGAAGAAAAAGTCTCGACTCTCCAAGGCTAATAGAAAAGGATCAAAGGGTTGGATAAATCATTGACCTTTCGTAGGAAGAAGAAAATGGGACAAAGGAGCATGAAAAAGGAGCTATGAAGGAGGAATTACTAAGAAGGAAGATGATCAAGAAGACAAATTAAAGGGTGTAAAGTCGATTCTAAGGCATTAAGTATTCCCAAGCCTAAGTCACTAACTAAGGAAATATCTTCTTCTAGTATCAAACACCCAATCTTGAGGTATCCACCGCTCGCACCCTTGGTTCCCTCAACACACTTGCTTTGGGCCCTCTTGTTGCTCCACCTTCTTATGACTTACTCACATGGGACCCATTAGAGTAGGTATTTACCTTAGCTCATGTTCACCTAGGTACTTTATTTACCTTTATTGTATTCATCCTCACCCACTTATGTGTGTGGATATTTCTTTTATCTTATTTAGATATTAGGAGATATTATCTAGTTTTTAGGTATAGTTCTTTCCTTGATCTATGGTATTGACTAGTTCTTTTCTTGATCTATGGTATTGACTAGATCCTTGATGTCTAGTTCTCTCCTAAATCTATGGTCTTGACTAGTTCTTCGATGACTAGTTATTTCCTTGATTTATGGCTCTGATCTACGACTTTGACCGGTTCTTAGATTTTTATTCCTTGCCTATTTAAGGAAGGATCATTCTCAATGTATTGCATTGAGTTCCATAATAATATATGATATTGCTTCTCATTTATTTGCAAAGGTCTAATGTAAAGTTATTCTCGCGAATTGCTTTCATCTTATAGATCGTGGTGTTTGATTAGCATCCAGTGTTTGAAAAGGGGACAAAGGAGCATGAAAAAAGAGCTATGAAGGAGGAATTACCGAGAAGGAAGAAGATCAAGAAGAAAATGAAGGGTGTAAAGTCGATTCTAAGGCATTGAGTATTCCCAAGCCTAAGTCACTAACTAAAGAAATATCTTCTTCTAGTATTGAAACACCCAATCTTGAGGTATCCACTGCTCAGGCCCTTGGTTCCCTCAACACACTTACTTTGGGCCCTCTTGTTGCTCCACCTTCTTATGACTTACTCACATGGGACCAACCCCTAATTGATAATAGGAAAATAAAGGCATCCTCCCAAATCATTGCTCCTAAGTTTAATGATGTAGCTTCCTCTTGGGTACAAATCCTAATCCTCCCGTTAAGAAAGAAATGATTCTTCTAGATTATTATTCGATTCAAAAATACAATAATACATGGAGATAACAAATCCAAGAGTGGAGAAAGATGAAAAGGATCTAACTATTTCTGTTTTAGAGATGACAAGAATTCCACTAGGTGAATCTACTCTTGAGGGGGAGGTTCATAACATAAAAGAGACACTCTCCAAGGTCATTGAAAGGGTGGAAAAGGGTAAACAAACACAGTGAAAACTTGAAGAGCAGGTACAATACCTCTCTTGTTTCATCAAATCCTTCTTTACAAGTGATAAAGTGCTTGATTTCACCCCTCTAACTTCAATGCCCCTTCCCACTATCCTTTCTAATGGAGAAGTTCAAGATATCAAGGACATTCATAAACATGATGCTTATGGAAAGGGAATCAAGTAATGGATGAAGAAATGTTGATGTCTCTGGATTGAATTTCATTGATGAAGCATACAAAGTGTATGACAACATTTCTTGGTTCAAAGTCACTTTGAACCAGTAATCATTGGCTCTGAGAAGGAACTTAAACTTTGGTCAGAGTATATTCAAGATATTAGACTCATGAATGATACAGATGAGAAAATCCTCCTTACACATAAGATATTTGATGATTCAAAGAGTAATATTTCCAAAAAATGGGTGTTCAGTGTAGAGTGGAAGATGAAAGTGCTAGAAGAGGTAATTGATGAACTTAAGAGCATGGTGTAAAAGGGAGAGGCATTTAAATCTACAATACTTGCTGAATTTCAAGCTCTTCGTTGTTAGTTTTATGCCAATTTTATAAAGACTTATTCAAATAAAGGCACACATTACATGATATATGAGAAAATTTTAGGGAACTCATCAAATAAGACTTATTCAGGCTTGAAACAAGTTGGCTAAAGAGAAATGGAAGAGATTAGTGAATTGCATAATGTGGTCATAGAAGCAACCAAAGGCTTATTGCAAAATGCAGATATGGGAAAGGAGATGGAGGATTCCTTGGGTAGTTGGACAAATGCTATGGAAAACACCACCATCCCCAAAGGCATGGATGTATATTGTTAAAGCTCTTGTTAAATTCATAAATCAAAGACTCAAAGTGACGACTCTAGTAGCACCATCAAAAAATGTTCCTTCCCTTAGTTCCTAAGTCCTTCTTTCTAGTCGTTGAAATCAAAGTCAACTTTATTATTTTAAAAATGTGAAATTGTAAATAAATATAACTAAAATGTAACTCATTAATTAAGTGGAAACACTTAATTAAGAGATAATGGAACTAGGAAAAGTTGGTTACAACCACCCCTATGCTTATATAATGATTTTATTTCATTGTAAAGGGGTTGTTTGATTTTGATGTTTTGAATGTAAAGATATATAACTACAAAGAATCAATACGAAGAAGTTCTTCCCTCTCATTTCTTGCATTCTTTCTGTTTCTTTCCTTAACCTATAAATGTGGATTTGATATATTTAAATATGAAAATTTGTGTACCAACTCATTCGATGTAGTGCTGAGAACTTTATGGTTATGCATATATGTCATGTGAGTCATTTAAATATATGTAAATTCATGTGCTCTTAAGATTTCATGTATGCATAAGTAAGATACCACTTGTAATCTATATATCTGAAAGTGCTGCCATTTCCATTCCTCAAACTATTAATTCTTCCACCTCTTTATCTTCTATATTGAGAATGATTGAATATGGAAACATTTAATACATCAAAATCCTCATTTGAATATTAATAGATTGTATATTTGTAAATAAGTAGATTTTCTTTTAATTGGTGAATAAGGGAACCTATCCCATAAAGAGGAGGGATTGTTGTCCCCTAAAATTGTTGCTTTTATTGTGATAAATTTTTTCCAACCAATTTTTTTTTTGCCTACCATGGGGCACATACTATGCTTCCCATAAATAATATTTAAGTAAATTAGAAGTCACAGTAACACACGGGAGAGATAAGATATACGAGGACAAAGAAGATCCCAAGGTATTGAGGATCTTGATTTTTAGTTTAGAACAACAAGGCTTTCAACTAACTCCAAAAAGAAGAGGTAAGATGTAAGAGGTCTATAAGAGCTCCCTCCTACAAAAGATAGAGCTGGTTCATCTTCTCAAGTAGATGTTGATATCCAACCACAAGTAAGTCTTAGCGACTTAGTCTTTAGTTTTAGCAAGAGTTGTTGTTTCGTTATAAACTGTTTTTCCTAGAATGACTACACGCACCTTTCCCTTGGGGTCAAGATGTTAGACCTTTAGCTCTCCCATAACCATTACATGATTTTCCAAAAGGAAATAGAAAGAATTTTCCCAAATTCAAAGGTGATGGAAAAGTACATCCGGATGAGCATATTGCTTCCTTTATCATTTCCTATGGAGTTCTTGGAGTTGAGCACGAGGATGTCTCTATCAGGTTATTTGTTTAGACATTACAGGAGAATGTTGTAGACTAGTTTTACCATCTTCCAGTTGGTTTCATTACCAATTGGGATACTATGAAAAATCCATTTGAAAATCAGTTTAAGCCTTTCAAGGATGTGCATGACTCTGCTAGCACAACTTCTCAAATCAAAAGGGAACCATATGATCCTATGAGTGAGTTTGTTATAAGGTTTAATAAATTGGTGAATAAAATTCAAGTGATCACTCACCCTGATGATCAAATTCAAAAGTGTTTCTTCCTGAATTCCCAGTTACCTGAAGTGAGCTATGCACTAAGGAGAGCTCATCTTGATACTCTAGATGTTGATTAACATTTAGCCATGAGTGTAGAATATGAACTGATAATGTGAGGGAAGTTGAGGAAAGAGCCACCCAAAGCTAAAGCTTCTACTTCTAGAAAGCTAACAACAAGTTCGTCCAAAATTTGGTGAACGGTTTGATCGCTATCAAAAAGAAGCTAGCTCTAAAATCCCTACAAATATATACCAAGAAGTAATTTTCAGCCTTGAAATCATCTTCCTCTTACCCTATTAAACTCGGAAATCAAGCTCCTCCTATGTCAAGGTCCTACCAATGCAACTCGTGAATTCAAAGAGCATGAAGATGAATTAGAATTAGAAGAGATGGAGGAAATTAAAGAGGTTTAATAAGATGAAGATGACTCACATGTCAAATTTCTTACCACTAAAGGAGTCGATTGATGATGATGATGAATATGATGAAGTGATAGATATGATATAAACAATGAGTCTCATATTATGACAAGAGGAAAATTGAATAAGAAAATAAGGTGATGTAACCTTCACAGAAAATGGAGAAAACCAAAGAAGTTCTAAAAATTACCATCTCAAAGTAAGCATTGTAAGGAGAGGAGCTCCCATTCTATTTCTACCGTGGAAGAAGGTAAATACCACCTCTTCATCTAATATAACATGTCCTTCACTTCCTTTTTCTAAATCAAATGTTCCTTCCACCCCGTGTCTAAAAACCCTCACTATAAAGGTCGACAAACCCAAGACTTTGGTGATGTCAAAATCTAGAAGCCCCATCCACCTCTGGGTATTTTGATATTATTGATCATCTTAAAAAGACTAAAATTCAGATGTCTGAGGCTGAGTTTTACCAAACCCACCATGAAGCCTTTGCTCAAGTAATTAATATTGTCAAATCCAAGGCTAGCCAATCATCTAAAACTTATAAATGACTTCTGCCTACACCTAACTCCTCTTCCCTACAGAATTTAATGGCTTCTCCACCTTCCACGTTTGAGAAAATTGAGCCTTTCTATGTCACACTACTCATAGCCGGGTCATAGCTCAGTAATTGTGTTATTAACTCAGGGGGCATCGATAATGTAATGCCTGTGAAATTTTCCCATGCCCTTGGTCTTACCTTAACCTCGAACTTTGGTCATGTTATTCCATGGAAACCAAAGAGGTGCCTCTTGTTGGAAGAATCAAAGATGCTCAAGTAGAATTTTCTACTTTTCCGTAAAAGAGAGTCAAGGCCACAATTTTGGTCAGATATTCCACGGAACATCATATGGCATGATTTTTTACAGTAGGAATTTCTATGTAGAGAAGAGGAGAAATTCAAATGGAATGGTCTCATGCTCTCATTCCATTCAATGGGAAAATGAATAAATTATTGTTTAAAGACAAGTTGAATACATTGTGTAAAATACTAATGATCCTAAGGCATAGATCCTTTATGAATATATTGGTCATGGAAACTATATGGTCATGTCAAGAAGATGAGGCTAAGGTTCTAAGGTGGTATGGGATGATCCCAATGGTGTTTGATCCTTGAATTTGATGGCATTGTTCTACGGACTACAAATTACCTGGAGCCGGCGTTGTTTTGATTTCTCCTAAAGGTAAACCCCACCCATTTTCTTATAAGATTCAATTTGAAAACATGAACAAAACTACTACATATGAGGCCTTTCTTCTTATCCTAAAGTACAAGAGAAATGGAATCAAGAACTCTTTGTTCTCATGGAGATGCCGAACTTATTGTTAAGCAAGTCAAAGGAGTTTTTCAATGAAGAACCAAAGGTCAAGCATTATAGAACTTGGTATGGGATTCTATTGAATTATTGGATGCATTTTCTATCAACGTTGTACCTAGAGAAAATAACACAAGAGTAGATGCTCTAGCAGTTTCGGTCATTACTCATTCCTCATCCAGACTTCACTCAAGACAAATTCATGATTGAGATGATACATAGACCAAGTGTCCTAGATAATGTAAATAATTGGAAAGTATTCAATGATGATCAACACCTGATTTCCTTCCTAGAACTCAAAGATAATTTCAATCAATTGTATTTCAAGGAAGTGAGTGAAGGTTATCATCGAGTATTTGTTTCATCTTCTTGTCTCAAAGGAAGGAGTCAAGAAGAATATGATAAAGATGGTCTAGATAAACTGAAATAAAATAAGATACCTAAAGGTCTAGTAAGTTTAGAAGATCTATTTTGATAAAACATGATAGGTATATCAAACCAAGGTATCACATGAAGTACCATCTAATCAATCTGCCAGAATATGAGAAGGTCAACATAGGGAGTGAAGAGAAGCCCAAGTTTGTCAACATTGGCAAATGTTGTACTAAGGAAGAAAGGAAGAAAATGGTTGAATTACTAAAGAAGTATGTAGATGTAATAAATTATTCATATGATGATTTGAAAACCTTTAAACCAAGGGAAATGCAACATTATATTCCCTTAAATCCAAGAATCAAACCATTTCATCAAAAGCAAAGACAATATAATCCCAAAATTGTAGGTACAATTTACCAAGAGATTCAAAAATTGTTGAATGCTCGAATAATTTTTCCCATTCACCATTCAACTTAGGTAGCTAACATGTGCCATGTAAGAAAGAAGAGTGGTGAAATTATAAATCTATGTAGACTTTAAGAATTTAAACCAGGCCTCTCTTAAGGATAATTATCCTCTCCTATGATGGACCAAATCTTGCAAGTTGTCACTAGTTCAAAAATGTTATCCATGCTCGATGGATTCTCAAAGCTACAACCAAATTGAGGTGGACGTCCATGACCAACACAAAACTACCTTCACAACTCCATGGGGCACTTTTTCCTATATAAAGAGTTTTGTTTGGTCTCATTAATGTAGGTGCAACTTTAGAGGGCAATGGATTTGGCCTTCGGTGATTTGAAAGGAAAATGCATAGTGATCTATCTTGATGATTTGATTATTTTCTCTAAGAAGAAAAGAAGATAATTTTTACACCTAGAGTTGGCTTCAAAAGTGCAGAGACCATGTAATTTATTTGAATCCAAAGAAATCCATCTTCGTAAAGCGCCATGGAGGTAAATTATCTAGGATACATTGTTTCTAAGGATGGAATCAAGATTGATCCAAAATGGGTTTGGCCATTCAGAAGATTCCTCTTCCAAAAGCAAGAAAGGTGTGCATTATTTCTTTGGAAAATTAATTTTCTAAGAAGATTTATCCATGATTTTTAGAACTAATTAGGATCATAACTCAAATGATGAAAGAAAATAAATATTTTTGTTGACTATTGAGGGAAAGGGTGCTTTTGAAAACATCAAGAAAGCTATTTCCAATACTCCCATTCTTGCTTGTCCTGATTTTGACAAAGACTTCATAATCTATTGTTATGCCTCTGAGCACACCTTGGCAAAAATTCTAGTGTAGAATAATTCTAGAGGATGTGAACTGCCTATAACTTTCATGAGCTATGTCTTGAAGGCTCATGAACTGAAATATACTCAAATGGAGAAACATGATTTTTTTTGGTAAAGGAAATAAAGAAATTCTACTTCTACATCCTAAACTACCATTCTATTGTGTTTGACTGATACAATAGTAAAATCAATCCTCACACAACAAGAATTTGGGTCAAAACGAGGAAAATGGGTAGCAAAATTCCAAGAGTATGACCTTGAAATCAAACCAACCAAGCTTGTTCAAGGTAAAGGCCTCTATGAATTAATTGTTAGTGGTTATAGTGAATGAATCATCAGAAGAAGAAGCTACTAGTGTCCCAACTGTTCTTTTCCTTATTTCAACAAATGAATGGTATACAAACATCACTCATTTTCTTACTTATGAAGAATTTCCAACACATCTAAGTACCAAAGAAAAAAGAGATGTTAAGTTCATGTGATCTGCACAATATATACTTTGGGAAAATTCATTATTCAAGAGAGGGATTGATGGAATATTTCTTTATGTGTGGATAGGAGAAACAGAAAATATTATTAAGGCTTTCCATGATAATACATGTGGAGGCCAATTTTCATCTTTAGTAACAACCTCATAAAATTCTCCATGTGAAGGCTACTATTGGCCAACACTTTTCAAGGATGCAAAGTGGGTATCAAAGTGTGAAGCTTGTCAAAACTTTCAGTGGTCTACCCAAGTCGGCCACATTTCCTCTCAAACCATCATGGTGATCAAGAGCCCTTTCAGGAGTGGGGGATGCATTTTATAGGAACCCTCAATCCTACCTCAAGAGAAAGACACACAGATGTTTTGATGACCACTGAATATTTCATAAAGTGGGTAGAATCCATTCCAGTTAAAAAATCACTTTTGAAGTAGTATGTGATTTCATCAAAGAAAACATCTTGGCCAGGTTTGGAGATCTAAATAAAAGTGTCACGGATAATGCCCCAAATTTTTCTTCACATGAGCTGATTAATTTTTGTATGGGTATGGAATCTCCCTTGCACACTCTTCTAATTATTATTCATAAGGGAATGGGTAAGATGAATAAAGTAATAAAAATATGGTGAAAATTATTAGAAAGCTTGTTGATGAATCATAAAGAAACTGGCATAAAAATCATGATGTCTGAATCACAATGATGTTCTCTAGTAAGATAGGATTACACCAAAGAGAACTATTGGAATTTATCCTTTCCAATTGGTATATGGAACAAAATCTTAATTTCAAGTAACAATAGAGTTTCCTACATTATATTTAGTAAAGCTATTGAAGATGAGGAGTTCACAATGCCATGGAGAAAAGAGTGATGTTACTATAGAAATTGGATGAGGACAAGTTGTGTGGTTGATAGAATTGCTGCACACTAGCATAAGGTGAAACAAATATTTGTTTAAAAGGGTTAGAACAAGAGACTTCCAAGTTGGATACATTGTCCTACTCTGGGACAAAAGAAGAGAAGCTCAAGGAAGTCATGGTAAGTTCGATTCTCTCTGGCTTGGAACTTTCAAGATTAGACATTTTACAAGTGAAAATTTATATTACTTGAGCTATATGGAAGGAAATTCACTTCCATTTCCATATAATGGGCAATATTGAAATTGTTTCAATCTTAAAATGAGCAAGCAATCCTTTCACAATCATGTGAAATAGTCTTATACAGTCTTTGTTTTTGGTTCTATGTCTTGTCTTTTGTTCTTGTGTCTTATGTATTATCTTGTTTTATATATCTTTCCCAATCAATAAAGAATTTCCCATATAAAAAGATATTATGGATTCCTTTTCCTCGTCTTATTTTCACTATGTGTCAAGCTCAATCCCTTTAAAGAGCTAAATCTATCGTTACTTACCCGTAAAATGTGTGATATTTTTCAAATTTTAAAACTTTGGTAAAGTTATTTATGTGAATTTTTTTCCTTTGAGAAGTCTTGTGGAAGAGAAATGATCCTAAAGCTAGTTTCATTTTTTAAGTATTTCTGAAGTGTTTGGGTCTTTCTTTTTTTCGCATGGGCAATCTTAGCATTATGAGTACTGGAAATCTTGGGCCTTTAGTTCTCCTTTGGAGAATTTCATGTCCCTATTTTTTTGGGGTGTCAAGTTCTCCGACATCCCCACCTTTTCCACACTTTTTAGGTCATTTTTATTGTAGTTTTGGTTTCTCTCGTGAACCGTCCCTTGGCTTCCGAGTCTCAATTCCCCACATCTATCTTCTCCACGCAGCCTTCCAAAAAAAATCTTCTAAAATTTTACAATCATCCTTCAGATTATAGACTTTACTAGTTTTTTGGATAACTCACATTCCCATGTCCCATGGGATTTGTGTACTCTTCCCGCCGATTCTCCACAACTTTCTTGGGTTTCATTTTATACTCGGAGGTAATTTTTAGGTGTTCAAAGAACTTGTGTTCCACACGCATGTGGATTATTTTTCCCGCAAGATTTCCTTTGCCACACACTAAAGCATTTCCTATGTGTTGCAAATATTTCAAAGATCTAAGCCCCTTGTGTCCCTAGTTATTTTTTGCTTTCATTTTCTTGCATTTCTATCATAATCGCAATCAAAAGGTAAAATTGGTAAAATGTTTCATGAGTCCTCCATTCTTCAAAGAATACATCGTAACCCTAATTAAACATTATTCACATCATTTTTCAAACTGGGAAAGTATTAAAGAGGTAAAGTAATCCATTTTTACCATCACAAGTCAAGAATTATAGCTGATTTCAGTCCATTCCCATGTTCATGTCCCCTCAAATCCATTTCTAGTCGTATACTAAGCATTCTCCAACCATTTTCAAAAATCCAATTGTATCTTGATCCCGAGAAGAGCATCATTCTTCATGCTAAGCTGAGGTGAGTCATTATGATGCCTCCTTTGCAAGGGTTTTGATATCAAATTGGTTTTATGCCCAATCATACCATTCTTCTTGAAAATATTGTTAAGTTTCCATTCCTTCCGAGTGTCTGGCTTTCTAACCTTACCATCATGAAGTATCAATATGGTGGTTATGACATATTTCATCCTCAAACATTAAAGCCAATAATATCGGGGATGCAAATATGTTCGACATGTTTATTTCAAAGGACTTTGGGCCCATATTTCTAATACAACCACCACTCCCATGGCCCAATGCATTAAAGATAGTGGGATTTTCTCATATCAAGTGGTTTCGTATATCAATACAACGTGTCGATACCATTCTAGTCTTGTGTTTCTTATTTTGACCCAAATTTAAAAGAAATAAAAATATCCTTAGGGCCAAGTGATTGCTAAACAAAATAACAATTGCACATATTTTTCCTTTCGAAACACTATTGTCAAGATACCAATA